>PVIJ01000590.1:240280-270160 GCA_004024925.1 Scalopus aquaticus | reverse complement strand
ATGGAATACTATTCAGCATGGAAAGAAGATAAACACATGCAATTTGCAGCGACATGGATGGAATTAGAGGGGATCATACTCAGTGAAATAAGCCAGAAAGAAAGAGAAAAATATCGAATGGTTTCACTTATAACAGGACTATAGGGAGGCCGGGTGGGAGAGAGACAATCAGTGGGGGTGGGGGAGGAGGGAGGCAGAGGGAGGGAAGGAAAAGGGCACAAAATGGAATAGAAAAGAACACGAGGGACCATGGAGATGGATCACGGGTGAATTGGTGGTGGGCTACCCAAGGGGAATACAAAATGTAAAAGACATAAATAGCAATAAAAATATATATTTAAAAAAAATAGGGCTTCCAAATTCAACTTAAGGTGTGAGGAAGCATTTCTGCTTAAAAGGCCATTTCTGCATGCAAAAGATGAATTGATGTTTTCTACTATTGGAAAGGGCATAAGTAAATTAATACCTAATGCTAAATGAGTGTTATAAAATATAGAAAAGATGCATATAAAGCAAAATCATCCATTTTTGCATTTTCCATTCAATAAGCAAATGATTTCCAAGCAAGTCTGCACTGAGAGATTTTGTCCATCTCTAGAGTAATGGTGGAGGTTCAAGAATCAAAAATAAGTAACATAGGAATTTAACATGAGTTAGATTCAGTAAATTATCACTGGTGCATATAACCAGAATTTAACTAGAATGGTTCAAAAAAAAGAATTTTAAATAGTTCAGAACATTAAAGGAAACATTGCTAGATATCATTTGCAAAGAGCTTATGAAAACAAAAAAAAACAAAATCAAAAGCAAATCCATATAAAAATATTCACTATAGATCATCAAACCCAATGATCTGGGACAAAATTTAAGAAAAACAATTTTATACTGTCTGGATGAAATTGTTCAGATTATCAAATTAGATGGAATTTTCAGAGACAATATGCTATTATGAGAAAAAGCATGTGTGGAAACTAGGAAGAAGCTTTAACTTCAATTTATAGCCACAGAGAAGTAGAATGAATGTAATCGGTTTGTGTGTGTGTGTGGGGGGTACTCTGCACACGCATGTGGTTAGAAATACAGAAAGACAGTGACTGTTCTCCTATATTAATCTCCTTCCAGGTTAACAGGTGCAGCACCAGTTGGCTGCAGAAACTCTTAGACTATATCATTTGCTTACGGCTTGCTGTATACAAAGGCACGTCAATACCCATTTGTCATCATGTTTTCATTTTATTTGCAATCTCAGTTGCCAGCATGCTAGAAATGGATCAAGTTTAACATTATTTCAATACATTCATATAGCAACTAAATAGTTCTGGGGTTGAAGTTCTTTGTGGTTTCATGATAGAGAATCAAGTGTTGCATAATAGGCTCCTTTCACCCTAACCCATTTAAGAGGCATAAAAATATACCAATAAAATTGCTCCTAGGACCCCGGAGAAGTACACAGGAACCAAGGAGCTCAAAGTTAGAACAAAACGGTTTCTTGAAATACACTGACGCAGACGCCCACCATGAGACACAGAGAGGCAGCCAGTCAGCTGAAGGAATGATGGCGATGCTCTCCTCACCCTGAGAGACCCCCTGACACACTCCAAGGACACACCACAGCTCCAGTAAGAATAGTGTATCAATACTGAATGTGCTCCAATTCCTAATCTGTGCTGCAAATTCTTCCTTAACATTCCTTAAATAGATGTTAAGCTCTTGTCCCACACCCCAGTGAAAAAGAATGCCCTGCTTCCAAATAAAGCTTTTTCTGTCTGTGGGCCTATTTAACTATTACTATGCTTGGTTGGTTGGTTGGTATGCATGCATGTATGTATGTATGTATTTACTACCATGTGAGTAGATACTTGTCTCACTTTTCTTTCCACTTGCCCTAATTATAATAATAATTTTCATTCCTTTCCTACTGAACAGCTTTTTGAATATTGGAAGACAGTTAATATATCCTAAAATCATCACTTGCTTTTCAGACAGGTTCCGTTTTTCCAATGTCACCCCTAAATTTTATATTTCCAGAGCTGAACATCACAGATTTGGTCTGATGAACATGCTGCCAGTGTCAACAAAGAGGATGATTGAGCATTATTTCTATCGCCATGCTATATTTCTTTCCTTCTTTTTTTAAATCTATATCATTAAAACAATCACCCTAAACTGTCTTTTTATTTTTATAAACTAATGTGTTGCCTCTCCTGTAGCATATATTTATTACTTCTAAGAGGAGAGAGGGGAATGATAATTGATGTTTTCCATACTAAATGTTATCTTGATTCATTAAGCAAATATTTCAGTGCCTAATATGTGCCAGACACTTGATTAACAGCATTAGATGAAGCCGATATAGTTAACATCTTCACGGTGCATTATTCAGTGAAAGAAATATTATAATGGCTAACATGCACTGATGATGTTGATAGAGGTATGTAGGAAGGTGGGACCTCGTTCTTGGTCAAGCTTGTATATATAAGCCTTGATTTTTTTTGATTCCAGAGCCAGCTCTATTAACCACTAAGTCCAAAGAAATACTATCAGCTACTGTAATAGTTTTATGACTCAGTTGAATCCTGGTTATTTCATGTGGAACTTTGGAAGATACTGATTTAAGGGCCCAGGAACAGGGGAGGAAAGAAATGAAAGCAGAGAGACAAGAAAAAAAAAACATTTTTAGAGCCAGAGCACAGCCTAAAATGAAGAACAAATGAAAGATCCACATCAGCAACCAAGGCTAGGAACAAGACGTTCAAAAAGAAAACTGTGATTTGCCACAGCAGAAAAATACAGCAGACTTGACATGTGATGGCTCTGGCTCCAGATGGGATAAGAAATACACAGCTGCAGAGAAATGCTGTCTTCAGACAGGTAATTGAAAGAAGCCTGGTTATCAGAAGGGTTAGCCAATGGCTATAAACATAGACGAACACAGGGATCATTATTAATATCTAATTATTTTGTTTTATAAAAATAATTCAAGAACTACTACCTGGAATCATTAGTGTAGAATAAACCAAATATGTAATTGCATTAATGTGATTAGGAATTTAGATTTGCAGCATAAAAGGTGATTGCAATAAAAATCAGATACATTAATTTCGATTTCTTGATCCAAGTGGGGGTTATTTTACTTATGGTGTATGCCCTTATCTGACTCACTTTTTCTTCAATAACCAAGTTTATTAAAGATAAATGAAAATGTAATATATAGCTAGAGTTTAAGAAAACGAAAAGGCTAGCATAAAGGTAAATTCTTCAATAAACTCGTGCTTATCAATCACTATTGAAGAAGTTACTTCCTTAATTTCTTAGAAAAACCTTACCTGTACTGAAAATCTCTGGATCTTCTGACAATGCATAGACTCCTGACAATTTCACTGTAATTTAGACGTTAATATTCTTACACAACTCTTCCCACTGCTTGATCTACTTGAGATCTGTCAACTACCTTAACTGAGATCTTTCCATTTACTATATTGGCAAACTACTAGCAATCCTGTCTCCTGCAAAAAGGTACTATTTTACCCCCCAAAGTAATCTTAGGTAACATCGCAACCTTTTAAGGGAAATGTCTATCCATTAAATAATTTCTTTTTTAAGGATTTACTTATTTATGCATACAAGCTGAGGTACAGGCCAGAGGCATCGGGCAGTGAGAGGGTTCATCAGAGACAGAGTGGGGAGCAGAACAGGCAGATTGACGATTGACGGAAACACATTGCTGAGGGGAGCAGTGGACAAGGCAGGAGAGGTCTGCTGCGCCATGTGGGAATCTCCTCTGTCGGGTGTCGAACTCGTGTAGCCGCTGCTGACAGCTCCATAGTGCAGCGCTTAACTGCTGCGCTACCACGGAGGCCCCTTAAATAATATTTCTTAAGCACAGGGCTGCAAAAGTTATTCCCCTACTTTCCTTTGTAAAGTATGAATTCAAGCTGGAGGTGGTTTATGTCCAAACCAAGAAGGAATCGTATTAGGTACAATATTATTCACTAACTTAACTATATTTTCTATGATAAACTTGTTTTAACCAGTAGATTATCAGGATTTATTTATTGCAAACCTGCTTTTCAAGATAATTAACTTTTAAAAGGATATTACAAATGTACAGAACCTTAAAACTGAAATTTAAGAGGGTTTGATTTGGTGAGGGGAGATGGATGGATTTGTTCTCAATATATGAAAAGGGAAAACATGAATGTTCCTTTAACAAATCTTAACTTTTTTCTTAAATATAAGAAAGGGACAAAGTATATTATGGAGGTAATATATTAAGTGACGTGCTAAAAACACAACTCAAAGTCATTAACCCATTTAACCTTCAAAACAATTCTATGAGGTTCATACTCTCAAGATTCCCCTTTTTCAGTTGAGTAAAGTGAGGTACAGAGACGGTGAATGACTTGTCTGAAAGTAAGTTGTACATCAAGTATGAGGCACATGATTTGAAACCAGGCAATCTGGCCTTAGAGCTCGCCTCTTAATAACTACATTCCGGTACTGCTAGATCAAGGTAATCTCATCCAATCTCCGTTTTGTTGTATGTTTGGTTGATAAGTCAGTTTGGTCATGTCAAGTTTCACCAAAGTTTGTGAAATTCATGGGACTTTCAGAACTAGAATTCTCTTTCCAGGATTGAAACTGTAACCAATTCAACTATGTATCTTTTCTAGATGACAGAGTTGGTTTTAATAAGTGCTATTTCCTTGAATAGCAGAACCAATTTTGTCTTTTTGTCACAGTATTAGCTACGGGCTGGAAATAATGTTGCAGAAAGTACAACAGCAAAACTTTTCCATCCTAGGTTATTTTACCATAGGCCCCTTGCTTATTAGTAGGGAGCAGCAATATAGTTTCCTTACGCTATTCTAAAAATACTATTCTCCAACCAGATTACATTCAATTAGTGATTACTCTTCAGTACTAACAGAACAGAACATTTCTAGAATGGTGATGAGGTTGAAAAACAGTCGGGTTTGTATGTTTTCCTTGATTAGAAGTATAATGCCCTTTGCTTAGGAAACACATTCATAATTTCCAGAGGGTTTTGATCTATCTTCCATTATAAATGCCTTTACCACATACCAAGAGAAAGAACTGAATGTATAGACTGCATTTGAAATAATGGCATTATGACTCAATTACCTTTCCTACATTTTGGCAGTCTTATTTATAAATCTTTTCATATTTCACTGCTTTATTAATTTTGTTTATTAGTTTGTCAGTATAATTATTGCAAGGTTATTACTTTTATTTATTATTAATTAGTTCTTATTTATGTACCATTGTTCCACTTGCATGCTAGTGTTTTGATAGTATAGGAGCTCCCCTGTCAGGTGTAGATACCATAACCACCACGAAACACCCATAGTCCTCAGCCAAAGTCTATTATACTCTCCTCATCCTACCCCTACACTCCTTCCTCCCCTTCTCCCTGTGAAAGCCACAGATTTGTGGTCAGCTTTCAAGGGTTGGTTTTAAAGTTTATCTTTTTCTGACCCTTTGCTTGGTTTCTCTATATTCCACCTATAAGTGACAACACTCAGTATTTATCTTCCTCCTTTTGGCATAGTCATTAATCTTTTACGTTAACCTTTGTCTCAGTGAGTCCATCCAAATCTTACTTAGGTATTTTACTGAACAGGCTGTTTTTCATGGTTTTACCTCAGGTTACACTAATGCATTTATAGAGTCATATTCTGGGTTCATTAAATAACTCAGGGTTGGAAATGATCATACAACATACAACATAATTTTTCTTTTCGGTCTACATCGACCTGTCTATTGTTTGGTCCCAAAGTGCCATGGCTTATAGAAAAAACCCTGTCTGTCCACACCAATGAGCATGTCCAGAAGGAAAACATCATCATTTAATCTCAATGTTTGAAAAAAATGTATTTAAATATAAGATATACTGCATGATTGGAGTCAATGAATTTGTTGAATATTATTGCTCATTTATCATAAAAATATGTGTCAATTATAGAAATTATAGAAACGAAAGAAAAAAAAATATGTTACCTGCCATTCTGAAAAAATGCTACTGGAGTATAAGGGTATTTCATTGTAGCTTTTGGCTTTTGTTGCTATCGTGTTTTGCTTTTGTTTTGTATTATTTTATCGGCATAGGCAGATACACTTTTTCTCACTTAAGAAAGATTTGACTTCAAAAACAGACAGAAAGACCAATGGAACCGAATAGAATACCCAGAATTAAAGCCACATATCTATGAACAACTAATCTTTGACAAAGGAGCAAAGAAAATGCAGTGGAACAAGGACAGTCTATTCAATAAATGGTGCTGGGAAAACTGGACAGCCACATGCAAAAAAATGAAGCTGGACTACTGCCTCACACCCTGCACAAAAGTCAACTCAAAATGGATAAAAGACCTGGATGTAAGGCCTGAAACCATAAAATGTATAGAAGAAAATATAGGCAAAACTCTACACGACATACATCTCAGCAAAATCTTGAAAGACTCATCCCTCAAAGCGGAGGAAGTGAAAGACAAGATAAACAGATGGGATTACATCAAAATAAAAAGCTTCTGTACAGCAAAAGAGACATTAACCAAAACTAACAGACACCCTACCAACTGGGAAAAGATTTTTACACACAATACATCTGATAAAGGACTGATAACAAAAATGTACAAGGAACTCACACAACTCAACAAAAACAAAGCCAACAACCCAGTCAAAAAATGGGCAGAAGAGCTCAAAAGGCACTGCTCCAAAGAAGAAAAGCAAATGGCCAACAGATACATGAAAAAATGCTCAACATCACTTATAATCAAGGAAATGCAAATCAAAATCACTATGAGATACCACCTCACACCTGAGAGGATGGCACACATTAAAAATACAGGCAACAACAAATGCTGGAAAGGATGTGGAGAAAAAGGAACTCTTCTACACTGCTGATGGGAATATGAACTGGTCCAACCACTATGGAAAGCTGTATGGCGATTCCTCAAACTGCTAAACATGGAGCTCCCATACGACCCAGCAATCCCACTTTTGGGAATTTACCCAAAGGACACAAAAACACTAATCCGAAAGGATACATGCACCCATATGTTCATTGTGGCACTATTCACAATAGCAAAGGTATGGAAGCAACCCAGATGTCCAAAAATAGATGATTGGATCCAGAAGATGTGGTACATATACACGATGGAATACTATTCAGCATGGAAAGAAGATAAACACATGCAATTTGCAGCGGCATGGATGGAATTAGAGGGGATCATACTCAGTGAAATAAGCCAGAAAGAAAGAGAAAAATATCGAATGGTTTCACTTATAACAGGACTATAGGGAGGTCGGGTGGGAGAGAGACACTCAGCGGTGGCAGGGGGAGGGGAGGATAAGGGCACAAAATGGAAGAGAGGAGAATACAGGGGACCATGGAGATGGATCACGGGTGAATTGGTGGTGGGCTGCCCAAGGGGAATACAAAATGTAAAAGACATAAATAACAATAAAAAAAAGAAAGATTTGACTTCATAAACAGTTAAGCATGGCATAGTGACTGACATAACCACATAATAAAGGATTTTTGTATGTTTAATACACCCATTCTATTTATCATTTTATTTTAAAGATTTATTTATTTTTGCGTGCAAACTGGGGTGCAGGCCAGAAGTGTTGGGCGGTGAGAGGGTTCACCAGAGACAGAGTGGGGAGCAGAACAGGCATATAGACCGAAATACACTGTTGAGGGGAGCTGCGGGTTAGGCAGGAGGGGTCTGCTGCGCCATGTGGGAATCTCCCCGGCCAGGCATGGAACTCACGCCACAGCCACTGACAGCTCCACAGCGCTGTGCTTAGCCCTCTGCGCCACCAGGGAGGCCCCATTCTATTTAACTTTTACATACAATTATCCCCATAGCTTTTTTTTGAAACACACATTAAACATTTTACTTTAGGTATATGATACATGCATCATGAATACACTAGAAAATGACCATAAATCAAAGACTCATGTGGATGATTCTTGCGTCATAGAAACTCAATAAATCTTTGTTAAATACTGAATGCAATTTTAATTAAATGATTAATTATAGCATAATCCCACTAGGCAAAACACTTGTTTGAAATGAATATTTTGTCTATAATTTTTGTTATATTGTAATAAGCATGTTATAAAGAAAATACTATTTTTCCTTTTTAATACAATAGAAACACTTTATCTACAGACTTTGTCTCTGAAATAATCTAAAGCAGTTATTATTAGCTTTTCTTCAATGATTTAAATGAATACCTTTAAGCAGTACTATGTAATTTCCAGGCCCACGCACATTTGCCTCTGAGAATCCCTTGGCTGTTAAAGCTTGCCAGTTCCCCATTTGGCCTCTTCTAATGCTATTGTGGATGAAAAGTCATCCTATTTGTATACATACTGTACTTATGTTAAATTATTTTCCAGTTGTTCTCTTTTTAAGTGACAATTTTAATTGAACAACAGTTTTTGGACAGCAGCTTCAGTTTCCTGAACTTAATAAGTTGTGCCTTTGAGCATGGGATAATGAACACAGGACAGAAGACTACACCTTTGTAAGTGGTGTGGGTAGATAACACAAAAACATAGCACTGACTACATGGTCACAAAATCATGGCTCTATCATATACATCAATATTTTGTAGAGGCTTTAAAAAGGAGAAAAGCAGTAAAGTCATTGAGTCTTCACTTGTATTCACTTACACACACACACACACACACACACACACACACAAAGACATGTTGTAAGTAAAAAACTTGTTCCATTGTAATCAGTATGATATATGCATTACAAAAAAACATTTAATTTATCCCAAACATCAGCAATTGCATTAAGGCTGCACATTTTAATTTTATTGTTCTTTTATATTTGTGTTTTCTTTAATTTGAAAATATCACTTGGTATTATAGATCTACAAGTCCTTTAAACATAGAGTGTGTCCTCTGTTTTGTATTTGTGCTTATATAAGTAACTTTTAAAAAATTATTTAAGTCAGCATTGGTAGAGCATAGGAAATTTTTATTCCTTTTAAGTTGCCCTGTTTATTGCTCAGGTATGAGAAGCACTACATTATAAGAGCCATCAAGTAAAATGTCTTAAGGAGAAGGGCAAATTAATTATACATTTTTATACACACCTCCATTTATACAGGCAAGTTGAAGAATTTGTAAAGTGGCTGTTTTGTTAAACAAAATATGTCTTGCAAAGTTGTTGGGCAGATGTAACTTATCCGGATTAATAATAAATGGGAATTAGCTTCCTGTGCTCGATATGCTTGAAGGCAAATTCACTGCAGCACAAGCTAGGGCATCCGTTCCACTATGGTTGAGTTAGCATAGAAAGTAGCACCAGAGGACAAAATAAATTATAACCAATGAAACTTTTATACAATACCCTGAAGATGATTAGTATAAGGCAGGGGACAAGAAGAATGCAACTATGATGACCTAAGAGATGACCCTGTCCTGCATAGAAATATACCGCATCTGAAGACACCTTCAGCTTTCAAGAAGAACCAGGAACCCTAGGTCAACTGTTAATACAGCACAAGCTACAAGATCAAAGTCAGTCATATCACTCTATGGGATCAAATTTACATACACCCACAAAATAATTCCACATACACATCCATACATGCATGAGTGTCTGTAGTACTAGATTCATAATAAAGCTATAAAAAAGGTGAAGAGTATTCACACACAAAAAATCACTGAAATTATACAGGAATATAGGAATGGGGAGTGGATAAAAATAAAGAAAATAATGACTTATGGTAATAGATTATAAGATTAAATTATGTGTAGAACAGACATCAGCTCAAAAAGGACTCAAAACATAGGAATTCAAGTAAAATAAATATAAGCACTAACCAAAAATCCAGAATAGAAACCCACAGATGAAGAAGCAAAGAAATTGATAGAAATACTAAGGAAAGCTATGCAGAAAGAGTGGAGAGGAAAAAAGGGAAAAAGAAACAACACAAAAATAAAAAAATCAAAAATCAAAAAACAAATGACTGATAACAGTTCATATCAATAATCACACTAAATATGAATGGACGGAATAACCAATAAAAAGACATAAGGCTAACAGTGTGGGTGAAAAAATTCTAGCCACCAATACTTTGTTTACAAGAGACCCACTAAAACTGAAAGATTGGGCCTCCCTGGTGGCGCAATGGGTTAAGTCTCAGCACCATGAAGCTATCAGCAGCCACTGCACCACGAGTTTGATCCCCGTCCAGGGAGATTCCTACATGGTGCAGCAGACCTCTCCTGCCTCGCCCGCTGTTCCCCTCAGCAGTGTACTTCGGTTGATCTGCCTGTTCTGCTCCCTACTCTGTCTCTGGTGAATCCTCTCACCAGCCCACACCTCTGGCCTGCACCCCAGTTCTTGTATGCATAAATAAATAAATCTTTAAATAAAACAAAACTGAAAGACAAAAACAAACTAAAAACAATAAGCCGGAATAAGGTCATACATCATAATAACTCAGAGTATATCAGGAAGTGCTATACCATTTTTCTATATCTTTGAAATTCTCCATAATAATATTTTTTAAACAATCCATTTAAAATTCATCTGTAATGCATTAGTAGCAAGATTTAAGTTATCCTAACAATATGTCATAGACTCTTCCCTTTTTCTCAGCTTGGCTTCCAAGTAACCATATCCTTTGATTATTATAGTTATCTAGAACCCAAGAGACAGCTTTTAGATTTTGTTTGTTTATTTATCAACTCAGTCACGCAATCTGGAAGTCAATGTAATAAAACAGTCTAATTTTCCAGAAAACATGAGAGCATAAAATAACAATCACTCATACTTATTTAACAAAACTGACACGGAATCTTACTGAAAATCTCTGAGTCACGGTAAGTTGGGTTCTGGTTTGTCCAAAGCGATGTTCAGCTACATCTGATGAATGGGGGAATCAAATGATAGGCTTACCTCTCAGTAGCTACTTATATCTATTTTATATAGAGGCCTAAGGATTTCCCGATAAAAACAAAAGTGATAACTTAAATTCTTCATGACTAGAAAACATACAAACATTCACATCCATGAAATTTGAACACCTGCAAAAAAGCAATTTCAAGGAACAAGTCTATTGTTTTAAAATGAAATTCATTCAGTTGATTTGGACATAAAAAAACACTAAATAATAATTTAAATATTAGAGTAAAGATATCCCAAATACACTTTCAGATACACTGGTGTCAAATGTGTGCCCTGGGATATACAATCTACTTGTACATTTGAAGGGTCTCTTTTATTCAAACAGCCAGTCTTTGGTGCCCAACCAACTCTACTGGGACTCTCGTATCAGAGCATAACATAGAGGGCCTCCCTGGGGCACAGGGGTTAAATTCTCAGCACTATGAAGCCATCCAGAGCCACCGCAGCATGAGTTGGATCCCCTGCCAGGGAGCTGACCCACATGGCTCAGCAGACTTCTCCTACCTCGCCCGCTGCTCCCCTCAGCAGTGTGTTTCCATCAACCTGCCTGTTCTGCTCCCCACTCTGTCTCTGGTGAATCCTCTCACCCCCTGCACCTCTGGTCTATACCCCAGTATGCATAAATAAATCTTTAATAAAAAAAAAAGCCAGAGTATCACACTGAGCTTGGGTGTTTTCCCTGACCATTTCACTACTATGTTTAATAATGGTGGTTTCATGGATATCAAAAGGACCAAGGAAAGCAGCAAACAGCAGCAATGAAAAGGTTAATAGTGAGTCAGGGCACAGGGCTTGAGCCAGGACAGCTGTGGAGGCAAGCAGCTGCCTACAGCAGTGTCAACACTGTAGCTGATAGAGGTGTGAAAGGCATTGGAGAAGCACTCAATAGCAGAGCAAGGGAAGGCAAGCGACTGTCCAAACTTGAGAGTGCCTAAGTGACATCTGACAAGGACAATCACACAGATTGGAGTGGGAAACACTGAAGGGCGGCCAAGGTCTTGCAGATGCACATGGAGAGGCTAACAAGCTAGCCGATTAGGATATTAAAGTCAGTGCAACCAGTTATTACACAGGCTTACAACTGTGCAGGCAGCTCGGATTATAATAATATTCATGTACTCTTCAGGGCTTAGCTGGGCAGGAATTTCACTGAACAAAACCCCCATGGCAGTGAAAGGCAGGGCATATTCACTAACTGGTGCTACTCCATCTGTGTCCCAAGTAGAGATATGGTAGTCCTTTAGTCTCTTCTCATCCACCCCTCATTGCTAGTTCATTGCCCCAAAACTTAAAAATTTGGTTTCCCAGCTTTCCTGATACAGGAGTTTATGTACATGCAATTTATTATAATGATAATCACAGGAAGAATCTCATGAGGGAAGTAGAGGATTGAGGAAGAGAAAAAAGAAACATTAATACAGGACAGGGTGTGTTAAAGAGAAACTTAGGACTATGGGTAACTAGGGCTCAATGTCACCAAGAACCTCTGAGAGACAGCACAGACATCCCTTACATTGGTCCCACTTGAGAGACAAAAATTAGAGTGTTTACCATCCAATTCTTATCTGTATTTAACTGATCTCAATATTCCTGTACCACTAACCATTCCCATGATGGCTAAGCTAATCCTCAGTTGTACCCAAGCAGAAAACTATGGTGCCAAATAGGAGTGCAAAGACAATATGGACAGTGCCTGCCAGACTCAACAAGTGCCTCACATCAAATAACTTAGGTTGGGCATGAAGCTGCATCAAAAGCTGCCCACTGAAGGATTCTCCCATGTGCCATTAATGAGAGTGTCATATGAAACCTGTTCTGACTTGTTAAGTTGGCTTTGATGTCTCCCTCCTTTGTGCCAGCACTATATCTTGTATATCTTTGTGTTGTTTTATTCCTTGCAAATATCTATTTACAAATCCATTTTTCTTAAAAGACTATCACTTCCTTGAGAGCACTAGTTGGCTTTTATTCATGCTTATATTTTAGGCATTGGTTATACTCCCCTGGAATGCAGTAGGTGTTCATCCAAAGCTGTTTGTTGAATGAATGAGTGATTGCATTTATTGCTGCTGATCATGTTCACCATTTTCTTCAGAATCTGCTATGGTTAATCAAATTGAAATGACTTGAATTGAGGTATTTCCAATTTTTAAACAGATTTTTTTTCTGACAGTGATTTAGTGCCACTGAAAGTTTTCAGTCACCTTCCAGTTGTTTTAAAAGTGAAATAGTGGGCCTCCCTGGTGGCGCAGCGGTTGCGCGCTGCGCTGTGGAGCTGTCGGCAGCACGGAATGCGAGTTCTACGCCCAGCCGGGGAGAATCCCACATGGTGTGGCAGACTTCTCCTGCCTCCCCCACTGCTCCCCTCGGCAGTGTATTTCTGATCTGCCTGTTCTGCTCCCCACTCTGTCTCTGGTGAACCCTCTCGCCGCCCCGCACCTCTGGCCTGTTCCCCAGCTTGTATAAATAATAAATCTTTTTTTTAAAAAAGTGAAATAGCTATTTTTAGTGAAAGGAAATAAAGGAGAAAAGGAAGTTCTCACATTCAATTTGAGTTTTGAGGGGATCAAATTGCTTCAACTTGAGGATTCAACACTGATGGAACACCCCTAGCAGCAGGTCAATCCCATAGATATTACTCTAAATGATATTTTAAAATCTTCATCTGTTACAAATAAGTGAGCAAACACTTAAAAATTATACATACATACACACATACATACATATATATATATATATATATAAACCTAGAATAACAATCACTGTGTAATAGACATTTTATAAAAGATAAAATGTAGGTTCTTCCTCCATTTTTAAATTATAGCAGTTATATATATAATCAAATATAACTGGCTAATCAGTTTTTAAAGTAGACTAGTGCATACAAGTTAAAAAGAAAAATTTCCATGTGCTACCCACTTACATAGGTGAAAATTCAATCACCACCAAATTCCATTCCTTATATATAAAACTATAAAATGGATGTTATGATGCTAAATAGACATACTTTAAGCTTATTTGCACAGATACATAATTTTATTTTTTGCTCTATACAAATAGAACCATGTTACATATATAACATACTAGAATATACATCTACATACACATTTCAGTTTTTAAGCAATTAAAACTACCTCATACTGTATTTCAATGTCTGTTCATATAAATCCATCTCATTCTTTTTAACTATAGTATAAAGGAATCTTTTAGGGACCACTACCTAGCTATGTCCAATTAGATTACTTATTTACCTATTTTTCCCACGTACCTATTTTCTTATTATCCAGGCAGTGTGAAAAATCTATGTGCATCTATACTTTTACCCTTGTGCAAACACAGATGAAGCACACAATCTGTGAAGTGGAATTGTTTTATAAAAATGGTTATACTTCTCAATTTTGAAAGATAATGTGAAATTGATTGTAAAAGGCTAGGTCTACCTGTGCTACTCTACGGCCTATGTGGCTTTCTTACTCACACTCTTGCTTCCAGTGTGTATCCACAAAGCATTTCATCCTTAACAGTCTAATCGGTGAAAATGTCCCCATTTTAAACTGTTAATTATGACTTTCTTAGACAATTGCATTTCAATTAGTTTTAATTGCTTATTTATCTATTTTGCCAATGTTCCTATAGAATCGATATTTAAAAAATCAATACGTACATGAAAGAGTTAAGTATTTAAAAAATATTCTATTCCTAAATGTATTTTCTATTACACACAACTTTCGTTTAAATAAAATGGAAATTTTACAATCGCATGAGCAATAAACCTAAGCTAAATGTTTGTTTGCTTTATCACAGTGAGTTACCACAATTAATATTGCCAATTAAAAAAGATTGTCTATAAATAACAATGAATTACACTGAGAAACTATTTATTACTAAAGTGTGATTCTTTTTCTACCAAGCTAAAATTTACTCTTACTCTAGACTCTGTGACTATCATACATTTTTATCAATTTATTTTATTCATGGGCTCAGATTTGCAGAGACATTACATAAAAACTGCTATTTTAAAAAGTATACAGGAATATGTGCACTTTGATGCATTGTACATATAACCATAATTACTGGATTCCTTAATGTCACATCAATTTTCTTATTGGAGCTACTATATGATGCAAGTTAATGATAACCAATTTGGTGTCCTACTTTCCTAAATCATTCCTGACCTGGTATATTCAAATCCTAAAGAAAATCTAGAAGTTCTGTTGAAGATAAAAATGACATTCATCCTTGCCTAACTTTGACCAGGTGAGACAATTATGATTTCAATTTTGTTTCATATTCTACAGCCTACAGATGCACCTCTGGGAAAGAAGGCCACCACTTTCCCTGTCCCCACTCACATGCAGCTACCTTGGACTACAAAGGTCAGTCCAGCATGAACTGGACTCTTGAGGGGGGAGCTACGGGGAATAGAGTCGGAGCTGAGCAGTCAAGTGGACCTACATAACGTGGAAGGCAGAAAGGCCCTGCTTGCTCTTGTTTTTCTTGTTTCAACTTGCACCCAGGGACTTGGAAGAGACATGTGGCACAGGGGCATGTAGCATCTCTTGGAAGAGATACTTGGATGAGACATGTGGGTGAGAGACACATGGGGAGGTTGTCTTTGGCAGACACAATGGCCACTGTTAACTTGATTTGTACTTTTTGATTTTGATTGTTACATCTCTCCTCTGGCTTCGTTCTCTTAAACCTGCCTAAGACCTTTCTGGTGTTTGTCCACCAGAAGGTACCTTAGACTTGTGGAAACTTTTGGGCCTCAGTTGTTTGGGCATTTGCCTTTGAGGGTATGGGTAATTTTGGAGTATTAATGGGAAACGATTATTAGGACTGTTTTCTTTTCTCTCACTACGCATACTAATTCTATTAAAAATCTTTAACACTAAGAGTATGTTTCCTTTGCTTTTGTGCACTGGATGGCTGGACCTCTCTTAGAGTGTGTACCCTTTAACTGTTTGGGGTCCTTGGGTACCATCTGGGCACATGCTGACAATACTATTTTTGATGCCATATTTGACACTTTGTAAGAAAAAAAAAACTATTTGAAGAATAAACTTTGTTGAAAGTAAATTTAATACGAAAGTTGAATGGACTTTTTAACAAAGTGAATGGTGACTAATGGCAGATGAAAGTCAAATAATCACTGTGATAACATAATGAACATTTTTATTTAAAACCTAAACTGACTGTATCATTGTCTCAAGAAGCCACAGTAAAGTCTATTCCAATAATTCAATACAGAGGTAGCAGAATCCGATAGCATTTTATCTGTATAGTGTTTTGGTACTTAAAATATCTATATAGATAAATATAATTAATCCTCACTGCAAATCAATGAGCATAAATTATTATGAGAATTTTCTATTGTTAAAAATAGGAAAACAGTCCCAAAATGGAGTTTTTCATGCCTGGTCTCCAGGCAGACTTAATACCTATTGCAGTTTTAACCTCTCTCAAAAGTATAATTCTAAGCCAGTCAATCCAGAGTTCCCTAATCAGCATCACGGTACTTTGCAGGATAAGTCCCGCTTGACTTCCCCTGATGGAAGGTAACTTTACCTGAAATAATCTTTTCTTTTGCTAATAACCTTGTCCCACCCTCTTTCCATCTATAATTAACCTCCATTTTGTGACAGTCCTTGCAGTATCTAGAGGGGATGTTGCCCCATTCATGATCATGAATTATTATTTTTTTTTAAAGATTTATTTATTTATGCATACAAGCTGGAGTACAGGCCAGAGGCGCGGGGCGGCAAGAGGGTTCACCAGAGGCAGAGCAGGGAGCAGAACAGGCAGATCAGAAATACACTGCTGAGGGGAGCAGCCGGCGAGGCAGGAGAGGTCTGCCGCGCCATGTGGGAATCTCCCCGGCCGGGTGTCGAACTCGTGTCACCGCTGCCGACTGCTCCACAGCGCAGCACTTAACCGCTGCGCCACCAGGGAGGCCCCAATCATGAATTATTTAATAAAGCCAGTTACAGCTCTAAAGTGTTAACTTTGTCTTTTAACACTATATAATTTCCTTATGGATACCCATCCAATTTCTTAGAATATAAAGTAGGCATTCAGAAAAGTAAATTCCATACATAACATAATGTTAAAATATAAATAATGGGATGTTCATGGGCTCAGGATGCTATTTAAAGGCATCCTAAATAATGAATCTCCATGGATTTTAGAAATCCAATGCACTATCCCTTGTACCAGAGAGCCAGGTATCAATGGATTCTAAATAAATCATGGGCAAGAGGGATTTTCCTACTCTTTGTTTAGTCTTAAAAACGGAAGTCTTAATATATCTCAGCCATACAAAATTAGGTAGCATTTGACATTTTAAAATGTTAATGGAATTATTTTGCATTTAATCTAATTGTTCTAAACCATTGCTGAAATGTTTTGGTGACTTTTAGGTCCTAACATAGGCTACCATATTATCTTGTCCATATTCATTTTCTTTCCTATATTTGACTATAATATAGATAATTGATTAGGTTTTTATTATGTGCAATATTGTGGTAGACACTATGCTTCGTATAAACACAGCAAGCCACAGTTCCATCCCTCAATGAATTTAAAAAAAAATCACTTAAATACTTGGCCACATGAATAAGTGGGACACGAAGAAGAAATAGTCACTTTGGTCTGGAAATTTTATGGGACAAACTCTTTTGGAGCAAACATATCTTTTAAAATAATTTTGTTGGACGACTGGGATTTTTTTTTTATTTATACATACAAGCTGGGGTACAGGCCGGAGGCGTGGGGTGGCGAGAGGGTTCACCAGAGATGGAGCGGGTAGCAGAACAGGCAGATCAGAAATACACTGCTGAGGGGAGCAGCGGGCGAGGCAGGAGAGGTCTGCCGCACCATGTGGGATTCTCCCCGGCCGGGCGTCGAACTCGTGTCGCCGCTGCCGACAGCTCCACAGCGCAGCGCTTAACCACTGTGCCACCGGGGAGGCCCCACGACTGGGATTTTTATTGATAAAGTTAACTGCTATATCCTCAGTCATTATTTCTTCTTAAACATATTTAATAACTAGTATGCATGCCATGTTCTTCATAAAACTAGTAATGATCTGACTCCCTATCTTACTGAGTTGTATTTCCCCATTCTTACATAGCATGCTATTTGTATCCTTTTAAAAACACAACTTATTTTTGTTTGTATTATAATCTTCCGTATCTTATGACCTATAGTATTTCAAGACTCATGAGATCAGAGATTGTCTCATGTATGTGTGTATATATATATTTATACACACACATATATGTTCCTTTGTGTACACCTATTTTGTCTACATAAAAACATATCTATGATATATTAACTATTAAATTTAATTGAATAAAAAGTGGTGGCAAAATATATTAAATCTATCAAAAATCCATAGAGCCTTGGGTTTGATAAAAGGTCAGTTGATTTGACTTTTAGGTTTAGGGGAGGAAGCAAATTTCACAGGATACATGTATAAATGTTAACTAGGAAATCAAGGTGACAGATGTAGGTATAATCTATAGAGAAGTTTGACAGCAAAAGAAACAAGAGCTAGCAGGATACCTTCAAAGGTTTGAATCATTATCATTTGCATAGATATATACCCTCACTTAGAAAAAAAACATTTATAACCTTGGCTTTTAATCAAGGGTTAGCATAATCAAAAGCTATGAAGAACTTTTATACCTTACTTAAAAACACTGTTATTAATCGCACTAAAAATTACTTAGAGACAATATAGCATAAGAGTTCTGAGCATAGATTTTGAGGGTTGGCTACTTAGGTTCAAATCTTAACTCCAGTTCTTTCTAATTGTGTGATCATGGGCAAGTTCCTTACTATCAGGTACTGTAGTTTCTCCATATGTAAATACAAATAACAGTTGGTACTTCATGGGGGTTTTGTGGGAATTAAATGTCTGGATAGGTAAGGAGCTAAGGATGATGCCTAAGGACACAGGACCTGCTTAACTGTTTCTGATCATTGTATTTATTATCCACACCTCTTCTATAACCAACCAGATACATAACAAAATCCACATAGACTTCCATGAAAGACTAGAGTTCACCTTTGTGAAGATTTGTAGATTTTTCATCACTAGATAATAAAGATATATACCATATGTTTCCTCTTTGTTTCAGATGTCCATGAATCTTGGTGCCAAATGTTTTTGCTCGAATTCAGTAATTCTAATTTAGCTAAGTTTCAGCCATAATTCTCCTGCCATTAACTTTATCTGACTTCTGTAGCAAGCTAGTAAATTAATGTAATTATTTAGTCTATTGATTTTAAATGTAATCATTTCTAATTATATAAATTGAAGATATAAAACTGCACCCATCATAAAACATACCTTTTATGGTATGATGGTTCTAAAACATGGCCTCAAAACTCTTTGGCACTCTTACCATCGAGAGGTGGAGTCTATGCCCTCTCCTCTTCAACAAGTAGAGGGTGGCAGAAATGATGCTGTGACTTTCAAGACTGGTTCATGAAAGACCACGCAACTACTGCCTTATTTGTTGAACAAGGTAAGGACACCGGTTGCTTGAATCTCTGAGCGATCACATAAGAAGTCTGATTACTCTGAGGCCACCATGTTGGGAGGAAGCCAAACAATATAGCAAGGTCTTGTGCAGGCCTTCAGAATTCTAGCCTCCAGCTACTGAGTCAAGCTTAGCTTTCAAATTTTCACATTTGAGGTTCAAGACATCAGAGTAAAGAACAAGCCAACCCTTGATGAATAGGACATAACCACTAAAAGAATGAATATTATTCTGATCATGGGATAAAGAAACAAGGCCATTTGTAACAAAAAATTCTCCTCAGGCAAAAAGGTAGAATGAATCCATCAGCTTATGAAAGGAAAAAGAGAATTGGGTATATTCATACAAAGGCATTTCATTCAACAATTAAGTCCTGCTATGTTTTACAACATGAAGGAACCTTAAAAACATGCTAAGTGAATATAGTTTGATGCTAAAGGCTACATAGTGTGTGATTCCATTTATAATACATTTCTACAATACACAAAATCATGGAGATGGAATATAGACAAGTGGTTGCCTGAGGCTAGGGGAGGAGGGAATGGAGAATGTGTCTGTTAATAGGCATGGAGTTTCTTTTGGGGATGATGATACTAAAATTAGCTAGTGGTAATAGTTGCATAGCTCTGTGGACATACTAAAAACCATTGAATTGTATATTTTAAAAAGGTGAATTTTATGGAATATGAATTATATCTCCATAAAACTGTTATAGAAAAGGCCTCAGGATATCCCCTGTCTGAGGAGAGACATTTTTCCCTTGAAATCTTCCAAAGAAGTGTACAGTTCTTCTTGTTGTGCTGTGGATTTTGGGAAGCAGCTTGCTCTGAGTTTATTTGTTTGTGTTTCATTTTAGTGTTAGAATCAACCCTGCTTACACATCCTGAGTCTTTTTTTTTTTCATTTGAGACTTAAAAACAAACAGCAAAGGCAGAACTTCCAATTTCCCAATGATTCAACAGGTTTTAATGTGCAGATGGTAAGCATTTGTTTCCCTCCTTGTTTGCTACCAGGAAGAAGGGTGTGAAATAACTCTTCTGGGTCACAAAATAATTTCCTTTTATCTTAACCTAGTCTTGGTTTTTGAGATGACAATTTCTCTTGATTTTATGTCACTTTCTAGCAAAATATTTTCATGTGTTAATAATTTTATTTGGCAAACAAGATAATAATATTACCTACATGGGATAGGATGGATATAAAACACAAGAATACTGCAAATATTAGATCAATACATCATAGCTTTCGAGAATCATAATTAATTTATATCACAGTTGACTAAAAATCTCATCTATAATATTTAGGAATAAATGGCAAATCTGCATATATTTTTTTTTCTGGCAATTTCTTACTGATAATAGGAGTGGCAGATACTGCTATTTGCTCCCCAATACCTATTTTGTCCTTCTTTCTTTTAAATAAAATTTTGATTTTATTTGGAGGTAACAGTGTGTCTAGCTAAAACAACCTCATTTCTGGTCTCCTTGGAAGCCAGCAGTGACAAGTAAGGGGAAGATTGTTGGGGATTTCTGGGAAGGTTTTGTTTTTCTGAAATAGTTGCTGCCCCTTTCTGTCTCCTCACCCCACCCACCAATTTTACTGAAATATGCTGCCCCTTTCTTATCCCTCTTCCTTCTATGTCTTCCTTCTCTGGAATATAGATGCGCGACTGGGCAGTGTTGATGCAATTGTCTTACAGGAGGTAACATGTATGAGAATGGGAGTAATATGTTTTGGGTGAATGAGCAAAAAGACAGAAGGGGCCTGGGCTGTTGTTAGTGACTTCATAAGACCACTTTCATTCTTTAGATTATTTTCCTTCATATTTCATTATATAAAAATTTAAAATCCTATTTTGGGGTAACCACTTTATTCTAATTTCTGTCATTGCATCCAAAAATACAGTCCTCATCTGAAGTTCCATTTAACTGATGAGCTACCACCCTCTAAGGCACATTTAGAAAATACAGGAAAATTTTTTTTACTTTTGCCATTTTGGAGGGAAGAGGTGCACCAAGGACGCTTGCTAGGCATCCAACAACATGAACAATCCAGCAAAACAAATAATTGTTTCATTCCTGCACAGCTTTTCAAAAGCAAGAGACAACATGTTTATAATTATGTGAACTTAGAAACGAGGGTCATTTTACATTTAAATGCAAAGTATTTCTTTTCTCATTTAAATATACTATCTGTTGCCTGTTCCAAAAATCCAGCTATCATCAAGTAAATCAAAGGGAAAAGTTGACCTTTTTTTATTTAGAATTTTACCAAAAGCTGTAAATCACACAAGACAATATCATTACCATTTGCAATACTCTTTTTGGTATTTTGATATTCAATTCCACACACCTGCATTAGTCAGGATTCATAGCTGTCTATACAGCCATGGTGATTCTAGGCATATGACCTGCACGTATCTATATAGCGTTACTGTGTACACCCAGCTTATTTATATATTGGATGATGAATTTTTAACAAGCATTGTGTACATTATTTATAATTATTTTTTATTCATTCTTTGGCAATTATTTTGAAATTAGGTAAGAGACATCATTATTAAATTTCATTTGAGGATAGTAATGAGAATATTACAAAACATGTTTTACAAAAAAAAGGATTTTGATCTTACAAGGTTGAAACCCATACGATACACAGGGAAAGACAGTTTTTAAAAGAGCTACTGTATACATATTCAGAGAGTAAGGTGGAATACTCAACTAATGGAGAAATGGTTCTTGTTTTTTTCATATATATTTAAATGTCCCTATCCTTTCAAGTTTCGATTCTGGGATTTTGGCCAAATTTGTTACAAAGAAGAAATATCACATGTATTAGTAGCACAAGACCACTGCAGGACTTGCTTTCACAATATGAAAGAAATGTAAGATGGACTACAATCCAGGGTCATTTGAAAAAGTTCCATACTAAATCACGGTCATATCAGTGCGGGAGACTGTGGGGGAAGAAAATATTAGCTAGGACAAGATAACTAACAGTTGATTAGTTCTTTATTCTACAATGGGCAACTATCTTGTGTTGTTGCAAGTATGAAAAACCAAAGCAAAGATGCATTATCACATCTGATAAAAATATACAAAAACTTTTTTATGCTCAGAATGTGAAGTAAAACTACAGAGAAAATATTGAGCAAATAAGGAACTTTGTCCCTAGGTATGGAACCACTGACAAAACTATTACCAGGCATAGTCGACCTTTACTGGGCAAAACCTGGACAAACAGGACAAACCCCTTCAAAAGAAAAGTCTTCAAAGGGTCAAATCCCATGGTGTTCACAGACAGAGCAGGCTGCTACAGGGCAGGAAAAGTCTATTATACAGAGAAAAGCTGCAGGAGCACAATTATCTTTGAAGAACGTTTGGGCCAGTGTAGGCCCAGGAGTGCTAGTTTCTGTGCCAAAGAGGGCAGGAAGGAAGACAAACACTCCCTTGCTCTATAGTTATCATGTTGAGCTACTTCCTCCAAGAGAAATTCCTTATCTTTTCAGATTCTTACGTTTATTTTTCAATTCTTTTCCTGTCTTTATCTTAGGAAATTCTAAGTAAACAAGAAACTCAACGTTGTCTCCTTAAAATGATAAACTCTTTATGAAATTCTTTATGAGCTGAGAGAGGTCATTTTAGATCCTTTTATTAAAGTTTTCCAAGTGTTGCCACTCAAGTGCTTTCCATTCAATTGTCCATGAAGAACATATTTTAACTATGTCAAGAAAGACAGTGTTTTGGGCACAGTCTCACAGAGTGAAGTCTTACATTAGGAGTACCAGCAGACTACATTTAGAAGATTATTTTTCATAGGCAGAAATTTTGGAGTGGACAAATGCAACTCGGATAAACAAAGCCTTTACAATTTGTGACTTCCTAGAAATAATTCTTAATTTTGTACAAAACTGCAACTAGCACTACGCAGTTTCCAACTCTCATACTGATAGGGGCTTATTTTTCAGCTCCATTATAAATTGGCAATAGAAATCTCCCAATCTCATTTCCCTTGGCAGAGTTTGCTTTATCAAAATAAAGAAATGATCTATGAACCTGAATCAGAGGATGAATATACCAATCTTTTGTTTTCTAGTCTTAGAATTACATTTGGAAAGCAGCTAAAGCTTAATTTATCCATGTTCCTGAAAGCTAATTTGTTTGCCATGCCCCAGTTGGGTTACCAAAGCATGTTTTCGTACTAGGTAATAAAAACTTAGTCTGATTACCCAGTAAGATGTATTTAAAATTTTGTTTTGGTTCATGGCAAGCAATTTGATTGATTATATTTCCCTCCCTTTTATCCAAGGTTCTACTGAAATAACATATTCAGTTGTTTAAAAAATGAAGTTCGGCCTCGCTGGTAGCGCAGGGTTTAAGGCTCAGCACTATCAATCTGTTACCATTCACTAGGGCATGAGTTCGATCCCCGGCCAGGGAGCTTCCCACATGGCACAGCAGACCTCTCCTGCCTTGCCCGCTGCTCCCCTCAGCAGGGTATTTCAGTAGATCCACCTGTTCTGCTCCCTACTCTGTCTCTGGGGAATTCTCTCACCCTCCGCATTTCTGGCCTATACCCCAGTTCCTGTGTGCATAAATAAAATATATCTTTAAAATGAATGAATGAATGAATAAATAAATAAGTTGTAATCAGCCTGGTAAATAAGAATGAGAGCAGGCAGAAGACAAGGATATTTGTGAAACTATCAAGGCAATATATCTGTGCAAGATGTAGTCGGCATCTGGTTGGTAAAGAAAACAGGAGAAAGGAAACACGACTAGAAACACCAGGAGTAATTAGAGGCATCATAGAGATTTCACACCCTTAGCTGACAAATAATGGGGTTTATTATGTGCTGGGTGTTGTGAAGGGGAGGATTGGATGCTCAGGGGATGCAGAATAGGAGACGTGAGCTCATATAGGAACTGAGCGTTGGTTACGGCCCTTTAGAATGTTCCCTGAGGAAGAAACATTAGCTTTGAGAGTTAGTCCAGTATCTTAAAAGTGTTGCTGGAATGCACCGATGGAGGCGGAGAAGGGTAGGCAATCCAAAAGGGAAGATCAGCAAAAGGTAGTAAGTGCTCTGTAGGTCATGTAAAGTATTTAAACATTTATGTTACAGCAAGGGATAGTTATTTTAAAAAGTTGCAAACACCAGTCAAATCTTATAAAAATATTTATTCTACTTACCATATTGAAAGTGGAGGGCATGGGGCTAAGATTGGATGTATAAAATATGACACACAAATGTTGGTTTTATGTCTAAATAAATGTCCCTGGAACTCATAGAAAATGATGCCTGTCCTTCAAAAAGTTTCACTTCTCCATTCTTACTCATCATCTAGTCGACTCTCAACTCCCAAGATTATTGAAGTAGTCTTCAAACTGATTTTCTTAATTCTCATCTCTAGTCTACTCCAAAGTCATCCTTCATAGCGGAAGCAAACAGTTTTTCCTAATTATCATTTTTCTACCCCATCTCCCTGCTTAAAAATTGATCATGTCTCCATATTACTTAGAGATGGAATTTGAGAGGATTAATAAGAGATCTATTTTCCCAACTCAGCTTCATAATCACATAAGTCATAGACACAGTCAGACAGAGATGAAAATACCTCCTTTATTAATGCTAAAGCTGGTATGATTGAATATGGATGGCTAAGACTTGTATATGTGCTTGGTAATAATTTATCTACTGACATCTACTAGTAGCATTAAATATTAGCAGGCCTTTTCTTATGTTGGGCATCCTTACATAATTTACATCACGGAAAGACAAAGCCCAGAGTAAATTCCTCCTTTAAAAATTATAGCCAGATAGTTCATTTCTGTTTTTTTAACGGGAGTGAATGAAAGGATAGGGAAAAAGGCGTAGTACTGTTATATTAATCTAGCTCCCTCCACAACTGGACGTTTGAAACATGAACAAAGAAGGTCCAAATGTATTTTTTAAGATTTATTTTATTTATTTATGCATATGAGAACTGGGGTGTAGGCCAGAGGTGGTGGAGGGTGAGAGGATTCCCCAGAGGCAGAGTGGGGAGCAGAACAGGTGGATCTACTGAAATACATTGTTGAGAGGAGCAGCGGGCGAGGCAGGAGAGGTCTGCTACACCCTATGTGGGTTAGCTCTCCTAGGATCAGGAATCGAACTCATGCTGCAGAGACTAGCAATAGCTTGATAGTGCTGAGACATAACCTCTGCGCCACCAGGGAGGCCCATAGGCCCAAATATTTAATTGAATATACATTAAACTATTATGTCTGATTTTTAATATTTCTATAGCTTTTCAATTGAAACATTATTATTTCTCAGCATAAGCCACTGATTTTGTCATTTGTCGTGTGCTGTCCATTAATTTGCCTACTGCTCTTTAACTCTGGTAGTTACATTGAGTGATGACTGTCCAATCAGTCTTTGCCCAAACTAATGAGAAACAGTTACTTTTATAGGTACTTAAATATGAAAGCAGGTTCCCACCATTCCATTAAAATACTTAGTGGAGGTAGGGCAGACGCATGAACAGATCAACCTACCAGTGTGTAAATAGCACATTGTGGGACCTCACCACATAATCTGTTAAATTGAAGAATATTTTTTGTGGCTCTACCTGGTGGTGCAAAGGGTTAAGTCTCAGCACTATGAAGCCACTATAGCACCACTTCGATTCCTGGCCAAGGAGCTGACCCACATGGCGCAGCAGACCTCTCCTGTCTTGTCCACTGCTCCCCTCAGCAATGTATTTCAGTCAATCTGACTGTTCTGCTCCCCACTCTGTCTCTAGTGAATCCTCACAAATACCCCCACCCCGCACCTCTGTGCCCCAGATCTTATATGCATAAATAAATAAGTCTTTAAAAAAAGAATATTTTTGTTGTGTTTCATATTAACATTTAAAATTATATAGCAGTTGGAAGATTACTGAGACTATTTACAACATAGAGAAAACACTTTTCTCATGAAAAAAATCAGTTTGGGTACTTGTGTTAGGCTAAGATGACTCAGACCCATTTCTCCCAGCTACCCCCCACTAACAAAACAGTAACACAGATAATAATTCAAGAAGAAACCAGGCCTCCCTGGTGGCGCAGTGGTTGAGCGCTGCACTGTGGAGCTGTCGGCAGCGTGCGATGCAAGTTCGACGCCCAGCCAGGGAGAATCCCACATGGTGCGGCAGACCTCTCCTGCCTCGCCCACTGCTCCCCTCAGCAGTGTATTTCTGATCTGCCTGATCTGCTACCCGCTCTGTCTCTGGTGAACCCTCTCGCCACCCCCTGCCTCTGGCCTGTACCCCAGCTTGTATGTATAAATGAATAAATCTTTAAAAAAAAGAAGAAGAAACCAATAATAACACTGAAAGGTGGCAAGAAGAAAATAGGTTTGTGATGCTGAGACAGGAGCAACTGTTGGGTAACTTATACCCTCTCGCCCAGCAGAAGAAGGTGACCCAAACCTGGCACTTCAGGACCCCCAAGTAGCATTAGAAGATTGCACAGGGAGGGTATATTCCTCCCTCAGATCTAACAGAAGCCTATGAGACATCAGTAAGGCCTGATACTATCAAGGACACAATTCAGAGAACTGCCAAAAAGAAGTTACCAGGGCAAACATTACTGTAGGGCCTGAATTTCCTCTCACATCTAGAGATATCTATGCAGGTGATAAAACTGTATAGTACTAAACACACACACACGCACACACACACAAACACAAATACACATACAAATGTGCACTCTGGAAAACTGAATAGAATTGGTGGATTGTATCAACGTAAAATTCCGATTTTGAAAATATACTATAGTTTTACACAATTTTACCACTGGGGGAAATTGGGTTAGGGGTACAAAGGATTTCTCTGTATTATTTCTTATAACTCATTTGCATCTATAATTATCTCAAAAATGCTAATAAAAAAGTAGGTTTTGACTTTCCCCCTTCAAATTTGAATTTCACTGGAAGGATGTATTTTCTTTATTCATTACATAATTGAGAATCATTTCATTTTGTGTTTACTCAGAGCAATCTTATGTCAAAAGGATATGACATTATTAGCCATTTACTAAGTTATTTGAATAGGCGCAATGAACATGGGCTTATCTTCAAAGCATCTTTTCTGTCTAAAACGCTCTTATTTTTATCTTTTTCATTTTCCATATTTAAATTGGAAGTAGTTGTCCCCTGCCAGCTAAGAAAAAATTCAAGTCATTTTAAAAAGGATGGTTCTGAGCTGTAATTAATACAAATATTTCATCAAACCACCTTCCCAAAATTGGTAAATTGTTCTTTTCTTTTTTTAAAGATTATTTATGCATACAAGCTGGGGTACAGGCCAGAGGTGTGGGGTGGCGAGAGGATTCACCAGAGACAGAGTGGGGAGCAGAACAGGCAGATTGACGGAAATACACTGCTGAAGGGAGCAGCGGGCAAGGCAGGAGAGGTCTGCCGCGCCATGTGGGAATCTCCCTGGCTGGGAGTCGATCTTGTGTCTCGTGTCACCGCTGACAACAGCTCCACAGCGCAGCGCCCAACTGTTGCGCCACCAAGGAGGCCCGGCAAAGTGTTCTTAAAGGAGGTAGGACAAGCAAGAAAAGAAGCAGTGAGTAGAGAACACGAGTGGCCTACAGGCAGTATGACTGTGGGCGTTATTTTCTCTGTGCACTTTAGTTTCCCTATGGATAAAATTGGAGGTTATAATATGTGCTAACATGTGTGAAGGCCTTAGTTTAGTGGTAAACCTATGTAAGCACCATAATAAATATTAACTCTCATTATTACTTGTAAAACATCAATCATTTTCATTAGAATTTGCATGACTAAAAGATGTAGCATTTTAAATCTACTTTAACATAAGGGGCTGCTTCTCACTGGAAACCTTCTAAGTACCTCTGTATCACCCTATTGCTAGCATTTATGCTGTGTGCTTGTATAATTCACTCTGTGGATAAAGAAATATCTTTCCTCTTCTCTTTACTAGATTTTTAATAGCATAGCTTCAGGTCTTCTACTGAAAACATTAGAATTGTCACTTAATTTTCAACCTTCCAATATTTAATTGAAAGATGTGCAATATAATTAAAAAGGTAGCCATAGGGCAACTAATTCTGAAAACTAGTGATAAGTGAATGAAGGAAGTGTGCTTAATTTCATTTTCATGCTTTAGCAGCTCCTATCCTACACTGATAAATCCTAAGCTCCAAACCTGCATAGGAAGACATTCTTTCAATGAACATGTGGCTATAGAAAATACATTTGGTCTATAAGATTTTTATGTGTATACACACATACAGTTATGCAAAAATATAGATTTCAGTTTGAAAAATTTTAGGACCCTATATAATATGATTCACATAT
Organism: Scalopus aquaticus; assembly: GCA_004024925.1. Lineage (NCBI taxonomy): Eukaryota > Metazoa > Chordata > Mammalia > Eulipotyphla > Talpidae > Scalopus > Scalopus aquaticus. The sequence goes on along the minus strand of PVIJ01000590.1, from coordinate 241,292 downwards.
GGACTATTAAGGTGATTTTTTTTTTACCCAAATCAAAACATGGTTTCCTAACTTTTTAGGCACATAATGTATTTTATCACTTACAATGCATGGTAAAACTCAACCATGTTTTGACTAATGGTGCAAATAATTAAAAGTACTACTTATTATACTAGTTTGAGCTTAGTTTATTGCCATAGAAGAGGGCATAAATTCTAGCTTTCTACTACAACACATGTGGCTCCATTTGTAAGAAAAAAAGCATATTTAGAATCCAAAATCTACTCCTGAAGAGTAACATGCTTCTAATAGCTCTGGGAAAATGTCAGACAAGTTCACAGTTTCTATTATGCTCTTCTGATTTGAGTTGAGGATGATAATTTTAAAGAGAATAGGACAGGGCATCCCTGGTGGCGCAACGGGTTAAGCGGTTAAGCATAGTGCTGTGGAGCTGTTGGCGGCTGTGGCGCGAGTTCGATGCTTGGCTAGGGAGATGCCCACATGGCGTGATAGACCTCTCCTGCCTTGCCCGCTGCTCCCCTCAGCAGTGTATTTTGGTTGATCTACCTGTTCTGTTCCCCACTCTGTCTCTGGTGAATCCTCTCACTTCCCCACAACTCTGGCCTGCACCCTAGCTTGTATGTAAAAACACAGGCAACAACAAATGCTGGAAAGGATGTGGAGAAAAAGGAACTCTTCTACACTGCTGGTGGGAATGTGAACTGGTCCAACCACTATGGAAAGCTGTATGGCGATTCCTCAAACTGCTAAACATGGAGCTTCCATACGACCCAGCAATCCCACTTTTGGGAATCTACCCAAAGGACACAAAAGCACTAATCCGAAAGGATACATGCACCCATATGTTCATTGCGGCACTGTTCACAATAGCAAAGGTATGGAAGCAACCCAGATGTCCAAAAATAGATGACTGGATCAAGAAGATGTGGTACATATACACAATGGAATACTATTCAGCATGGAAAGAAGATAAACACATGCAATTTGCAGCGACATGGATGGAATTAGAGGG
>PVIJ01000590.1:216975-232951 GCA_004024925.1 Scalopus aquaticus | reverse complement strand
CTGGACTGTACCCCAGCTTGTATGCATAAATAAATAAATCTTTAAAAAAAAATTAAATGAGGGCCTCTCCAGTGGCGCAGCGGTTGAGCGCTGCGCTGTGGAGCTGTCGGCTGTGGCCATGCGAGTTTGACACCCAGCTGGGGAGAGTCCCACATGGTGCGGCAGACCTCTCCTGCCTCGCCCGCTGCTCCCCTCAGCAGTGTATTTCTGATCTGCCTGTTCTGCTCCCCATTCTGTCTCTGGTGAACCCTCTCGCCACCCCATGCCTCTGGCTTATGCCCCAGCTTGTATGTATGGATGAATAAATCTTTAAAAAAAATTAAATGAGATAACCCAAGGAATTCCATTACACTAGTGCCTGCCATTTAAGAAGTGCCAGTTATAAGTATTACATTTCTATCCTATGATCCTTTAGATTTCAAGCTCAGTACTGATTCCAAATATGAATAGCGTGTTTTTATAATATGGATAGTTTTTGTCTTTGCTTTTAACAAAGTACTGTGTTTAACAAAAAAGTATGGAAGCATGAACTTTATCTAAAATTCCTAGCTATTTGACTTTGATGACAGACACATTTTTCATGAAACAAGCAATTATGGGCAGGAAGCCCCCATTGTTCATTTTTCTAATATGAATTCCTTTGCTTTTGAAATGTCACTGTCAGAATTGGCCCTGCCCTGCTTCTATCATGTTTGTTGCATTATTCGTTAGAAACAAGATGGGTGTTTTCACCGTTGGGAGGCAAAGCGTTCGTGTGATTTTTTTTTTTTAAAGATTTATTTATTTATGCAGACAAACTGGGGTACAGGCCAGAGGCGTGGGGCGGCGAGAGGGTTCACCAGAGACAGAGTGGGGAGCAGAACAGGCAGATCAGAAATACACTGCTGAGGGGAGCAGTGGGCGAGGCAGGAGAGCTCTGCCGCGCCATGTGGGATTCTCCCCGGCTGGGCATCGAACTCGCGTCGCCGCTGCCGACACCTCCACAGCGCAGCGCTTAACCGCTGCGCCACCGGGGAGGCCCCTCGTGTGATTTTTTTAATATAATACTGAAAATCTTTGGTGGGGACTAGCCTTTATACTGCCACTGATGAAGACTGTGACCCTATACCCTGAGGCAGATCAAGTGAAATAAGATCTATTCATAAACTCTTGGACAGTAGGTACAATAACAGAATTGGCTGTGTTAGGTAATAGCTTAGACTTCATAAATCATCCAACCCTTGAAAAGTATTAGATTCCATATAATAAACTCTTGAAAGAGCTTTAGCACCCTCAGAATAATGCTTTAAAATTTAAGGCTAATTACTCCCAAATTAACACAGTTTTGAGTGTAACTTAACTCTGACCTTTGATTTGGTAAATTGCTAACTATGGGTATCTTTGTTAAATTTAAATTGAATTGGATTAAACTATGACCTGGTGATTTTCTAGTTTTTTTGTGGTCAACACAAACAGTTATATTTAATGGTGGCAAAGATGAGATAAAAAATGTTAAATATAACAGTCAATTGCAAGGTCATTATTTTTTCAAAGTAATAAAACTATAGTACTTCACTGGAAAATTACAGGCTAATGACTCAGTCCTAGAGAGTGCCTCTCAAAACTTGTTCAAAGTACCCACACTGATTTAAGCAATGATAAAGTATCATTTCAAAGATTAAATAATGACCAGGAGTGTAAATCACACTTTAAGTAGTACCACCACATACAAGTTTTTAAAGCTCTCAGAACTTTTTGAATAAAAGGGAAAAATCAGTTTAATCTAAGCAGAAAATTATTATTTACAATATTAAAGAAAGAAATATTTGTGATTCTTGTTATTTAAAAAGTGATCTAATAAATATTTTAATATTGTTTGAACGTTTTAATATTGTTTTCCAAGGCATCAAATTCCAGTTTTGAAAATAACATGAATAAGAATATCAAAATAGTTTGCATTACACAGTCAACTTAATTATTGAATGATTATTTAATAAACAGAGGAAAAGTTACCTGATGAGTATGATTAGTAAGAACAAGTAGCTTTTATAAAGATTTTTTTCTTAAATTCATCTGATTCAAAACAACCACATTCATACTGTAATTATTGCAGGATTATCTAAACTAACTGCTTTACACTGTTCATTTTTCTTTAAAATCGTCACATATGTCGACACAGAGCTAAAATTGAGAGAATGGCTGAGAAAATATTACACAACTCTTTCAAAATAAATATTACAAAAATTATTCTAAAATATTTAATGACCTTGCAAGTTATTTCCAATGAAATACCTTGGTATTTTAAAGAATGTAAATTTATCTTTTTTTAGTATACATCGTGGTGATTTGATGTACATAAACTTTGTGATCTCTCTGGGTGCTAGGGTGGTGGGAGAGCTATGGCAACCACACTTCAGTGCAGAAATCTTACACTGTCAAAAAATGAACAAGTGTGTAAACAATGAACTCCTTTCATTAAAAGGAGTAAGTTATTAAAAAGTAAGTAAATCTTTGAGAGGAAAGCACCAATTTCAAAAGAATTAACTTTTAATGATTAAAGGGCAATTCTTTATTTAGCATTTGTGAAGAATAGTCAGGGAATTTTTTCCTAAAATTATAATTGCATTGCTTAATTAGTTTTATGGAGCAGAAACATGAAATATTTTACAACAAAAACACAGCTTAAATATTTCTTTTTTTTGAAAAGATTTATTTATTTATGCATACAAGCTGGGGTACAGGCCAGAGGCGTGGGGCGGTGAGAGGGTTCACCAGAGACAGTGGGGAGCAACACAGGCAGATCAATGGAAATACACTGCTGAGGGGAGCAGGGGCTGAGGCAGGAGAGGTCTGCCGCGCCATGTGGGAATCTCCCCGGCCGGGTGTCTAACTCCCTTGGCCGCTTCCGACAGCTCCACAGCACAGCGCTTAACTGCTGCGCCACCAGGGAGGCCTGTTCAAATATTTCTGCTTACTTAATTTGTGTTCTCTTTTTCTATTGTATATGGTTTGATGACAGTTAAATAAAAATGTAATTCCACGTTATAAATGCTATAAATGTTTGATTTAATTATATTCTAGAGAATATGTTATCTAAGACAACGTAGGTTGTCTTACCAACAGTTTCTTGAAGATTCCTCTTTAGCAAAGATTTATAGTCACCATTGCAGTTAGTTTGAACCATGAACTGGGTTTGGCCCATGATATATTGGTTGAAATAATCCAAGTCCTTTCTTTATTTGGTAAGGATATTTTAATATTCCTCTTTAGTTAGGCTGTACAGTATGGTAGCTACTACCTACATGTAGCTATTGAGCACTTGAAATGCAATTATTCCAAGTTGAGATGTGTTGTATGTATAAAATGCACAATGAATTTTTGAAAGGCAGTACAAAAATACTGTAAAATATCCCTTTAATAATAAATACATTTATTACATGTTGAAGAGATAATATTTTGGCTATATGGGGTTAAATGAAATATATTATTAAAACAATTTCATTTGTTTCTTGTTTACTTTTTAAATGTGACTACAAGAAATTTTAAAATTACATAAGTAGCTTGCCTTATATTTTTATTGGATAACATTGCCAAACTTCTCAGGGTTCATGAATTTCTACTTTCATAAAATCCACCATTTACTCCCTCATTCATTAGTTATGTGACAATATTTACCGTAAACCTACTGTGTTCCAGGTATACTTCTAATAATACCCTATTGATAAGATAGACAATGGAGCCATGTGACTCCCTGATAAAAATTACCTGATATAGGAACTGAATTATTTGACAAGATTAAATATTTTGCCAACAATTTTTACTAATTTTTTATTGAAGTAACAATTTACAACATTTACAGGTTTTAGTTATATAGTTTCTCACCTCAGCAACTACATATATCACGATATCTCCACCACCAAATATCCAGTCACTCTCTACCACCAAGCTGTCCCCTTCCTTTCTGGTATGACAAGAATTTTTTTTGGTACTCAGACTAGATTCCCATTCACAAAAAAGAGGAGGATTAACCATAATATGACTTTATGAATGATGTTGTAAGAACAACAGATGATGGGCCCTACCTATTAAGAACAATAAACAAATAGAGAATGTAAGAAGATTCCTGTGCCCATTCTTTGGAATTCAAGGTCAGTGGCTTTTTGGCAACACATGTGAATGTGCAGGGCTTGGGTGACTGGCAATAATTTGGAAACAGGGACACTCAGCTTCAGGAGCAGGGTACGTTTGACTATATAAACTTACTGCTGGAAAATAGATGCTTTCCTCAGTCTTTTGTAAATACTGAAAACTACCCTTAACACCCCCTCCCAACCTTCACATTATTATTCAACAACTATTTAACAATGTGAATTGTTAAACTATTCTTCCTTTGTATAGAAAATGTAGATGGTTCCTTGGCAACCACCTTCCATTGTGTATTATTCTGTCAGAAACTGTCTTTTTTGTGTTCAACCAATTCTTTGCCACATAACATTAATTCCACAGGTATATAAAACCTAATAAAAATCTGACTCCATAAAAATGAAATCAGACACAATAAAACCAAAATGTTCAAATAATGAATATTAGAAAGGCATCACTTAGTTCATTTTCTCCTTTGAGTGAACACCTCCAGTTCTTCTGACTTTTCTCATAGGATTGTCACCCTGATATCCTCATCATTGTTCTCCTTTCTACTTTATGGAATCTAAAACAGTTTCTTTGATATCTTTTTATTTCCCTTTTTAATCTCTTTTCTTCTTAAATTTTTAAAAACAGGGGTGTCAACATTTACATTAACACTAATAAGGTCTTATTTAATTGACACGCTCTTCTTACTTAGTTGTTCTTATTTTTCTTTTTTATTTTTTTTAAAGATTTATTTATTTATACATCCAAGTTGGGGTACAGGCCAGAGGCGTGGGGTGGCGAGAGGGCTCACCAGAGACAGAGTGGGGAACAGAACAGGCTGATCAGAAATACACTGCTGAGGGGAGCAGCGGGCGAGGCAGGAGAGGTCTGCCGCACCATGTGGGATTCTCCCTGGCTGGGCGTCGAACTTGCATCGCATGCTGCCGACAGCCCCACAGCGCAGCGCTCAACCGCTGTGCCACCAGGGAGGCCCAGTTGTTTCTTATTTTTTAGCTTAGTACTTTTTCCAAGATATAAGTATTTACTTCCATTTGTAAATTCAAATTTCTTGTTTCTAATGATTACCAAGAAAGAGATCCTTCTTGAATTGAATAAATATCTATCTCCATCAATCTTCCCCATCCACCATCATCTCTTATGTGACCAGTTTTTGTTTTTCCATTCTGAGTTGCTTTACTACACACAATTCCCTCTGATTCTTTCTATTTTGCTGTAAATATTAGCATCTCTTCTTTCCTTATGTGTGAATAGTATTCCATTGTGTGGACAGACCACATCTTCTTGAGCTAATCCTCTATCAGTGAACACTTAGTTTCCATGTCCTAGTTATTGCAAATAATGCTGCAATAAAATATTGTAGAACAGGGCCTCCCTGGTGGCGCAGCGGTTGAGCACTGCGCTGTGGAGCGGTCAGCAGCAGTGATGTGAATTCGACGCCCAGCCAGGGAGAATCCCACATGGTGCGGCAGACCTCTCCTGCCTCGCCCGCTGCTCCCCTCAGCAGTGTATTTCTGATCTGCCTGTTCTGCACTCCATTCTGTCTCTGGTGAACCCTCTCGCTGCCCCACGCCTCTGGCCTGTACCCCAGCTTGTATGTATAAATAAATAGATCTTTAAAAAAATATATTGTAGAACAAAACAATTTTTTGAGTTGATAATTTCATGTTCTTTGGATATTATTTATACTAATGAAATTTACCATAAAATTTGTGAGAAAACCAAAATGACATTCCTGTTGTTGCGTCCCAGAATATTCCTAATTTGCTTATTTATTTATTTAATTTAAGATTCATTTATTTATACATACAAGCTGGGGTACAAGCCAGAGGTGTGGGGCGGTGAGAGGGTTCAGCAGAGACAGAGCAGGGAGCAGAACAGGCAGATCAGAAATACACTGCTGAGGGGAGCAGCGGGCGAGGCAGGAGAGGTCTGCCGCACCATGTGCGAATCTCCCCGGCCGGGAGTCGAACTCGCATCGCGCGCTGCCGACAGCTCCACAGCGCAGCGCCCAACCGCTGCGCCACAAGGGAGGCCCGTATATTCCTAATTTATTTTTGAACAAAATAACATTGCCTATATTCATTTTTTGCTTCTCTTCATGCTCAATAAGTGAAAAATACTTTGCAAATGGCGGAACTTATTCTAGCACGTAGACCGAGCATCTCTAAGCCATTGTTTTTTTTTTTTTTCTTTTTCTAGTTAGAAGGTAAAAGCATGATATAAAAATTAGCAGTCCAACACAGTTAGACCATAACACCCATGTGTGATTTTTTTCCCCTCAAGAACATGAAAAAAAAGGAAAAATTTGCTATAGACCTTTGCCACAAACAATCCAAAAATTGAACACAGGAAAATATATTTCTCCATCTACCAAAGACAACAAACAACGAATGTAATTCATGAAGAATAAAATCATTCTGATGGTGGGATATAGAGAAACTAAAGAGATAAAGCCAAACTTAAAAACTAACTCTAGAAAACTGATTATAGAACTGAGAAATTCAGAGTGGTAAGGGTGAGGGAGGGGTGAGAGCAAGGTGGGGAGGGGTCACAATGGCCAAAGGCAGTGAAATATAGGTGCTATGGTGGTGGGTGGGTACACGATGGCAAACACCTGAAAAGGGAGGGGGGTTCCTACTCCCAAAATACAAACAATGTAAACCAACATTACCTCAATAAAAATAAGAAAAAGCCAACTCCAAGAACAAACAAACAAATAAAATTTACTTCACGATTCTACATATTTTGGAGAGCAAAAGAAAGCTATCGCTTGTTTTGTAAGTTAGCACTATTTGTTTTATAACTCTATAATCTATAACTAAATTAGATAATCTATAACTAAATTAAAATTGAAAATATACTAAATGAAACATTCATTTAATTTAATTGTTTAAGATCAGAGACCATCAGCTTAATAATATGCTTAATAATCTCTAATTTGTTTTGTTTTTATCTAAATGTGGTTTACTGACTTAGATGACTTAGCTTTGTTCTTCAGGGGATATATCGAAGTGCCTTATAGCTAGGCTCTGAATAAATTTCCAGTGTCTACTACCATAATACACTAGTTACCTAGCTCATCGAGATTATTATTAGAAGCAATCTTCATTTGAACTGATTCTTTCAGAACATATGTGCATACTATATAGTGAGGCATACCTAAGCATCGAGGGAATATTACTGACATTACATAATTGTATTTAATTCTTCAGAAGTCAGTTATAATAAAAATCAGTAATATGAAACATGATGTCTTGCCTTTATTCTTAAAAGGTAGAGGCTCAATCAATTTTACTTAAAAACTGGCATACTGAAATCATACATTTCCATCCTTTCAGGGGTGATAATAATGCTTCAGATTCCTGAACAGACCATTATAGAAAACCTAAACCAACATCTGCTGTTACTAAATGTATATATTTCCCCGTCAATCAGAAATATGTTAGTTTGAATGTGTAAATATAGGTTTAAAATTTATCAAAAGCCTGCCCATGAAATAAGAGGAAAAGGAAATTTAACAGTAATGGCATAGAACTATAAGCACAATGAGAACAGGAAAAAAGAGGTTAGCACATTTTGGGAAGCATTTCCTTGCTTTATGGCAGAACCAGAAATCTCAAGCTCAGGCCTCCCCGGTGGCGCAGCGGTTAAGCACTGCACTGGGGAGCTGTTGGCAGCGGTGACACGAGTTCAATGCCCAGCCGGGGAGAATCCCACATGGCGCGGCAGACCTCTCCTGCCTTGCCCGCTGCTCCCCTCAGCAGTGTATTTCTGATCTGCCTGTTCTGCTACCCGCTCTGTCTCTGGTGAACCCTCTCGACGCCCCACACCTCTGGCCTGTACCCCAACTTGTATGTATAAATAAAAAAATAAATCTTTAAAAAAAAAAAGAAATCTCAAGCTCATCCACTGTGTTTTCCGCCCAGAATCAGAAATCAAATGTTCCTTCAATGAGGTGTGGTCCCTTCTCATGTGAAATCATATTTAGCAAGGAACATCTGAGTGTTAGGTGTGCCCGTGGCTGCCAACCCTTCTTAGTTGATAGGATATATATCTTTAGAAAATACCTTTTAATAAATGAATAGTTTTATTGAAACTTTCAATTCAAACTTAGTAAGGATCTCCCCCCACCCCAGTTTTAACTTTTTGAATACTTCTTAACTTTTATTAATTTTTTTATTGTGGTAACATTGGTTTGCAACATTGTATATGATTTAGAGGTATAGGATCTCCCTCTTGATAATTTTGTGTGTCTTCTCTTACTTCCTAGTGTGCCGTTGGAACTTATTTACAGTTTAATTGTTGCTTTTTTTTCTATATAATAAAGAACAATGAAAGAAGCAGAAGAAAATTCTGGTTAATTTCGTTAAAGAATTTTAACGAAAATCCACACAAAGTAAGAGAGAAGTGACTACAATTTCTAAAACAAAATCATGGAGACATAAAAAATGAAGAATAGTAACGGTAGGATGAAAATATTTTATGACATAATATCTCAAAAAATTATATTCTTGAGCCCTTATTCAGGAAGTTAGCAGAGGATCTACTCTACTGAAAAAAAAAAAAGACAGTAAACCTGAAAGATTGATGCAGGACCTACAATACTAGGGGTCAATCACAGAGAAGTAGAAAAAAGTCTTGGGAGATTAACAGCATGTCTAGGTGAAGGACAATCATTCTAGAGGGTAGTGTGTTTAACAACAGGCTTGGATTTTTGTCTTAACTTTAATTCCTTTGGCCCCTGACAATAATCACACTTTCTCCTCACCAGGCTCTGCCCTTGTCTCTTCTTTGTCTCTTTTGCTTTGATTTACACAGTAATTATTTTTGTAACCCAGTAAGTACTCAATTTATGGTCCTGTGCTCTACTTGGGTGCCTCGGGTTACCAACTTTACATAAGACTGTGTTTTTATACCTGATACTTCTTCCCCACACATTGCTGGTGAAACCCATTCAATTCCCATATCACATTAAGCAAAACATTATGTAACCAAAATCCATCAGCTCACACCCCACTCAGTAAAGTATAAACCTGTCAGACAAACACCAGCCTTAAAAATTCTTCTCAGAGGATTTCAATTCCTCTTGCCCTCACAGGAATCCAAACAATAATAACCAACACTAATTGAATGCTTACCGTGCACCAGGTATAATTATATGTGTGCTGCATGTAGAACATCTTTTAAACATATATTTGATGGGGAAGTTGAGGATTAGAAAGGTTTAGTAATTTACTCAAGTTTACACATACTAAGTGGCAAACTGGGAATTAAAACTCAGGGTTCTGACTTCAATGCTTGCCCGCATACTGATTTCCTGAATGCCTCTCAATTACATTAAATGAAAAATCTTAACATCTAAACTCAAAGTAATCAGCAGTCTCAAACATGCCCCTCTCTTCTTTCTCTCTCATTTCTCCCAACGTAAGGTATCCACATCTGCCTAGTGTCCTGAAACAATGCTTGGTACTCATCAGATTCATTTCTCCATCACTTTTCCAATCATTAACCAAAACCTATTTTTTTCATCTATGCAACCAGATCATCTCCATTTTTATCATGCTGGCCTCATCTCAAGACTTTGCCATCGCTTTATGGATAGGTAATGGAAGCACTTAGAAATATGGATCTCAAAATCAGTCTTCCAAATGCATATTTAGAAATCATATATTCAAAAATAATTTCATAAGTGCTTTCTAAGTGGTAAGCTCAGTGTTTGGCTTTAGGTAGAGGTGATGTTTGAGGATGTAAAAGAAGATGGAGAAAGTGCCGACAGAGGGCCTCCCTGGTGGTGCAGCGGTTAAGCGCTGTGCTGTGGAGCTGTGGGCAGCTGTGAAACGAGTTCGACGCCCAGCCCGGGAGATTCCCACATGGCATGGCAGACCTCTCCTGCCTCGCTCACTGCTCCCCTCAGCAGTGTGTTTTTGTCGATATGCCTGTTCTGCTCCCCACTCTGTCTCTGGTGAACCCTCTCACCACCCCATGCCTCTGGCCTGTACCCCAGCTTGTATGCATAAATAAATAAATCTAAAAAAAAAGCGCTTACAGAAGAAAGAACTGAGATAATGGCTAAATGACCGATTTTTTTTTTAATACTTTGCTCCCTTTCTTCCTTATTTCCATTTATTCAACAACTAGTTATTGAAAATCATTGTGCACCAAAAGAGTATGCTCTAGACTAAGTACACAGTGGTAACTGAGTCATGGTTCAAACCCACAAGGAGTTCAGTCAGTAGATGCAAAATATATGTAAATAATAATGCAATCGACATAGTAAATGCTATGAATGAGGAAACTACTGGTAAATGGAGCTTGAATCTAATTGATTTGTAGTCCTAGGAGATCATAGGAGAGGCAAAGATCAAGTTAACTACTATGCAAGTATTCTGGGTTTACATACATACATGTGCACACACATGCACACATGCACTGATGGAGGCTCACTTATTTTCTCTCACTTTTTTTTCATTTTTACCCTGAGAATAAATTTCAGGAGTTGGAAATACTATCACCACAAAAACATACTAACATCCTTTAACATTTTTTGTCTTTGCATGGACAATCTCAGATTAAAGATCGCCTCTTCTCAAAAACCCATCCTTCTCTCCAAGCAATTAGTAATTTTTTTCTATGTTTCCATGGACACTTCTATTACATTAAAGGTCATATTTATTTTAACTATTTATATAACTGTTTCCTCTTTCAGATTATAATCTCAGGAAAAACCATGTTGCACTGCACCTTTGTCATTGTATAATAGGATGCCTGTAACATTGTTGGCCCTCAAATATGTTGTTAAATGTCACAAAGTTATTTTAAAAGCCTTTGAGCTCTGTGATATGGTACCAGAGTCCAAGCTATTATTTATAAACTAAAAATTCACCAAAGTCAGTATATGTTGTTTTACTTGAAAGTCAGGTAGAGCATAAAACAAAACAAATCCAATATCTAATACATTTGTCTATCAGCTACAGATAATTGTTTTTTGTTAACAATTTTGCTAATTGGTAAGTATTTACATTTGCCATCTACATATACTTGCCACTGAGACCACTTGCCACATACGTAGGTATAGCAATCAACAAATCTAATTTTCTCATATTTCAGAACATAGTAACTTAAAAGAACAAAATGAGTGCCTCCTGTAACTAGCTAGAATTAAGAGCTCAGTAACAGTGGATTGATGAAGAAGAACATACTTCTGAGAAAGAGCTGCATATAAACAATAGATTATTTGTCTTTCACTGGAAACAGTGAGTCCTATCACAATCCAATTTTCTTTTCAGTACAACTGAATGATATCCTTTGTTACTTGGGTGCTTTGCAAAGATTAGATTCAGGAAACATTCAAGGAAATGGTTCTCAGTGGATTACACTATTAGCATAATTATCTCAATTTGAAACACAGAAACTTCGGAAGTCATCTTAACATCTAGTACAGATTTTAGGGAGCCCACATGTCAATAAAGTAATATTTCATATTTCTCATAAAATTAAGAATATTTAAATTATCTCTTAGGTAAAATTGATATGAGTAGCAGAAATAAAAATTAATGTTAATGAAAATATTCACAAATTACATGATGATATTGAAAAGTAGGTTACTTCACTCAACAAAGCCTAGCACACAGAAGTATTAACATCAACGCACTGGAAATAATTTGGAAAAAAATCAATTCAAAAAATCCCTAAATAATGGTTGAGTTTTGGGTTACTAATCATTCAAATGTATGTAAAATGGGGCCTCCCTGGTGGCACAAGGAGTTAAGTCTCAGCACTATGAAGCTGTCAGAAGCCATGGCAGCACAAGTTCAATCCATGACAAGGTAGACCTCTCCTGTCTTGCCCGCTGCTCCCCTCAACAGTGTACTTCAGTCAGTCTGCCTGTTCTGCTCCCCATTCTGTCTCTGGTGAATCCACTCACCGCCCACACCTCTGGCCTGCACCCCAGCTTTTGTATGCATAAATAAATAAATCTTAAAAACATACAAAACCCCACAAATGTATGTAAAATGTATTTATGTTGGTGTTGCAAATGTTAAATAGCTTATATTTTGAAGTTTTTATGTCCTCAAAAACCCCCTCCATACCCCATAAGATTTATTAATTTTGTGACAATAGTTACTAGAAAAATGCAGGACTTAGGTGGAATAATTGTCACAATAGTAAAGATATGGTAAGAGCATGTATATTTTGTGTCTGATTTTTATTTGTTTTATTTTTATTAGGTAACAATGGCTTATAACATTGCATCTGATTTGGGGGTCTAGGTTCATACCTCTTCAAATGTAGGTTATCACACCACACCCACCAACAAAGCAAGGGGTTTAGAATCCAGTTTCCTGAAAGAAGGCTTCATTTCTTCCATTTACCTAGACCAAGCCACTAAAACCTCCATTAGGTTTTCTTGAACACTTGCCTCATGAAATCATTAGAGCAGCTGACCATACCACTAGAACATTCAATAGCATTGTTATGAGAATACAGGGCCTCCCTGGTAGCCTAGGGGTTAAGTCTCAGCCGGTGAAGGCCTACTGACACATGGACTGAGTTCAATCCCCAGCAGGGAGCTAACAGGGAGCTATTTTCCCTGTTCTACCCAGAAAAGATAGCCAAAACCATGTTTAAGAAAGATATGGGCAGGCATCCAGAGGGAAATTGCATAAATACATGATATCTTCAATTCAGAAAAATATAGTATACCATCACATTAGAGGGGGTATTTTATGTTTATGTTTGACTATTAAAAACTCTCTCAGTATATGTTTTCTTACAAAGGACACATGGACATATAAGGAAAATAAAGCTCTAAGAATTTGAATCTTATATTTAACTTTCCAAAATCAGTAAAATGTGGATATAATGATTCCCCCTAAAACCATGGTACAGAGCTGTGCAAGGAAGTCTAGTTTACTGATTCATAATTTTAGTGTTAATTTGCATTACTTCATGTGGTTACAAGATAGGTTATGACAACTTGTTGGGAATATATATATATTAGCTAATTCTATCTCAGCTTGTTGTCCCGAGAGGGTGAGTCCTGAGCATATACATGGCATGGCTATGAAGACACAAATACATCACCGGCTCTTGTGAAGTTCACAGACAAAGCTAATTTTACATTTCTATTTCAATTAAGTCAAATATGAATCTGTTTACTGCTTTCGGAAGAATCAGATAGAAAAGTATAATTAGAAGGTAGAAAAAAAGACTCAGTTAATCCAGTATAGGATCAAAATCATCATATAAATCATTTGGAGCTGATTTAAACATTTTCATTGATCTGGCAGTAACTATTTTTCTCTGCAGATGACTTTTTCTCTAACACAAAAATCAAGTATTATCACAAAATTAATTTTGATTATGTTTTCAAAAGTATTCCTTCATTATATAAGCTGGTACGAAAGAACTTGTGTCAGTGAGCAAGATTCTTATAATGTGATTTATATATGGACAACAGTAAACACTAAACATTTTTTAAGATTATATAATATATGCACGTCCCATGAATACAATATGTATCTTGAATTAATCTAAACCTAGCAGTGGCTTTGTGTTTATGTGGAGATAAATATTGTACACTTATCTTTACAAAATAGATGTGATAAATCACATTCTAGTAGAAATTTTTGGAATCGAAGGTTAATAGAAGACTTATTTTGAAAAAGAGATAAGGCCTATTTTTAAATGGTACTGGGAAAGTAAAAAAATCAGTTGGATTTACTACAAAGGTACATTTGGCTTCAAATGACACAAAATGATAAGGCTATATTTAATCACATTTTTCCCTTAGAATATCCCTTATGTAGTTTTACAAAATAAAAAGAAACCGCCTTGCTATTTCTCTACGCTTTGCAAATGTTACATATAAATGTGTGGGGCATACACATATGTGGAAGTGTGTATGACTCACTGATAAACCTTTTACCTCATCATACTCATTTTTTATCATTGTCACATGTATGTGTTATTCTGTATCTATTTTACACATACACACAACTTTCAATATTTTTCTCTCTTTTTAAAGTTTTCCTCAACACATTTTCTATTCAAAATTTTCCTTCTTTTCCTGTACTTGGTATATATTTAATTTGCTGCACTATTTACCAAAATCTATTTATCATCTATATTTAGTCTGCTAATGATTATTGGGATTTCAAAGAAAACACGTGTTCCTGCCTTCCATATGCCCCATTTTTATCAGTCTGAAATCTTTTGCTCTTCTTTGCTTCTTCCATTACAGTCTCCCAGTTAGTAGTAGAGTTTTCTTCATAAATGTTTCCAAATTCATTCCAGTCCAGACTAGTGCTTTCTCTACCCACAGCCCACTCAGTACTATTCCATTAAGCAATTATTCAACATCTCCCAAATATGTAGTTTTCATGAGATCAGAGGATTCACTGTAAACTAATTTTGTGTTTCCAGAGGCCTAGAATTCTGCTGAATGCCATGTAATGATATGATAAATATATGTCAAATGCTATCTCACTTATGTTTATCTTTTGGTATAACCAAATAGTTTAAACAGAATCATTTTTCTCTTAATTCTCATTATCTTCAAAGATACCTAAATAAAACTTAATCATTTACCTGAGGTCTTGACCAGAAAAAAAAATAAGATAATGTGGAAGAGTTTTTTTTCAACTTCTCTAAGTGAAGAATCAACAAACACACATATAAATTTTATCTCTAAATAATTTCCCCCTGCCTTTATAAACATTTGCCTATGTTCCTAATACCTAGGATATAACCAAACATGAAATCTCTAGATTTGAAAGAATGATGATTCTACTGATCCCACGTATAGATTTAGGTAGAACATTTATAAAAGCACATTAAGTAGGAATTGAGAAAAAAGTTAACACATCCATGTATATGATTATTCCACAGATTTTTAAAAGATGGGCACTCATAAGGGTAGGTAAAAACAGCTCTAAAGCAATGCCAACAATGTATTCACAAATAGGATATCAAATCATGTTTGCATAGCACATTAGTTGTGGCAAATGATACTTGAAAATGCCAACGTATAGAAAGTGATGATCTATTTAGATCTCTTAAAATGAGAATTCACAGTTTGTCATGTTTATACATCTAATTAAAATAACTCATTGGTTTCACTGCAAGATTTAGACTATTACATTACATTTACTATTTCAAAAAAATAACTTTACAATTTTGATTTTTCTGTATATTTGTTGAAAGCTTATATCTATTACTTGTTTCAAAATTCCAAAAACTAAGAAAATTTTAATAAGGCTGGTAGATATAACAGTTAAACCTTTTACACCCATCTGGTAAATATTCTGACAATTATGAATTCTTATCCTAAATATTTGTGAACTCAACTTTCATTCATCAGCCTTCATTTTTACTGTTATAATTAATTCTTTTAATTATTTGTACCTTGTTTAGTTAAAATATATTGAGATTTAAAAAACATGGTATGTCCCTCTTTATGTATATTAAACTTTTGTAATAGCAACTTATTTTTAATTTGGTAAGTAAATATAAATGAAGAATGAACAGTTAAAATTCATTAACTTTACATCTTGCCAGTATATGAAATAGTACCTGACATAATTCTGCTATCAAATGCCACAAGGAATGAATGATATTCTAAAACATTTTGCAATAGTAGGGGGAGCTGTCCCGTCCAGCAGGTCAGGTTATTTAGTGGAGTCTCGAGGAGGCACCTCCTGAAAGAACCAATGGGGGCGAAAGGGGCAGAAGACCAAGCGCCATAAAGAAAGACAGAGTCAGTCTGAGATGCGTCAAGGTCTCGTTTATTAACAAAGAAGCTCAAGCTTATATAGGGGTCTTGGGGAGGGGGGAGGTAAAGGAG
>PVIJ01000590.1:0-216875 GCA_004024925.1 Scalopus aquaticus | reverse complement strand
TGCAGGCCATGATGACCTTGTATACCAGTGCTAAACCTGGCGCCAGGACTATCCTGTTCTTATCTCGAGGCACAGAGACTGGAACGTATCAGCCCAGCCTTGACCTCCAGGAGCACTCCAGCCCAGCCTCAGGCCCCCAACAGGGAGCATTTTTAGATTGCATTTCCTGGTGGATTTTTTTTTTTGGATCCATTACCAACACTTTTACAAAATAAGTCAGACTCATGGGGAGGGTAATTCAAATCTATTATGAGTGTCAGGAATTTTCACATATAGTGACTCTTACTCTTCATAAAATCACCACTATCACCATTTTACAACTCTTAAATAAATCCCTGACTATAGATCCCACATTTTATTAGCTTTATATTCCCATTATGTGGATTTGCTTTATTAGGTTGGTGCTCAATATATATGGGTACACACATACATGATGGAAAGATGAGGAAACTGATTCATCAAGCATTTGAATCATTTACCCAAATCCAGAATTATTAATTGAAAATCCAGGGTTTTTTGACCTTGAAAGCTACACAGATGCCCTTACATTGCACTCTTAATGCTAGTTTTTAAGATACAAATACTTCACTTTGTGTTATCAGTAGAGTTGCATTTGCAAAATAAATAAATATTATTAAGAGTATGTATTGATACCTACAGATAAGGAGGATAAATCTACGAACTTAAATTATTTTATATATGCTCTAAATGAAAGGGATCAAATATACTCAAGGCAAATATACCAGTTTTTCTTGAAGTTAGTAAGACCAAGAAAGACCTAAGATGTTCATTTTCAGAACAATTAAAATTTCTCATAAGTTCTCTCATAAAGTGTGGCAAGTAACAGTTTCTTGATAGAAGATGGCTGTTATAATCTCTGAGGATTGATGCCATGAAAGAAACAGACTGTGAAGAAGTCAACACACTATTAAAAAGACCTCAAGTAACATTTTATTGAACTAAAAATAATTTCTCTTGACCATATTTTCTGTTGCTTCTTCCTTGATTAAAAGGAAACATAATATTCCCAGCCCTGCATAGCTAAAATAAAATGACACTATGAGAAAAACAAAATGGACATTTTGAAACGTCAGCAACTTATATTAGGTCTTTAAAAAGAAGTGATAAAATATCCTTACCTTAGAAAATTGTGCATTTATCCATTTTGTGAATGTTTTCTTTTGAACATCTTCTCTTTCATCTATAATGTCAAATAAATAAAAAAGTTTTAGTCAAGAAGCAATTTTAAATATCTCACATATTTTATAATACAGATAATTTTGAATTAGTATGCCGAAGCATTCTTTTCTATTCAGTAGTTAATTTATTGATAAATGAGTTTAAACATGAATGATGTCGGTATTGGGCTTCTAAACTAAAATGAAATCTGAAAAAGTAATTAATATGTTCGAGTCTAAATTCATGCAAATATTGTATAAAAGTATTACAGAAAAATAGTCTCTCTGAATAAATAAAATACCTAAAATGAGCGGATACTATAGTACAACCAAAAGAATCTATAATTTTTCATTTCTTCTGTAAAACTATCCTCTTACCCTCCACTTACTCCATGTAAAAATGATTTTCCATACTTTGCAACAGCTACATACTTTAACATGGGCTTCTAGCATACCCCTTCCCGTTTTAGGACAGTTTTCTTGGTGATCAGGAGCATGGCTTAGTTATCTTTGCATCCTAGAAACTAGCACATTATCTGGAATAATTAAGAGTTCAAAAATATTTGATAAATAAATATTTGAATGCTTTAGAGGAAGGGAGATGCTACAATTTCAAAATTTCTAGTACCTCTTTTCGCCTACTTTAAATCAAAATACAAATGATGTTCTTCGTGGATTACATATATGCTCAAAGGAAAAATCTGCAAGGAGTTCTTATATCATGAGATAAGTGTGGAAAGTTATGAAACAGATGGGCTGAATTCATATTTCTAAAAATTATATTTTGTTCATAAACTAGAAATTAGTATTGAGTCAAATGAACAAAAGAACATCAGTATTGATAATAAATCAATATTGATTTATTAAAATACTATTTTTGAAGTCAAAGCTTATCTTAGAATTAATGTAAATATAATTATATTATTCAATGGTCAATAAAATGAGTGTATCTCAGAGATTTAAAATTGAGAGATTTTGTATTTTATTTACATGGATTAAAAGAACCCTCATTGAAATGACCAAAATAACTTTATTTGCTCCTATATTATTTTTCTTGAAGATAGATGATACATAGTAGAGAATTATTTTCCCATGACAAATGTATCCACACACAAAGAATATATTTTTATCTTTAAAGCACACTATTAATTTATAAGTAGATACTCTTAAGCAGTACCAGAGATAACAGTGGATCAACAATAAACTTAAAACTCCTGTGGTAGATGAGAAAAATCTATTTAGCATTACAAAAAAAGTTCTCCCACAAGCTCCTATGTATGTCACTAAATATCAGATGACCCATACTTTATACAGTAAATAATATCTACAATATGGAAAGCTTTCTTTGTTGACAAATGTGAATAAATAAAAATAGATACTAATTGTTATCAAACCAAATGTAGTCTCTTTTAAGTATTTCTTCCATAAATTCAGTACTGCCCTTTTAGTATAAAAAGAACATTTCAGGTGATCAAAATTTAACCATTTTCACTAATTTCCTATATGAAAACTGGTCCGTATATTTATTTCTCAATAGTTGATGCATATATTCCTAAAAGTTAATGACCTTATTTGCAATTCTATTTATTTTGTCCTACATGTGCACGCATATCCTATCTGTCAGCTACTAGAGAGTAAATGAGTCATTTGAAAGCATATATTCAGAGGTTTTTTAAAACATTCTCTGCCATCTCCTTCAAAAGCTGAGTAGGAGGACATCTGAAAAGATTTGTTCCAGATGCTTTTAAGTGAGAAGTGGGTAGTAAAGCAATCTTTTTATTGTTTTCAATTATATGCACAGAGAGAGGTTTTTAGATAGGCCTTGAAGCAGGAGGGAAACCTTGACATTATGTGCAAATATTATGTATCTACTATGTAAATAGCACTAAATGTGAGCTTCATCATATAAACAACTTCACTGGATGTTACCTCTCTTGCTTTTAATATAAGAAAAGTTCACCTTCAATGAATTACCTGCTAATGTTTTATTTCGGTATAGTAACACTTATTTTCTTTAACATGATGAATATGAATATAATTTATTATTTTAATAAACTATAGAACTTTTATTAGTGCTTTGCTTTTCACAAGGCTGTTTCATGTATGTCATCTCAATCCATATGTGATTTATCATTTTATACATTAAGTTTAGAAGGAAAAAATCTAGTAAACGAAAGAGATAAACTTGATTTTATAGTATTTGAATCAAAACCATGGCAACACTGGCTGATTTACATTACTCATATATATATATATATTTAATAAATATCTATTTTATTGTTATTTATATCTTTTACATTTTGTATTCCCCTTGGGTAACCCACCACCAATTCACCCGTGATCCATCTCCGTGATCACTTGTGTCCTTTTCTACTCCATTTTGTGCCCTTATCCTCCCCCCCATTCCTCCTCCCACCCTTGGCTGTCTTTCTCCTATTTGGTTTCCCTATAGTCCTGTTATAAGTGAAACCATTCGATATTTTTCTCTTTCTTTCTGGCTTATTTCGCTGAGTATGATCCCCTCTAATATAGTAGACATATATAAAAAACATGGAGTGCCATATGATAACCACAATTACAAAAACTGAATATATTAACAGAAATACAAAATAACCACAAATTCAGAGTCTCTATTTTGAACAACCCAGAGGGTTCATGTACATAATAATCTAGGTGACTGATTTTACAATGTACAACCTGCATGTCTGCATGAGTTTGTCTAGAATTGCAAATCGAACCTTCCTTATGTTTGCTAGTATTTTAAAGAATAATGCGCCTAAGCTGACTAATTGATATTTAGTGTGTCCATTTAGGTACTCTATTAACATTATGGAAACTTTTTAACATTTAAAAATCACCAAAAAGTTGTGTGTCTACCTATGACAATGCTCCAAAAACACGGCGGTTACATAGCCACAATGATATTCTGCTTTTTTTCACTTATTTTATCATAAATATTAAATGGATTACTCCTTCCTTTTGTTTGCTACTAGAGATAACACTAGAATGAACACCTTCTTGTATTTTCTTTGAGCATTTTGTGTATAATTAATCACTGAAGGTTAAATTACTGAGTCAAAGTCATGGAAATTTTATGATGTTACTAAATGCTGCCATATTGCTTTCCCAAATTTATACCAATTTTTAGTAGTAATAGAGAGAATGAGATGATGCCATTCATCGTTTTGTTTTTAAAGTGATTACCACTTTTAGATGTAAAGACATAGCTGACATTTGCTTTAATTTGAATTTGATTACCATTAAAGAATATGTTTCATATGTTTATTTGCTCTGCCTGTTTCCATATTTTGTTGAAATATATGTTTCTAGCCTTGGCTCATGTGTCTGTTAAGGACTTGATATTTTAAATTAACTATAATGAGTTCATATAGCAATAGTTGCTAAACATTTCTTTTTTTTTAAGGATTTATTTATATATGCATACAAGCTGGGGTACAAGCCAGAGGTTTGGGGTGGCGAGAGGGTTCACCAGAGACAGAGTGGGGAGCAGAACGGGCAGATGGATGGAAATACACCACTGAGGGGAGCAGCGGGCAAGGCAGGAGAGGTCTGCCATACCATGTGGGAATCTCCCAGGCCGGGCGTCGAACTCGCATTGCGGCTGCCGACAGCTCCACAGCGCAGTGATTAACCGCTCTGCCACCAGGGAGGCCCAGTTGTTAAACATTTCAAGTAGTGGAATTGATGTGGTATCTGATTAAAATAATGAATCTTCTCTACAGAAAAAATGCCTGTACAGACACATTTATGTAGTTTCATGTGGCTCACTGACCTTCCTGCAAAATATTCCCGTCACCACGAAATCCAAGAGTCATTAATGTAAACTGAGCTACTCACTTAGCTATAATCAACAACTGAATATATTTTCCTAAGTGATCATGATCCTTTCATTTTTGATTGCAATACACTTTTACATATTTGAATGTATTTATTTCCATTATTTTCTTATTACTCAAAAGTTGATCATTTTAAGCATAATCAAGTATATATACATAATCTAAAGTAAACATGTATAAATTGTTATAGGGTATAGACTATTTTAATACTTTAATAAAATATATATTATTGTAGCACAGTTTGTAGTAAAAGATACTCATGTGAAATCAGCAGCAAAGATAATAAAAAAGAATAAAGTGAAATATGTTTTACAAGGAAGTGATTATCTACATATTTCTACTAGTCACTGCAGGTAGCACACATTCTATATCTTCTCCTCCAGTGTTTCTTTATAACTGATTTTTTTTAACTAATAAAAGCATGCCTGGGTATATTAATGTAAGAAACAAGGAAGAACATGTCTCTTAGAAAAATTTACTTGAAAACTATTCCCTGGAGATGTCAAAGAGTGAAGACCTACTATTTCATAAATTGCAAAAAGTGGCCAACACTTTATTTCGTTCTCTTTATGGGGAAAACCATATAAAATTAGCACTCTACTATGACATGAAAGTTATATTTCCTCTCAGAATTAACCCTCTCTAATAAAGTAACTTTTTTATTCAATAAATCTGGTCCTTCACAGTTCCTAAGATTAGTGTGATGACCTTTTGCCCTGATATAAACTTTTATATTCCTGAGATCCTTAGTCCCCTATAAATGTGAGATAATTAAATTGTGATATTCATGATTCGTAAAAGCTAGCTATTGCACAAAAAATGATGCTGGTCAAATGGAGAGAACATTAAATCAGGGAAGCTGGTTTCTAGTTCTAGTGAATGATTATTAGAATGTGGCCTTAAAATTGCAAGGCCTCTATCTCTTTGTGAAATGAGTATATTGATTGCTTTCTAAATCATGGAGCTGTTGTCTAGATGTGATGAAATCATTTATTTATATAATCATTTATAGAAAAATTACTTATAGAATGCTTAATATGTGTTAGTCACTGCAATAGTTATTGAGAAGATAAACTAGATTCAGTCTTTACCAAAGTTTACAACCTTGTAGAAAATAGACATATTAGAGATAAATATTAAACACTGTATATAAGCAAGGATACAGATATTCAAAGGATATTATCGGAGCACAGAGAAAAGAATATATAGCCAAAAGGGTGTTAGGGAAGACATTTTCCAACAAGGAGATGATGGCTTGGTTGAGTGTGGAATGAGCAAAGATAAGGAAAGCAAAAAACGCTCAAGGGAAAAGATGAATCTTCCTGAGGAGATAGTAAGTGAAAGGCAGAGATTAGATAAGATAAGAAAGCAAAGTGATTCTTCATTTTGCGCAAGTCAGTTTTATTGCAGTCTTTATGGCAGAAATTACAAATGGAGCTGAGAGTGAGATCATGGAGAATCTCCATAATACGATCCCTTATAGGAAATCAAATAAAGCAACATGACTGAAAGCACCTAAAACAAAATAAGTTCCCAAAACAGTTATGCTAACATCACAATTTTTTTCTCATCACACGGGGCAAGCTGATCATGATCTGTGCCAGAAAAACATTTTAAAAATACGTCTTTGGGTGCTAATCAATATGTTAATTGAAGAGCTTCAAAACTAAAGGATGCAGAAGCTATAAGTTTAGAAGTAGAAAAGAATGTTATTGTTGATGCGGTTCTAAAAATACAATGAATAAATAGAAAGGAATGTGAATTTATTTCATTTCAAGAGAGGACTGTCTAAAAATAAGGAACAGCTATTAGGGTCAGTCTATTCTTTGCTTCCACCAAAAATGAGAAAAAAGGAAATGAGAAACATGGAAGATTAATGGTAAACATTAGATAGGGTTATGTGATACTGTGGAACATTATGAAAGAAGGCCCAAAACTCAGGATGTATTTAAAAATAAATTTACCATGTTATTAAATATGCTACAGAATGGCCATGCCAAGTGGAGGAGCATAAAATGGAGAATGGCATGAAAATTGCTTTCCATTAAATCTGAGTAATAGCTTTTGATCGCAGGATTATAGAATTCTAGGATCGAAGGTGACATTTGTGGTCATTTTATAATGAGGAGGTCTAAAATAATTAAATCACTGAACAGAGAAGAGAAAAACAGTGTCAGAGGGTTCCTTATTTCCTACTCAATCTACTATCAGTGTAATACAATTTTCCTTGTTCATCTTAGAAAAGTTGTTCTTAATCACATTGTCTATATCCTAACTAATTTCCAAGATAGCAACTGTCTAGATTACAACTGCCTTCCCAACACTTAGCACAGAATGTGTTACATAGTTCCACTCAATGAAGGTGTTTCAAGTTAATGAACACTGAAATGTAATTTTCGGATCTCCACTCATCTTTCTGCTCTGCAGATATTAATTCTATTTAACCTGTGGTAGGCAAGTCCTTCAAAGATGTCCATGTTCTAATAATCAGAATAGGTTTTGTTAAGACATATTTGTTTAAAATAATTTAAGTTTAAATAGTTTTATACTCTTTGTTATGGCAAAGAAAATTAAGGTTGCAGGTAAAATTAGATTTCCTAATCAGCTAATTTTAATAAGGAGATTACCATGTGTTTTTGGTTTGTTTTGGGAGGAATGGACACAATGTAATCACAGAGATTCTTACTGGGGAAGAGGCAACAGAAAAGGGAAAATCAGAGTGATAGCATCAGGGAAAGTTCATGTCTCAGGGTTGCTGGTTTTGAAGATGAAGGAAGATGTTGAGCCAAAGATTGTGTATGTAGAAAACACAAAAGACAAGGAAACAGATTCTCCCCTGAAACTTCCAGGAGGCACACAGCCTGCTGTCTCTTCATTTCAGCTCACTGAAGTCAATTTTGGACTACTGACCTGAGTAACTGAGAGATAATACATTTCTGTTGTTTTTAACTGTTAAATTATTGGTAATTTTTATAGTACCAACAGAAAACGGGTATGTAACTTTTTGTCCTTTAAGCAATTAAATTAAGTAGTAATATACTGACACCTATTAGGTGGTTGAAATACAGCTGTGTAAAAGATAAAGTTCCTACACTTTCATCCTTATATCACAGTGTGGGAAACACACACACACACACACACACACAATATCTAGTATAGATATATAGATAAATCTCTGATAAGGAAAACACAAGGTTTTTCAAGCATAAAAGAAAGGAATTATCTTGGAAAATCCAGTGCTTTTTTTTTTATTAAGTGACATCTCAGCTGATTTTTGAAAGTTAATTAAGCATATAAAAGCAGACAAGATGGAAAGGAGGATTCCAGACAACGAAAAGAGTAGGTGCAACCATCAGGATGTGTCCTTTCAAGGAACTAGAGAAGAGTGAAGAGGACAAAAGTGATAGAGATGACTCTAGAAAATAATCATTAGCAAAAGTACGAAAGTTTTAAACTTTAGCCAGAGGCAGTTAGAAAGCAAAGCAGACTTTAAATAGGGGAATGGTACCTGTAGAAATGTATTGTAGAAATGAATTTCACACCATAGGAAATATATTGGGAAAGGTAAGACTTGAAGCAAGAAGACCAGTTAGATTGCTCTAATTCTCATCCAGGTGAAATGTAACAATGGCTTTTATTGGTAAATTACAGGGGAGGGGGGCGGGGAGAGGAAGATGTATGCATCGTATATTTAACAGGTATTCCTGATAAGAACTAGTTATCAATTAATGGTAGATGTGGGGGGCTTGGGAGAGATATAGGCAATGATACGACTCAGTTTGCAATTTAGAGATCCAAGGAATAAGAGAATCTGGGTCAATGACATGGGAAGAGTAGGGGGATACGGTTTTGGGTGTATTGAGACAACAAGAAGGATATGTATAGTAGTCAGTTAGATATAGGATCCTGAAGCACAAAGGATAAATCTGAGTTGAAAATAAAGATTTCGGAGATGCAAATCAAGAGGCATGTAGTAACTGAAAACTATAGTAAATTATATCATTAGAAAGAACGTACAAGCTTTCTGACCTTCTGAAATAATAGTCTCCTGGTTTTACTTCCAGCACAAGGGCTGCCTCCTATTTTACTGACTTATTTGCCATTCATCCTGAAAATATTGGTATTCTGCCAGGGTCCTGTCCAGCCTTCACCTCTTCTTGTCTTGGTCTACCCTGTTCATTCTTCCTAACAATTATCCCCTCGGCTCATTGTAACTACCACTACATATTGATACTAATGATAACTAAATCTATATTTTTCATCTTGATTAATGTCCTGAGCTTCACAATGACATAGCTGACTCTAGTTAATACCTCTACCTAGATGTCCCGCAGGTGCATTAACAATATCATTCATCTGCCCAAATAAATTCACTGTTCTACTCCTGTCAATTATTGGCATTATCATCAATCTAGTAACCAAATAAGTAACTCTTCAGTCATTATGCAAGTTTGAGAAATGTTTTCCCTGAGGTTGGAGGTCAGGCTATTTAAAATGACATATAAGAACCTTCACAATTTGACTCCAAATTTTCTAAATTTAGTATTTATCATGCCTGCTGGCACTTACACATACCCTTTACTCTTCTACAAATGTACCTAGGTGGTCTATCCCAGTCACACCAGTACAATGTCTTTATGAATAAGCCACACACTTTCTTATCTTCATCCTTTGTTCATGCAGTCCATCAAATATAACTTGAGAAATCCCATACTTAAGATAAAGTTCAAATGTGAGGATTTTCAAATCATCCTTATCTCCTTGGCAGAACCCATCAATCAATTATTCTGATACACGCACACCTACCTATCTGTATGCATGCTTGCACACATGCATATATATAATAAGTCTATTATATATACACACACTTTAGTAGCTTACAAACACTATCAAATATATATATATATATATATATATATATATATACACACACACAATTTAGCATCTTACAAACAGTATCATTACTATATTGGTATGTATGTGTATCACACACACAATTGCTACTTTCTTCTATAATGCAGTCCATATGACTCAGATTGGAGGAATATTATGTCTATGTAACTCCTGGAACCCAATGTGGTGTGTTCAAGTAGAAAAAGGTATTTAAGAACGGTTTGCTGGGCCTCCCTGGTGACACAGTGGTTAAGCGCTGTGCTGTGGAGCTGTCGGCAGCAGTGACGCGAGTTCGATGCCCGGCCAGGGAGATTCTCACATGGTGCGGCAGACCTCTCCTGCTTCGCTCGCTGCTCCCCTCAGCAGTGTATTTCTGTCTATCTGACTGTTCTGCTCCCCGCTCTGTCTCTGGTGAACCCTCTCGCCGCCCCACGCTTCTGGCCTATACCCCAGCTTGTATGCATAAATAAATAAATCTTAAAAAAAAAAGAAGGGTTTGCTGAGCAAATTAAATGATTAACTAATACCATAATTAAATACCAGCTCTACTGAGTCCTAAACCAACATACTTCCTTCCACTTTATTGTACTGCTCAAACTACCTTGTTAATTATAAACCTTCTGTCTTAATCCTCACTTCATTTCCAAAATCATCCATTGAGCACCCACTAGGTATAAAATAAGGGTTTCAATATTTTCTCCCAAAATTTCGCCTCGGGACTGAAGCATTTATTTTTATCACTCTATGAAATGAAAAATGGAGACAGATATTACTTCTTGCAAAAATATGTCTTGATTTTTCTGGGTGAATTCCATTTTGGAATTTGATATAATTGCCCTTTATCTTTCATGACTGTTGGGGCTTTGAACATGATGTAAAACGCTATGGATGACCTATCTGACCCTTTGCCTCCCCTGCATATGTTGCTTCTTCCAAGTAGGTCATTTGCTTTTTAGTGTAGGGAGTTGATGGACTCAGAAAATAATTTGAACAGCTGTGTCAGCGCATATTGGATAAAGTTGCCTCCCATCCCCTGCCACTTAATCATAGAATTTATGCTATATTTAGCAAGTTGGAGTTATGGCCAGAACATTACATAATTATACAATTGCATATATATAAAAATAATCAATAACATCATATACATATATTATACTGAGAATGTAATGTAAGAATTATAGATATATTTTATGTATGGTTATATTACTTACCATGAAATAAAACACAATAACAATAAAAGAGAAGTATCATATCAAAATGGAAGAGAAATCAGAACTCTAAGAGCATGAAAAAGTCCTAGGTGGCATGAGTTGGAAGACAGTACCACTTGGTATATAATGGTTGAAACTCGGTCCCTTCAAATTCTATTCTGACACAAAGAACATGTATCAGCTACAGTATAGGACAGTGGTTAAACATGTTTAATTCAGCATCAAACAGCTTGAGTTCAAACTCCTGTTTCACTTCTCACTAATTTTATGACCTTAGACAAGTCAATTAACCTTTTGGGGTCTCCTTGTCTCCAGGGGAATAAAAACAATGATACAAAATTGTGATGACTGAATGTGAAACACCTATCATACATATTAATACTGAAAAACTTAAAAAAAGAAAAAAAAGAGAAAACTCATAATCCTTTACTCCTGGATATATCACTGCTTCCTGTGGGCTGTCTTTTTAAATTGCATTATCTTGTAAAATAGACACAATTTGTAGATGGCAGTGATGTTAACAATTAGTAAGATTTTTAATAGTATTTATAAATGTGCAGCAATTAGTCTTCCTGACTTGAAAGATAAAGAAAATATATGAAACCGTATTAGTATAAACTATACCTCCTCATACCCAGAAGAATTAAATCTGTGTTTTGCAATAATGGGAATAATGAATATTTCTGTGGTACATTATAATTTACAAAGTGATTTCATCTTGTTTGAACATGAATATGTGGGTGTAGACTTGTTATGGGTAAAAATAAGTTACTACTAATTAGTATGCAGACTTGAAATGTACTTTGGTAGTGTGTCATGAAAAAGATCACTTATTTTTGTTAAAAATAATAATCATGGTCTCATTATGGCAGAACGAATCAAAATAAGATCTAGGTCTCATGTAATTTGGAGGTGAAATTAAATACTTAGATACTGTGGCAGAACTGCTAACTAGATAACTCAGCCTAGTAAATTTCTCTACTAAAAATAAAAAAGTACACAATTCTGTGCTATATATTTACCTGTTGTAATAGGTTGTAAAATAATTATTTTTAAGTCGAAAGGACAGCAGTCAGCCAATGGACATGACAGCCATTTCCCCATGTCTGTTAATGAAATGCTTTATAAACAGACAATGGCTGGCCTATCTGGTGGTGCAGGGGTTAAAATCTCAGCGCTATTAAGCTATCGCCAGCCACTGCAACAGGAGTTCTATCCCAGGGCAGGGAGCAGGCACGGTAGGGACAGCAGACCTCTCCTGTCTTGCCCGCTGCTCCCCTCTGCAGTGTACTTCAGTAGCTCCTCTTGTTCTGCTCCCCCACTCTGTCTCTGGTGAATCCTCTCAACCCCCGCACCTCTGGCCTACACCCCAGTTCTTGTATGCACAGATAAATAAATCTTAAAAAAAACCATACACTAGCTCAAACACAGTCTTTTTCTGTGGTGTATTTTTAATGCATATTGAAATCACAAGCTATATTTGCTAAACTTGTCCTTAAAAAGTAAAGGTTAAGAAACTGTTATAGTAGATATAGCTAACATCTCATGCTTTAGTTCCCTGATCAAACACTGTGTCGGTCTGTAACTGTGAATAGAGTCTGTGTGCCTACATCACACACCCACATCTCTCCACTTCTTCGCATTAGGCTTTTTTTCAGGAGAGTTTGATGAGCCCATCTGCAGCAAAGGCCAGACGTGGGAGAGACTTCCTCTCCCAGGTGCAATCCTCAGTAAATGTGGGACAGAAATCTATGGACAAAAAACTCCGTGGAACAATTCTTGGGCATGTTCTATGAGGTGACTCAAGGTATGCGCTGAATAGTAAACTCAGAGAGGCCAAAAGCAACACATCTATTGCCTGTCC
Source organism: Scalopus aquaticus (assembly GCA_004024925.1). Taxonomy (NCBI): domain Eukaryota; kingdom Metazoa; phylum Chordata; class Mammalia; order Eulipotyphla; family Talpidae; genus Scalopus; species Scalopus aquaticus. Next base: position 203,872 of record PVIJ01000590.1, on the reverse strand, counting down.
TCCCTTCTCCCTCCCTTATGCTACCTGGATCAGGTTGCAAAATAACTGCCTGCACCCATATTTGTTTGATTTAGCTTTTGGAATAATTCAAAGGTACTAGGCACAAGTTACTTCACTTGACCATGGGCCAGTCAACTTTTGACGTCTCTTAAGCAATACCAAGCCTCTCTAGCTTTGTTTGGATTAAGGAGTCTGGTGAAGCATCAAGCGTAGTCTTTAGCAAGGATTTAGTACAAAATAAGTCAACACAGATTACGTTCATTATTTCTAACTACATATAATTAAGCATAAACTGTTTGCAGTCAGGCCTCCCTGGTGGCGCAGCGGTTAGGTGCTGCACTGTGAAGCTGTCGGCAGCAGCAATGCCAGTTCGACACCCAGCCAGGGAGATTCCCACACTGTGCGGCAGACCTCTCCTGCCTCACCCGCTGCTCCCCTCAGGAGTGTGTTTCCATCGATCTGCCTGTTCTGTTCCCCGCTCTGTCTCTGGTGAACCCTCTCGTCACTCCACACCTTTGGTCTGTACCCCACCTTGTATGCACAAATAAATAAATCTTAAAAAAAATGTTTGCAGGCAGGTTGATAGATGGTTTCATTTGCTCATAATTCATTCTTCCCTCTCTATGCTTGTCATGGGTCACCCTAGGTGAATTATACTTCCTATTTCACTGATAAGGACTTGTGATGTGACTTGCCTGGACCAATGGAACGCAGGCAAACATGACAAAGTGATCATTTTGAGTAAGTAACTTAAAAATCATGTTTTCACTCTTTTTTGACTCTCACTTCCCTTGCTAGTGGAAGATCATGCCTCAAAGTTGACTATGTTCCTAAAGAAAGATACATACATGGAGCTGACCGGAACCTTACACAGTGTTTGAAGCAGATGTGGAAATAAGAAATAAATAGTTGCTTTTGTAAGTGACAGAGATTTGGATTTTTGAAAAAAAATAGAGCATTATCCTGGAATAAAGCTGACTATATTTAGTAGTTAAACAGTAAATGTGTCCTATAAAACTAAATATAATTATAGCAGACTATATATAGTGTCCTCATTCAAAACAAAGATTTGCATTTAATTGTTTAAAATTTAAATTTAGTATAAGCTGATGTATGGGTTGGTAAATCAAGTATTAAAAACTCTCTAAAAGTCTTTCCATTTTAGAATATATTATCTTTTCTATCGTGATCATTTCCCTTACCACACCATTCACAATTTAAATATTAAAGCATGTTTTTCTTGTACATGATCAAGAATAAGCATAGACTAAGATCAATCTAGAAGATGAGTTAAGGAGAGAGTATGCTCTAAGGAAATTCTGAAGGTTGTTGTAAGAGCAATAGTCAGTACTGACACTGTTCAATACTTTGTGCCAAATTCAGAAAGCACTTAAAACAGAAATAAAATATAAAAGTAATCATTCATTCTCTCTTCACCAAATATGGAAGTCTTAAGCCAGTGTTTGTTAAAGAACAAGCCAAAAAGTATAAATAGATTAAAGGCCAAACATGTTTCCAGCATAAACAAGGGATATTTTGCAGTCAGTGAAAGAGCAGTAGAGACTGACTTTTAGGACAGATTTCAGAAAATTACTACTGAAAATACAAAAGAAGTCCTGGGAGATAATCAAAGGAGGAGATAGTTTTGAGAGTTAATCAGGTGCCGGTGTTAATAGATGACCCAAGTGGCAGAGCACAGAAAGCACAGAGTCCCACAATCAATTTCTATTCAGCTTGAGGTAGCTAATACTGATGACAAGTGGGTACTGACAGCTTCTTCCAAGAGTTTTAATGAAAGAGTTCTCTTTTTTCCAGCCAGGTTTATTACACCACTGGATGAGTGTGTACATGTGTGTGTGCATGCACACACATACATTTCCTTTCTAAGATCTGGGATAGGATTTAAACTATAGTTTTCATCTTGTGCTTACAAATCAAGTTTAAATACTTAATTTAAACACTTCCCTCAATGCACATTGGCAAAGGATCAGTTAATTCCACATCTTGACTAATAATAAATGTGAATGTAAGTATGTATGTAAGTCAAATAATTGTAAAATGGTCCCAAACTAAAATGATTATTTGTTCTTAACTATAACTGAGCTGAACTTGTAGAGGACAAGGAGAGTTCGAGTTTTAAAAGACTTAGAAATTGCAATGAAATGCTGAAATCTCACAAATGACATGCCAGTTAGCAAACAGTAGAGTGGTTTGAGTTTTTAAGGAATTTGCTGAATCTCAAAGCTTTTCTAAACTATCGTTTCCATCTTATGCTTACAAATTTTAAATTTTAGTTGTTACAAAAGGCTTTCTTGGGCCTCCCCGGTGGTGCAGCAGTTGGGCGCTGCGCTGTGGAGCTGTTGGCCGTGGGTGATGCCGGTTTGATGCCCGGCTGGGGAGAATCCCACATGGTGCGGCAGACCTCTCCTGCCTTGCCCGCTGCTCCCCTCAGCAGTGTATCTCTGATCTGCCTGTTCTGCTCCCACTCTGTCTCTGGTGAACCCTCTCGCCGCCCCACGCCTCTGGCCTGTACCCCAGCTTGTATACATACATAAATAAAAATTCTTTAAAAAAAGGCTTTCTTTTTTTTTAGGTTTATTTATTTAAGCTGGGGTACAGGCCAGAGGCATAGGGTGGCGAGAAGGTTCACCAGAGACAGAATGGGGAGCAGAACAGGCAGATCAGAGATACACTGCTGAGGGGAGCAGCGGGCGAGACAGGAGAGGTCTGCCGCGCCACGTGGGAATCTCCCCAGCCGGGCGTAGAACTTGTGTCGCCGCTGCCAACAGCTCCACAGCGCAGTGCTTAACTGCTGCGCCACCAGGGAGGCCCCTGTTACAAAAGGCTTTCTTAAGTCAAATTGGCAGCTGACTTTCATCTACGATCCATGTAGGAACTCTGAACGCTTTTATGTATTTATGTACAATTTTACATACTCATATTTAGATGTGCATGAATTGTAGCAACTGGAAATAATTTCTGATGAGAGAACATTAAATGATTGTAAAGTAAAATCTCCAAATTTCCAAAGTTTGTAAACTGAAGACATTAGAGTTTCCCAATTTTATGACTACTCTTATCATTGTAAGTATCTACCTAACAGCTTATAAAGGATGACTTTTATGGTTTACAATAAATAGTGATTTTAGCTCTGACCAACACCAGTTGGGTTTGAATGGTAGCTCTGCTACCTATTAAGAGAGTGCCTCAGTTTCCTTACCTGTAAATAGTGATAACGAAAATGCCGACACAGTATTGGTGTGACTTGAGTGAATGAAAACCCACATTCCCTTTGCTCTATCACTAACTCACTCTGTGGACTCAATCATTTAGTTATCTAGAACTCAATTTCTTCAACATACAAGGATAGACGCTTGGAAAAAGTAATTTCTATGTGTTTATCCAGATCTAAAATCTACCATCTAATTCTTTGAGCTAGTATTTTTATCAGGAGGCCATATAGTGTTCTTATTCAACACACATGCTCTGTAGCCATTTAGTTTGGATTCAAAGTCCAGCCTTGCTACTACTTAATAACTGAATTTTCTTGATTTATTTATGTAACTTCTCTCTTGAGTTTCCTCATCTGTAAAGACAGTTATAATAACAATCGCTAACTCACAGTGTTGTGAATATTTAAATGAGCCATAACCTTTAAAAGCATAGAAAGTATCTGACCAAAATAAGTAATCAATATCGTTATTCTTATCCTGAGATCCTATAACTTTTAATATCACTATGGGGGTGAATTCTTAAAATAATGAGCAAAATGTTGAGTGTATAGAAATAAGAGTTTGCAGTCTTCAGGAGACTCTCAGAGGACTCCATGACTTGAAAAATGTTGGACAAAACATAAGGGCAGTCATCTGGCTCTTAGGCCTATTAAAGCTCCAGGTTTTATTTGTTTTTCCAAATAGTAATGCATTAACAGTAATAGGCCAACTTGCATTATTTTTTCTTCATCTGTGTTTTTTCCAGTGCTTATGTAAGAGATGTCCTGTTCTTTTTCGCTGTCCTTAATATATCATTCTTTTTATAGATCTGCACATAGTAAGTGGGTTGAAAAGAAGTAGCTATACAGGCTTCAGCTACACTCCTTTATCAGTCTAAGAAATAATAGGCTTTCTTCCTTTAGATATTATCTTCAATCTTTTAGGCTTAAGCACTTACTTTTTTAGTCTCTTATGTCTACATATATACAAATGCAGTTTCCTTAAAATCCATTATGTTGCAAAGTCCTTTCTGAGAAGAATACGACTTTTGTGACTCCTCATGATGCTAAGTATTGACATAATGCAGTAGAGTAATTGCGACTCAGCAAGATTTGCCTGTTAACTGACTGTTTCAGACATTTATGTCTTAATTTGCTGTGTATCTTCAATGAATATTTTTCTTTAGTTAAAGAAGCCCACTGCAATGAAGGGATCATTTAAGTGATTATTCTTGCAGCATAGAAAAAGACACCACAGCATACAAGAAACAAATCATTCCTCTTGTGTAGATACAGTGAATTCACAGCTTGGAAACCAGTACTTTCAAAGTACTGTCTGAAAGTATCTGAAAATGACAAACTATGAGCAGTAATGAGTAGAAAGAGTTGATAATGGTTAAAATAGGTACAGTATTGACTGGGAAAATAATATGAAAGAGAAAAGGCATATGTTAACTACATTTGGACAAGTCATGATAGAATAGGAAATCAACTTCAAGAACAAGAACTATGTTTAAAGTACTCTGAATGGATGTAATATGTTCATTGTCTGAGGAGTGAAAGTAAAAAAATAAAAGAGAATTACTATTATACGTTAAGAAAATGTTGGGAGGACAGAGAGATTATTGATCCTGATGTCTAATATAACATCAAGGTCAATGAATATATAAACTAAATTTGTATTCATTATCTAAAATTTAGAGACTGGAGGGAGAAAGGAAATAAAAAGCTCCTGACTGAGGTTTTGATATGTTTCCTTGGCATATTCTCTTGAATAATAGTAATTGCATTGCACAAACAACTGTATATGCTATTATTTGCTAATCATTGGAGAAATTTTTTTCACTTTAGATTCATACAGTTAAACCCAATATTTAAGCCATCTTAAGACAGTTCCAGATTATAGATATTAAAACTAAGTATCATTTAATATTTATTACACATTGCATTACATGTATAAATGATAGTATTTATAATAATAATTTCTAACTTAATTGAAGACAAGTGGTTAAATATGAACTGTGACTTTCTCTCAATTCAATGTTTATCAAAACTTTATTTCCCTTCCCTTTCTTTCCTGTTCATTTGCTATGATTGCATTTATTTTTGAAACCACTTTATTAAACTATGAAGGTATGATTGACATACAGAAAACTGTACACTTTTAAGGATACAACTTAATGCATTAGGTGGTGAATATACACCTGTGGAGCCACCACCACAATCTATGCCATAAATAGCATATCATGTTTTCCTCATTTAAAATTATAACTGGGGTTTTCCTTGTTACCACACAATTTAAATAGCTCAAAAGTATTATATGACCTCATGAACATTATTACTCTAGTTTTTTTTGGAAACCTTGAAAAGAATTCTTTCACAATTCTTGCTATTAAAATAATGTTCTGATTAGACCTATATGGGTAAATCCCCTACCCAAATTTAGGGTTATTTAGTAAAATGTGTCAAAAGTTAGGTTAATGGACCTAGGTGAATAATCATCTCTATATTTCTTGGTACATATTTTCGAGATAATTTTTAAAAATACTTATAAAATCAAATTATTTCCAGTAAAGGATGAGAATGTCAACAGTGCTACATTGGAGCTTACACTATTTTAAATAAGAATATAATCCATAGATACAAGTCTATATCTACCTACCTACCCATGAATGTATAGATATATATTTTGGAAGATATGCCAAGAATTTAGAATTTAGACCTGAATTGCAGAGTTGTGTCAGGCTCTCCCTGAATTTTTAACTGTGAGACATAAGCTAAAGGAAAGTTGGTAGTCATGTTTTGCCATGTGAGAAACAGGGAAAGTTATTTTGCAATAAAAGAGACAATGCAGTGGAAAGGAGACATGATAGAGAATCCTGAAAGCTTTTTATTGTCTGCGTCCAGCATTTTCTTGAGGCACAACTGCAGTCTCACCTTGCCTTCCTTGAGAAATCTTTTTTTAAAAAGATTTATTTATTTATGCATACAAGCTGGAGTATAGGCCAGTGGTGTGGGGTGGTGAAAGGATTCACCAGAGACAGAATGGGGAGCAGAACAGGCAGATGGGCTGAAATACACTGCTGAGGGGAGCAGCGGGTGAGACAGGAGAGGTCTGCTGCGTCATGTGGGAATCTCCCTGACCAGGTATTGAACTCGTGCTGCAGTGGCTCTGGATAGCTTCGTAGTGCTGGGCTTAACCCGCTGTGCCACCAGGGAGGCCCCTTGAGAAATCTTTTAATCCTTAGAATACATCTTATTCTTTAGAATCAATTCCACACTTGATAAAGGTCATTCAATTCTGGTATATGGTACTTGCAATCAAGTGTCCTCATTAATATATCACTAAGGTAATAAATGAAGCTTGTGGCTGAACAGCAAAATCAGTTTCATAATTTTTTCCCATATCACATTCAGATGGGAAGGTACTCTCCTTCCCCTTTGTAAGGCTGTGACGCTCTATCTATAAACTCAAGGGGAAAAAAATTTCAACCTGAAATTATGATGAGAAAAAAACCTGATGTCATTTTTAGCACCTAATTGGTATTTATCTGCTATAAACATATGAAGCTGTTTGGGTTTGTTCAGATATCCTTGTGTGCATAGGGCTATTTAAACCCAAATTGGAATTGTCTCTGGGTTACTATTCAGTGATAATAAGAACTTTCAATTCATGCCAATTATAAGAATTCACAAACAACAGATAGAGGTGACCAAGGAATCCAACCAGAACTTTCTGTTTAGTTTCATTAGACCCAGACTTAATGAGAAAAAAAAATCATTAGCAGTGAAGAACTTGTAAGCCTGGTTGAGTTGCTTGCTTAAATTTAAATAACAATGATTGTGCCTATAATGCAAACTGGTAAAGAATGAAATGAATATTAAAGTCAGTAAGATATATATATATAAAAATAATACATGAGCGTGGGCACAGGCATCCCAAAATAGAAAAGGAAGTTGCTATACCACAACCAGAAGATTTCCTTTTAATGTGCTTATTTTACAGGAGCCACTAATTGCAAGAACAATTTTAATTTAGTACATCAATAAAATAAACACACTAATAAATATAGTAAATTGTAAAGGATGTATCAGATGAAATGGCACTGTCAAGATATATGTATTTAAAGGTCTCCATTTCATTTTGCTGGATAACAAAATTTGAAGCGCAAACTGCCAAGGAAAATTAAATTTCAAAATATGAATATATCTTATTTTGCTTCATGCTTCTATTGTTACAAAACCACAAAAAATCCACTATTTGAGTTTACATGCTTGCATAATAAGGAGGGTATTTGAAATTCCATATTTCAGAAGTCCAACGGTTTTTCCCTAGATGACAAATATAAATGTATGCATGAAATTTTAACTTTATTTTCTTGGCTAATTTTAGGATACAGTTCATCATTTTGCATCAGTTCAAGCTTCAAACAGCCTCATATGCATCATTATGAAAAGATGAAAAATATTAAGAAATTTTTTTGTCAGTGCAGAGAATGTTAAGTGTTCCCCTACAACTGATATAAATGCAAATAATTACCATTATTATAAACTCAACAAGAAAATGAATTGCTGACTGCATTTATTTTCTTCTATTTAATATTTTTGGTCCTTTGCCCATGGCCTTTTCTTGTTACTTTGACTCCCTCCTCAGATTTGGGACAAGACCAATATTTTAAAGTCCCGGCCTTGAGAACCCTCTTACACTGTTGGTGAGAATGCAAACTAGTCTAACCACTACGGAAACCTGTGTGAGAATCCCCAAAACACTACAAATGGATCAACCATATGATCCAGCAATTCCACTCCTGAGACTATACCTAAAGGACACAAAAACACTAATCTGAAGGGAAACCTATACTCCTATGTTTACTGTAGTGCTGTTTACAATAGCTAATATATGGAAACAACCTCAATGCCCCAAAACAGATGACTGGATCAAGAAGATGTGGTATATATATACAATGGAATATTACTCAGCAATCAAAAAGATAAATCCATGACATTTTCTTCAACGTGGATGGAACTGGAAGGGATTATGCTAAGCAAAATAAGTCAGAAGGTAAGGTAAAAATATAGGATGGTCTCATAGGGGGGATACAAGGAAACCAAACAAAGGGTCAGAAAAAAGACAAAACTTGCAAATGGACCATAGATCTGAGGCACACAGCAGGGATGGAGAGGTGTCAAAATGGGGGAGGGAAGAGCACAAGGGACTATGTTGATTGTTCATGGGTGCAGTGATGTGAGAGAATTATGGACTCCACCTGAGAGAAGAAATCAAATAAAGTGCAAAAATGAACAAAAATGCAAGAAAATTAAAAAATAAATTAATAAAACAAAATAAAAACCCCTGCCTTGAAGTGCTCAAACTTTGGTGTGAGCATCCTTGAAAGGGTCTGATGTAATATGAATTATATGATGGTGGAGATGGGATGTGAAGGGAAAGATTACAAAAATAACATAAAGACCATACATTCCACCCTATTTTTTGGCAAAACTAAGTTAAATAAACATTTCAGCCTTCCTAAGGCTACTTTGAGCTACATTCTCAGACCACAGGGGATACATGTTCTCTCTTATGTGCTGTTAGGGTATTTTGGTTAAAAAAATCTTAAAAGCACTTCCATCACTCATAAAAGCGTGAATTATTTAACTTACTTCAAGGAGATATGAAACTTTGGGGCCCTTCATCCATATTCCAATTCTAAAATTGGCATTCCGTAAGAATTCCCTGGTGACTCTACTCTTGCAATAGAGCTATCAGTCAATGCCACACTCCTTCCTCATCCTCTTGTCTCTCTTGATGGCTCCCTACACACACACACACACACACACACACACACACACACACACACACACACACTTCAAAAGGCTAGGAAACGAGATTCTATATCTTTGACTCCAACTTTGGAAAATGTGTCAAATTTTAGCTTTGACACCACAAACTAGATTTTGAAAATAAATTCTGAATATCACAAATGCAACTGAACTTTATTCCATGATCTAACTGGAATTACCAAGCAGTTCACAATACATTTCTAATTATTTATTACTTTATTTACCATTTACTTGTCACCACTGAAGGGAGGAACAATCATTCCAAGATAAAGACAACATGCATGCTTGCATGTTTTCTCTCAATGAAAGCATCTTGAAAGAGGGGAAAGTGCTTTTTTAATTTTCTTTTAACTTTCCATCCCCACATTTCCCAGCAAATGACTCACAGACAAGAGGTCCTCAATAAATGCTATTTAAATTCAATTGTTGAAAGTGCTTGCCATCTGACTGCAGAGCTGAGACTACCAGAAGGGGGTGGTGGTGGGAGGGAAAAAGAGGGGGTGCTTAATGGACTATAGTGGAGATTAATTTGTGCTATGGTGGTGAGTGTGGCATGATAACAGAGTTGTGAAGGTGTAAACCTGTACCCCTAAATCATATAGTGCTATAAATCAACATTACCTCAATAAGTGTAATTTTTTAAAGAGAAGGAAAGTGAAATTAAATTATTGAAGCATCACTTTTCCAAATCAGCCTTTCTCAAATAGAAATAAGTAAGTATATTCAATATTTTCATCAAAAATTAGGGGGGCTATAATCATTAACATGTTGATTATGGATATTCCCAAAAGAGTAAACTATTTTTAGATTTTACATTATAACCAATTTCAAACTCTGTTTAAGAGGTGTAGTGCTATATAAGAACATTGTTTCACCCAATAAGAGAAGTCTGGATAACCAATAAAACTATGCTTTTTTGGCGCCTACTAGAGAACTGCAGCCACAAGGCAATTAGATGAGTTGACCTGCTAAATGTGGCACTCTTCTCTGAGGAGGGAGTGGATATATTAACTGCTTCTTCTTTGACAGAGCACAGGAGGAAGACATAGTTTACACAGAAACAGGTAAAAGAAAAAAACTAAAATTGTGCCTCCCTGTTGGCACAAAGGATTAAGTCTCAGCACTATGAAGCTATCCACAGCTACTGCAGCACAAGTTTGATCCCCGGCCAGGGAGCTTCCCACATGGCGCCTCAGACCTCTCCTCTCTCACCCACTGCTCTCCTCAGCAGGGTATTTCACTAGATCTGCCTGTTCTGCTCCCCATTATGTCTCTGGTGAATCCTCTCACCACCTCACACCTCTGGCTTACACCCCAGTTCTTGTATGCATAAATAAGCAGATGTTTAAAAAAAAACTAAAATTGCAAAAAGTGGGCCTCCCTGGTGGCTCAGCGGTTAAGCGCTGCGCTGTGGAGCTGTCTGCAGCAGCGATGCGAGTTCGATGCCCTGCCAGGGAGAATCCCACATGGTGCAGCAGACCTCTCCTGCCTCACCCACTACTCCCCTCAGCAGTGTATTTCTGATCTGCCTGTTCTGCTCCCCGCTCTGTCTCTGGTGAACCACTTGCCGCCCCACGCCTCTGGCCTGTACCCCAGCTTGTATGTATAAATAAATAAATCTTAAAAAAAAAAACATAGTAAGAATCCACTTAAAACCAAGTCATTATCCTTTAAAAAAAAATAAAATAAAATTGCAAAAAGTATTTTAATGTTGGTTTGGGTTGACATGACGTTTAATAATCCTTGGGAATGCACAGTAAAGAGTCTGCACTCACTCTGGAGTTCTTTGCCATGTAATCAAACCCATTTTCTCAGACCCTCTCTCCTAAGAAGCAAAAGACTCATGCCACTGAATAGGGAAATAGGCAAAGACCTGCTTTTCAGGGTAGGAAGGATAGAAGAAAAAATAGCTACACCTGGGAAGAGGACAGGATATAATTTTCAGCCCAGGATTGTTCACTGCAACAAAGCAGTTGTCTGTTAGCACTTGGGGGAGGGCAGTTACATGAAGTCTCTTGAAAACTGTGCATGGAACAGGGATAGTGAGAAATGCCTTTAGCACTCCAGGCACCACACAAAACACAGGGTAGCAGGAGCCCATCAGTGGAGGAATTTCAAGCCTGTGGTGCACTGTAGGTTGCTATGGCAACAACAAAACCAGCTTAATATTAACTCCATTGACTCAAACTTCCACATTAATAGTGTGAGAGAAAAAGAACTGCACCCATTTCCAGGATTAAATCTGTTACTCTCAATCAGCGGGGGGGGGGGGGGGCGGGGGGAGGGAAGGAAAAGGGCACAAAATGGAATAGAAAAGAACACAAGGGACCATGGAGATAGATCACAGGTGAATTGGTGGTGGGCTACCCAAGGGGAATACAAAATGTAAAAGACATAACAATAAAAATATATATTAAAAATAAATAAATAAATAAATATTTAAAAAATAATAAAAATTCTAAAAAATAAAAAAAATCTGTTACTCTCATCCTCTGTTCTTCTATACACAAAGCCTAAAATTCAAACACACACACACACACACACACACACACACACACACACAGAGCTATGCATACTGTCAAGACATAAAGGCAGCAACATGACTTACAACCTGAGTCTGACAGCCACTTCAAGGAGGAGGACCTTGCCCCTGACCCACTTCAAAGACAGCCCTGCTTTCCACCGGAATCACAGCAGCAGCCTCCTCGGTGCTGAGCACTTTCTTACTAAGTTTCCGAGAGATTGAGCAGTCAAGCCCTAGAGTTAGCACTCCCCATTCAGGCAAAGGAGGGTAAAGATTTCGCTACTTATTCTGTTTGTTCCTAAAACTTCTCTTTGAGTAGTATCTGGAGAACTCAAACTGCCTCTGGATTGGCACCTTTAAAATAGAGGTAACCTAGACATTAGAACTATCAGACAATAATTTGAAAATAACTCCAAAAAGCTCAGAAAAAAAACTGATTGGTAAATTCATCTAGATTTTAAAGGAAAAGGTGGACAGTTTGCATAAACAGATAGGAAATTTTAATACAGTAATAGAAACTATGAAAGGGTCAAATAAAAATATGAGCAATACGTCATAATCAAAACTGTTAATGGAACAGTTGGAAAATTATTACTATTATAAATTAAAATAGTATTAAATCACAAAGCTACTGACTTTAAAATGACACATAACTTAAATTATTATATATGTTGGGCCTCCCTGGTTGCACAAGGATATAAGTCTCAGCACTATGAAGCTATCCACAGCCACTGAAGCATGAGTTCAATCCCCGGCCAGGGAGCTGACCCACATGGCGCAGCAGACCTCTCCTGTCTTGTCTGCTGCTCTCCTCAGCAGTGTATTTCAGTCAGTCCTCTGGTTCTGCTCCCCACTCTGTCTCTGGTGAATCCTCTCACCCCACCCAACCCATACCTCTGGCCTACACCCCAGCTCTTGTATGCATAAATAAATAAATCTTTAAAAAAATATTATTTATGTTAATTTTTGGAAACTATCAATGTTCACACATGAGTATTCAGTCTTTGATGGAAGGTATGAACACAAGTTCCATATATGATAAGTGCTTTATATTTGTAGCTGCCTGCATGATAGCTATCCTAACCCCATTCTATCCCATCCTCTCATACACATAGGAAAGTGAAGTAACGAATGCCAGTAATTACTTTAAGGTTACACAACGGATAGAAGAAGTATGTTTCCCTGATTACAAAGTCTTTGTTCTTATGATTATACCTCTATGCTTCTCATTCTGTAAAACTAAAACTAATTTACCTGCCACTCCAAATGGTCCATTTTCATGGAGAAAAGAAGAACCATTCCAATTGTAACAATCTCTGCTATATGACTAGAAAATGAAGCATGAGGTGGGCTTCTAAGTAAATTGGAAGACTTTGTCTAAAAAAATGCAAAAATTTATGAGGTATATTCCTTTCTCAGCAGCCTAAAATGATTGAGTCTATCTCTTTTGTCACATTTTCGATATATAATTCCTATTCAAATGCCCTTTCCATTTTACTAAATCATTTCAAATTTCATTGATATTCCTAAAATGCAACAAAAGAGAAATAGATAATTTCAGCCATTCCAATTTGGAACCTTTTGTAGAGTGGCATGAATACATTTCACTATAATGTATAAAGCCCTAGTTGTTCCTTTTGCTTTTTAATCATTTCTGGATTGGTGGATGGTTGAGAATTAGCAGCAAGGGAAAATTCAAATGCGACATAAAAATGCATGTCATCAAAAACTAAAGAAGAAACACAGGTAATGATCACCTCCATGTTACTGATTCATGATTTAAGAAATTCTGAGTCTCGAGAAAGTTCCTGGGTTTCTGAGAGTAAATGATGATTGAATGTTTGTTAAATGTATTCAGCTTTTTCAGACTATTTGAGTTTTGGATGTGGTAGTGGTGTTTTGTTGTGTGTGTATTGTTTTTTTCTTTAGATTTATTTATTTATACATACAGCTGAGGTACAGGCCAGAGGTGTGGAGTGGTGAGAGGGTTCACCAAAGACAGAGCGGGGAGCAGAACAGGCAGATCAGAAACACACTGCTGAGGGGAGCAGCCGGCGAGGCAGGAGAGGTCTGCGGCACCATGTGGGACTCTCCCCGGCTGGGGAGTCGAACTCGCATCGCTGCTGCCAACAGCTCCACAGCCCAGCACCCAACCGCTGCACCACCAGGGAAGCCCTGTGTGTGTATTGGGTTTTTCTCCTACTTTACAAGTGGTACTAGACACTGAGTGAGCAAACATTTACATCAACGATAAATTTCCTTCCACTATCCCAGTCGGGGCTTCATTCAGGGCACAGGCAAGCAGCCTCAGGATCCAGGTGCCACACAGACATGAGTCTGTAAGTGTTTTATTGAACATCTATGAGTTTACTATGCACCAGTCTGGGAAGTAATGGACAGGGGTCAACAAAAATTGTTCAACTGTACTAATAATTAGAAGCCATAAGAAAGCTTAATAGATACTTCTTTAAATAGAAGTTTGTTATTCTTCTGCACAACCCACAGCTCCCATTAAAATCATGGAAGCATACGCAGCGGCAATTACAAATGAACAGGGAAAATGTGATGAAGGCTGCCAGAAGGACAGGGGGATAAATGTGGGGGCATTTTAAATCCCCAAATTCCCATATCAATTAAAATAAGATAAACAAAAGCCTTATTTAGTTTCAACTACAAGCACCATTTAATCTATTTCTTAAAATCCTCAAGATAGTTTCACTGAATCATTGCAGGTTTTTGAAATCAAACAAATCAAACAAACTATGACCAATCCTTTTAGAATGACTACTAAAGACCCCAAGAATTCCAGTATTCTAGTTATGATGGTGAAAGAAATAAGCAGTCACTTGTCAGGGCTATCAAGGAATGATTTGCATTCAGCCTCCCCTAGAGCTCCCCCACCCCCACTTCACACATGGGAAAAGTAAACGCCAAACAAAGAAGTTTTGACAAACATCAGAATGTTTACTGTTAGCATACAACAACCCCACCCCCCAATTAACTCTAAACATATAGATGAATTTTGTAATTCAGTCAGATGGAGAAGCAAAAGGCACAGAAGGCTCCATTCCTGTAATTGATAACTGTGAACAGTGGTGTGTCTCCCCATCCATGTGCCTTCGCCCCCCCCCCCTCTCTCTCTCTCTCTCTCTCTCTCTCTCTCTCTCTCTCTCTCTCTCTCTCTCTCTCTCTCTCTCTCTCTCTCTCTCTCTCTCTCTCTCTCTCTCTCTCTCTCTCGCTCTCTCGCTCTCTCGCTCTCTCGCTCTCGCTCTCTCTCGCTTAGCCTAAATCTTCTATAAGAGGTGAAGGCTTGCAATAGCCTGGAGGGGCTGGAAGAGGAAGAACAATAGGAATGAAACACCTTTGAGAGTGTTCTCATAGACCAATTCATTCCTAGCTATTTCATTTAATTTTGTATTTATGACTGTTGAGAAAAAAGTGTAGAAGACCAGGGGCAATTTATAAAAGCAAGCCCTGGCAGTTCAAGTTTAGCAAGAACTGAATAGATAAGAAGCATATTAACTTTGAGGAATAGTTTTTATAAAATGAGCACTACATATTGTCTTCTGATCTGACAATGGAATGCAGAAGATGGAACAAAAATAAGAGCAATTCCAAGGAAATGCATTATGCTGAAATGCTAATTCAGAAGAGCACGCAAACTGGAGATGCAAGAGAATACTAAGCATGGATTCTAGGCCATCCTTAAACAATCCAGAGCTGAAGAGCTGTTTTCAGAGATAAATTTATTCTGTGTTCGACGTTTCTTGACCTAGTTCTCATAAGAAAAATTCTGCCTGAAAACTAGAAGGAATTCATTTTTCACTTTCACTTAAAATTTGCCTTAAGATCAAACACATTAATTTGTACAAAAATATGCCTATTAGATATATATATATAAAAATATTCAAGAGAATTTAGGATAAAATATTTTTAAGTTGTACAATGCATGAATATTAAAAACAAAACACTAAAAAATACTTAATAAAAGCCAGTTCAGTCCCAAGTGAGGGAGTAATTAGTGATATATTAAAGAAGAGGGAGAGGGTGAGGTGGTAGGGATACTTATTAGGAGACATGAAGAAGGGACCTCATAGTGGCTAATGATATCCAATATGCATAATACTATATTCTCCACTCAATCCTCCCAACTAGACTTTGAATTAGAGATCGTTCCCATTTTATAGATGAGAAATTGGAGGCAAAATTGTTTGATTAAATGCCTGTGATCACAATACACATGTGAAAGAATCACAGAGTTAAAGATCTCTATTTCCTCAATGGCCCCATCACCAGAACTACACACACACACCATTTCCTGAGATTGTATGCATGCTCTTAAGTTCCATCCTTGGTAGGTAAATTAGGTACTGAATCCCCACTTAGAGTTGTTCAGACATGTAGAACTTTCGAGCAAAGCTAACTCTTGATGCCACTGACAGAGGTAAATACCTTTTGAATATCAGTCAACCATGACTCTGGCCTAAAGGACAGGTGTAGAAGAACACTAGCTAAAAGCGAGTGTTCACCAGCTCTCACTGTCTACCAAGATGAGATGAACAGGAGAAAGTTGAGAGAATTGCAGATAAGGGAGCTGAAAACTCATTAGTGGGAGTCTTAGAGTAGAGAAGGTCACCAGAGCTGGTTTACCATAGTGTCTGGGCAAGGGGGATGGGCACATAGGTTGTCCCACATAAGTTTGAACATCACAATAGGCGTATGATGAGTGGCTTGGGAAGGTCCTGGAAGTTAGGAGGAATGAGCTGGTAGTACTGCAAAGGCATCAGAACCATGGTCGAGCGGTCATCTCAACTAGAAGCACCTATTTAAAGGTCACCACACAAGGGACCACAAGAATGTCACATCTCTTCATGTTCCTGTTGCAGGACGAGAAACACTCCCTGATACCTGGAAGCTAAGTCATACTCATGGAGTACTACCATCCAGCAGAGGAGGAAGAGTCCAAAGAAACCCTGAATGGCATTGGAAACCTGAAAAGTCATTGAGTTTGAAGATTTCCTGAGAAAGGCACCTGAAGGAACCTACCAAATTGAGATGAGAGTCCCAGGCTTAATTCCCTTATAGAAACCTAATTCCCTTATAGAAAACGTAATTCCCTTATAGAAAAATTAATAAAGCAGCTGCTCTGGCCCACTTCAGTCTGTGTGATGGTGCAATTATTTTTTTAAGACACTGCTGAGGGGAGCAACGGGCGAGGCAGGTGAGGTCTACCACGCGATGCAGGAATCTCCCCGGCCGGGTGTCGAACTCGCATTGCCACTGCCGACAGCTCCACAGCGCAGCACTCAACCGCCGCGCCACCAGGGAGGCCCTGATGGTGCAATTTTTACACACTACAGACATCTCACTTAGTACAAAGGCATGGCTCCCCAAGCCTCACTATGATGAATGCAAATATGCCTCCCAAAATAATTCATGATTTTGACTAATGTCTGTACAGAAAATTATAGTTGAGATTAGGTTTTGATTATTATTATAACTATCAGTACTATCAACATTTAGAAATAATAAAAGTGAAGCTTTAGGATGGTTCAGTTCTACCCATGTATTGCCCAGGGTGGCATTAAGTGTTTGACCAGGCATTCCAAATTGTCTCCTGAGTGCAAGCCTCTACACTCTTTTTTATACTTGCCCATATACTTCCTGACACTAATTAGGGCTCAATCAATTCTAGCCTGGCTAAAATAATGAATGGATAAGAAGATACATCTCCTTAGAGACCAGCAGAAGGCTGAGCAGATAGAAGGTGGCCCCCCTTTTTTAAAAGATTTATTTATTTGTGTATACAAGAACTAGGGTGTAGGACAGAGGTGTGGGGGGTAAGAGGATTCACCAGAGACAGAGTAGGGAGAAGAACATGCAGATCTACTGAAGTACACTGCTGAGGGGAGCAGCGGACCAGGCAGGAAAGGTCTGCTGCGCCTAGCCGGGGGATGTAGACAGCTTCACACAGTGAGACTCAACCCGTTGCGCCACCAGGGAGGCCAAAGAAAGTGCCCTTTTGGATCTGACACAACCACAATGGTGGAAAACAAAAAAGAGGAGATGTTTCGGCTGAGTATATACACATTGCTAGACACTGAGCTCAGTTTTTTTCATGTACTTTTTAAATGCAATCCTTTTTTTTTTTTAATTTAAAGACATCTTTTTTTTTTAAAGATTTATTTATGTATGCACACAAGCAGGGGCACAGACCAGAGGCGTGGGGCGGCGAGAGGGTTCACCAGAAACAGAGTAGGGGGCAGAACAGGCAAATCGACGGAAACACACTGTTGAGGGGAGCAGCAGGGGCAGCAGGAGAGGTCTGCTGCGCCATGTGGGAATCTGCCCCGGCGGGCGCTGAACTTGCGTCACCGCTGCCGACAGCGCCCCAGCGCAGCGTTTAGGCCCTAAATGTAAACCTTATGCTTCTCCATATTTCATATGAGAAATGGAGAGAGAAGAGTTTATGAAGGTAATGGGAATGTGTGCTTACTATGTGCCCTTTATCAAACACTTTAAATAGATTAATGCATTTAAGTCTCACAATGACCCTATGAGGTAGGTACTTCATTGTGCAGATGGTAAACCAAAGCTTAAAGAGGTTAAGTAATGGCCCAAGTTCATACAGCTATTGGCAACTGAGGGGCACAAATTGAAACCCATCCTCCTTTAACTCCATTATTAAACCAATAACACTGGGAGAGTAAACAGTAGTTGTATAATACCCACTCTCTAAATGGAAAGTTATCCGGGAATTTTTTCTCCTTTTAACTTTACTTTCAGCTGTATTACAATGCACTTTCACTCTTCTGTTTGTGCCACTTTAAACATTGGTGCCTCCCTTCTCTTTGACCCAAATACTTAAAGCAGGTCACACTTTAAATATGGCAACCCCTCCAGCTCTGCAAATGATGGGCAGTAAAATTTGTATGACTGGTGATTTAAAAAAAAAAAAAAAACTTTACCAACACCTACTTTTACATTATTAGGTTTGACAGTATATTACAAGTAAATAGATCACATTTTACTAATATAGATTACTATCTTTTTAAAACTCTGAAAAGGAAAGGAATGCACGTTTTCTTCTTATTACTACATTATATTTTAAAATGTCAATTACCTGGAATGATTATTATTTAAATATTTAAAATAAGGTAGTCAAATATATAAATCTAAAAAAAAATAATAAAATCCACTGCAAAAGTGCTTTCCTGCACAATGCCCTTAGAATTAGCTTCTTCACTGATACTCCCAGCATATCCAAGTCACAGGCAGTGACTAAAAGTATAAAGGGAAAGAAATCTGTCATTCTCTTTGGATCCCATTCAAAAAAATAATTTTGGACATTTTCATGAAGCAATATGCAGATGAGTTTTGAGTAGCAATTCCTAGCTCATTATTTTCACAATTTGTAATTGTTCTCTTCAAGTAGTGATTTGCGATAACTATTCACTATCATTCAGGTTTTGTAAGAATTTAACTATTACAAATGCTCATTCAAACCTATTAACCTAAATTCACATATATAGATAGTACTCGTCATGAAACATAGAACGGTTTGGAAGAATAATTCAGTTTTATATAGGTATGAATATACTATACATATAGATTACATATACATGTAGAATCACAATTTCATGCTTTTTCATATTTTTGTTCTTTGATGATTCAGGCAAACAAAAGCCATATTTAATGTCATCAGTTACATTCCTTTATATTTACATCAGCTGAAGAGCAGTGCTGGCAAAATTGAGGGAGATTTTCTGTTCCTAGAGTCTCTACACAGTAGCAACTGTGATACAATCACATTTTACCATTTTATAGTCAAAGCACAGCAGAATTCAACACTGAAAGTTGTTTAGAGAAGAAAAACTTGGATAATGAATGGGGGCTGGCAAACAACTGCAGGGAGCATAATTCCCACACTCTTGGGATGACAAAAGTGAGGGAGGGGAGGGGCTATGCCAAAAGTATTGACAGAGCTTGAAAGGCAGAAGGCACAACAATGTGAGTTATGTCATGCTGCTTCTAATCACTGGAGATTAAAAAATTGTATCTCAATTTCTAGCTTATCCTCCTATTGCTTGAAAGGTGGCTTATTCACCCAGTTTTTCATATTTATAAGGACTCACTGAACACCAAGTCTAAATTTTAGTTGCATAGACTCAGGCTTCTCTGTCAAACCAAAGAAGCCCTGAATTGTGTTTTATTTAGATTATTGTACCCATCCTACCAAATGAAGCTGAAACATGTAGGTATTGTCTGTTCAGCCTAAATACTGAAAAGATTTCTACCACAATTTTCAAGGATTTTTTTTTTTTTACTGTGATGCTTCTAAAA
This sequence comes from Scalopus aquaticus, assembly GCA_004024925.1. Classification (NCBI taxonomy): domain Eukaryota; kingdom Metazoa; phylum Chordata; class Mammalia; order Eulipotyphla; family Talpidae; genus Scalopus; species Scalopus aquaticus. The sequence continues at coordinate 183,953 of PVIJ01000590.1, read as the reverse complement.
CTGGTGCAGAAACTTTGCTGCAAATGGAGCATACAATTTATCTTTCTTATTATCATCCTGGGAATTACTTAGGGCTGTGCCTACCACTCCACCCCCATCTCACCCTACCCCACATACTGACTCAACTACCTTCACACACTTCTCATCTAAATCTATTTTGGTTTTACAGAAGACTATTTTTTCACCAGATATGGAGTCTACTGCTCCTTAATTGAGGTGGCTGCCACTTTCTGAGACAGCAGTATTTGTGGAAATGTTTAGATTTTTAGAAAAGTCAGAAATGTGGAAAAGATATTTTAAATTCAAAATTCTGGGAATGAAAAAAGACAAGATAATGAAAAGTAAATGTAAAAACGAAAGATTGGTGTGGCAGATTTAAGGTGCCTGTCAGTCTCTTTGCAGAGTGCTTCCTTTTGCTCTAAATACTAAAGTTGCCAAATCAGGCCACCTTCCTCCAGAGAACAGGCAGAAACTGGCCACTTATGGAATATCATCAAAGTGAATTTTTAGAAGGCTATTATTACCTGCTCACCATGTACAGTATTTTTTTGAAAAGTTAAAAAAAAACCCACCAAAACATTTCCTAATTGTCAATATAAGTACAAGCAGAGTCACCAAGGACTTGGGTACTAAGTTTGCTTAAACTATTGAATTAAACCAATTGTTTTCTCACTCTCATTTTTGTCTTTAACCAAATATGCTAATCCAATTCAATAGCTTCAATTCTCAAATTGGTCCGATTAAATGGCTCCAGGACAGGGCCTCCCCGGTGGCGCAGCGGTTAAGCGCTGCGCTGTGGAGCTGTCGGCAGCGGTGACACGAGTTCGATGGCCGGCCAGGGAGAATTCCACATGGCGCGGGAGACCTCTCCTGCCTTGCCCGCTGCTCCCCTCAGCAGTGTATTTCCATCTATCTGCCTGTTCTGCTCCCCACTCTGTCTCTGGTGAACCCTCTCGCCGCCCCATGCCTCTGGACTGTACCCCAGCTTGTATGCATAAATAAATAAATCTTTAAAAAAATAAATGACTCCAGGACATCTGCCTATATTGTCCTTAAGATATGCCTTCATAATCATTTAAAGTAGAAATGAAAATAAAAACATTGAAGTGTATATTTAAACGTGGTTATCTCTTGTAGCAGACTTTCATGTTCTTATATTAATTGGTTTCGATGTTTACCAGCACTAAGAACTATAGAAGAGAGTAAATATTTATTTGGCCAAATGTCTGTTATGTTTGCACAATAACTCTTTAGTGATTTGAGACCAATTTTTGAACATAATTTTGAATAGATACTTAATAACAAATCTTTTCAGGTGCCACATAGGCAGACTAAGTCCTCTATGCTACCAGACCATTTAAAAATGTTTGGACAGTATTTGCAATGTACTAATTCAAGTTCATAAGTTCCCAAAGTGGTAGGAACAGGGTTAGCAAGGGGTAGAGATGGAATTGGGGCTGTGAGCATCCTCTCCACTAAACAGCTCATAAAAAGAGAAAGAGATGAAAGGGCTAGGGAAAAAATGCACATAGAATAAATGACACTATCAAATATTCTGAGATGTGTGCACTTGCTTTTGCTTCATCACTACTTCATTTTGAGGCATCCAGGTCAACAACTGTCAACTAATCAATCTCTATCCTCTTTGAGCAGAGATCAAGGGCAACAGCAGTGCCTTAATGATTTCAATCTCTAGCCTTCAAGGGGACAGATTACAGGGACTGGAAGCAAATCAGTCTTTCACAGGGCAATCAGCCACACCCATGACAAAGCTTGATTAGAATGAAACTGTTAAGCCAGCAAAAAACAAGACATAATTATGAGGGAGGAGGAAACATAAGACTAATGAATTTTAGTGCTCATAATACGATAAAATTAACACGTTTTTATTAGTTCTTGAGTAGCCATCCCTGTAGTCATCAAGAAGTCTAAAAAGTGCAAAAGGAAAGTACTAATAGATTATTTTTAGCAATTTCTTTTTTTCTCTCTCAGAAGCAAAGTTGATACAGATACGGATGTCAAGTCTATCCATTCTTCTTCCTCTCAGTGCCGGTTTCAAATAAAAACAAATTCAAAAGCTGAAACCTGAAAGCATGTTTAAGTACCGAAGTCCTCACAATTCTACATCTTCCAGAAATTGGGCTTCCCTGGTGGTGTAGCGGTTGGGCGCTGCGCTGTGGAGCTGTCAGCAGCTGCGATGCTAGTTCCATGCCCAGCTGGGGAGATTCCCACATGGCACAGGAGACCTCTCCTGCCTCACCCGCTGCTCCCCTCAGCAGTGCATTTCCGTCAATCTGCCTGTTCTGCTCCCCGCTCTGTCTCTGGTGAACCCTCTCGCCACCCCACGCCTCTGGCCTGTACCCAGCTTGTATGCATAAATAAAAATAAATCTTTTAAAAAATTAATAAATCTTCCAGAAATCTATTTATGCTTTTAACATAATTAATGCACTCTAATTATTTAATTGCTTGTTAATGTTTTATTTACATATTACTACCTTTTACAAAATAGCTAACATGCCTCTTTTATGCAAGTATCTTTAGATTCTTCACTATCTCAACTGACATATTTAGTCACAAGTAAATGTTAGTGTCACTTAAAGATTGTAATTATTTTGATATACCCCATATGGAAAATAGGGAAAGTATTTTCTACTTTAGTACCCTAAAAAGCTATTATACTATTGAGAAATCAACATAGTTTTTCTACAGTTACAAGAGGGCATTTATGAAATGACTACGTGTAGGTCCAGAATTTTATCTTACTTACTAAATATTTAGGGGAAGTATATCTTAATTCAAAATACAAAATTCAAAATTTAATAGCATTTCAAACATGGAATTTCAGTTTAAAACATTGCCCTCCAAAGTGACAAGTAAATCACTGTTTCCAAACTGTTTCTTTAAAACACTATTTATGTAAATAATCTTGAAATGCTAGATTAAACAAAGCAAAACAGATTATTTTATCTCCAAATTTCTCAGAGCGTTCACCACATAAATTGCTATTTTTAATCTCAAAGAGGGTAAAATCTACATTTTTTCCCAAACATATTTGACCATGGCATTTTTTTCCCCTGAGAAAAAACTATTATGTTAGACTCAGGCCTTCTTACATAGTTTAAAACACATTAAGTTGATACCTAGGAATAGAATTACTGGATTATATGGCAGAGCTATTTTTAATTTTTTGAGAAACCTCAATTGTCATTCCCATAGGGACTGGATCAGTCTATATTTCCACCAACAGCTGACTGGAGTCTCTTTTCCTCCACATTCTTGCTACCTACACTTTTTTTCCTGGTCTTTTTGAGATGGGTCATTCATATAGGTATGAGATGTTATCTCACTGTGGTTTTGATTTGCATTTTCTTGAGAATCAGTGGAGGGAGAGGGGAGAAACAAAGTGGGGGCGGCAGACTGAACTGTGGTAGAAAGTATAGGTGTCTTGGTGGTGGGTGTGGTGACATACACTCGAAGGTTGTGGTCATATGCCTTTGTTTTTTATATAAAGATTTATTTTTATTTATTTATGCATGCAAGAACTGGGGTAGGCCAGAGGTGGAGGGGGGTGAGAGGATTCACCAGAGACAGAGTGGGGAGCAGAACAGGCAGATTGACTGAAACACACTGCTGAGGGGAACAGTGGGCTCTCCCACTGTTCCCCTCAGCAGTGTGTTTCAGTCAATCTGAAACAGGAGAGGTCTGCTGTGCCATGTGGGTTAGCTCCCTGGCAGAGATAGAACTCATGCTGCAGTGGCTGCGGACAGCTTGAAAGAGCTGAGACTTTAACCCCTGAGCCACCAGGGAGGCCCCTGATACTATACTCTATCCTATGCCTTTGAATCACATGCAGTGTTGTAAACCATTGTTATCAAAACAAACAAACAAACAAACAAACAAACAAACAAACAGAAAAACAAACAAAACACTGAGGGAAATTTATTCTTATCTTATAAATATATTCTGAGAATATAGGAATATTTATTCAACAAATTAATGATGAAACAGGCAGAATTAAAGCTGGTTTAAAAGATCATTTAAGGGACTGAACATATATAATCATGGAAAGACAGTATACTAGAAGAGATTGCTAAACTGGATACAAAACTGATTAATATCTTAAAGGGTAAATAAAACCATGCCCTTCAGTGATATTTTTTTTCTCCTAGAAAACAAATTACTTGCCTCTCTACTGGACAAAAATCTATAAGTTCACATAAGACTTCACAGAATCTGAGTCCTAATCAATAGTAAATACTAAGTTAAACAAAGATTCATCCCTCTAGAAAACTAAATAATCTTTAGCACACACTTTAGACAATGCTTCAGTATGACATTAAAAGGGCATCTAGTTATCCTTTTGCCTTATTTCCAAGTTTTAGAGTTTAACAAGCTTAAATGTATCATAGTTACTCATTTAATCACTCGAAAGATATAAATTGCCTGGCATTGTATCAGGGGCTGAAGAGATGATGGTGAATAAGATAAATGCTCATCCTCCTAGAAGCTTGCTGACTAATGAGAGACCAGGACATGTAAATAGGAACTTGAAAAGTAGATTGATAGATGTTAAGATACAGTGCTTGTGGGGGCCTCCCCGGTGGCGCAGTGGTTGAGTGCTGCGCTGTGGAGCTGTCGGCAGCGGCGACGCGAGTTCGACGCCCGGCCAGGGAGAATCCCACATGGCACAACAGACCTCTCCTGCCTTGCCCGCTGCTCCCCTCAGCAGTGTATTTCTGATCTGCCTGTTCTGCTCCCCACTCTGTCTCTGGTGAACCCTCTCGCCGCCCCACGCCTCTGGCCTGTACCCCAGCCTGTATGTATAAATAAAAAATAATTCTTTAAAAAAACCTGTTTAAAAAAAGAGAGAATTTAGGGTCAAGGGTGGAAAATACCAAGTTTGTTCATGGTAAGAACCAGTAGTAGAATGTCCCATTTATTACTACAGGAGATTGTTTTCTTTCGTGAAAAAATTAATCTAAACTAACCCAAATGCCTGAATTTAAGAAGATTGAAATGTTTCCCATAACCAGACATTTGTATTTCAAACCTTTTATTTTGCCAATCACTGTGTGTGTTGTGGGGTGGGGGGAAGATCTTCTCCTTCAAAGGTAATGCTTTAAGCAGTTGGAATTACACTTTAGGACTTGTAGGTTGGGTATTAAATACATTCATTCAAATTAATGAATTTTCATTCATGTGACTCTGCAATAGTGGCTAAAAACATAAGGTTTACAGTGTAAAAATTCTGGGTTCTATTCTCAGCTCTTCTGCATACCAGTGGTGTGACCTTGAACAAAATACTGGGCCTCTTAAATTCTTGTTTCCTCACTTACAAAGCAGGGCAGTAGCAATAGCTTTTATAGAATCATTTTTAAAAACACAGGGGGTCATGAAGTTATCTCTTACTACATATCTCATCCTTTAGACTACATCATCTGGAGAACTCCTGAAATTATCACTCCCGGGGTTGAAACAGACAATAGGCAAGTCATAATGAGCAAATTGGGAAGAAAGTACCAAGCAAGGCTCCCAAAGATTATCAGATGTAATAGCAGATGTAATAGCATGGAGACATACGCTCAGATATTTATGGTTACATTAGATATAATGGAAGCATATTTGATTCTCTGCCTCTTGGATTAATAATAATGAAAGAAGTCTGGTTAACTGTCTTAAACTAGGGCCTCCTTGATGGCCTAGGGGTTATGTCTCAGTGCTATCACCACTATGACCTGAGTTGGATCTCTGGCTAGGGAGCTGACCCACATGGCTCAGGAGACCTCTCCTGCCTTGCCTGCTGCTCCCCTCAGCAGTGTATTTTAGTCAAGCCACCTGTTCTGTTCCCTACTCTGTCTCTGGTGAATCCTCTCACTCCCTGCACCTCCTGCCTACAGCCAAGTTCTTGTATGCATAAATATATAAATCTTTTAAAAAGTAAAGATTTGTTGTACTTTGGAAGAGTCTATGAGGCTATTGATCACAGGCACTATGGTAGGGGACGAGGAAAGCAGCAGGAAAGACCTTGATATTAAATGTTTATTCACTAATGGCAAAGCCCCATACAGCTTCCTCTAATCTTGCTACAGTAGGTGAGACCTTGGAAACTGAGCTGGAAGACATACACACAATTTTTTTTTTTTTGACAGAAGACTTGACAAAATTCCTGCAAGAGAGGGAGGGAGGGAGGGAGGGGTGGAAAGAAAGAGGGGGGGGAGAGAGAGAGGGGGAAGGAGAGGGAGAGGGAGAGGGGGAGAGGGAGAGGGAGAGAGAGAGGAATGGAACCTGGGAATGTGAAGGGAAGTTTTTTACAGCTTCCCACTTCCATCATTTCCTCCACATTTTGGGGTGCTTTATCTCCTCAGCCTTATACTCAAAACCTCTTGTTCTTCTCAGATGGCCCTTCCAGAGCCTGTACAGAGGATCTAAGGAAAGGGACATTTTGAATTCTGATGTGAGGCTGTTAGTGTTGTTATTTAGAATACATATCACTGATTGGATGATACTAGGACTCATCATTTAGTCAGTATGTGCTAGAGCCCGAGAATTTACTAATGTCTAAGAAGTTTCCAGGTGATGATGCTAGTCTGAGTCACAGTTTAAGACCCACAGCTTTAGCACACTGGCAACAACATAATAAAAACTCAATAAATGTAAATATTAGGGTTTCTTTGATGGGAACAGCCCCAAGCTGTTCACAGCAGATGGTCCCCTAGGTTACTGAGGATAGAAAATCCTGTACTCATCTCATCATCAAAATCTGCTGGATTCCTGCCTCGATTCCCTTATTTTCTTCCTTCCTCACGTCATACAATATCCCCACTCCCACAAATATGTGCTCAATTACCCATCCTTTGCACTTACTTTTCTTTTTTTTTTTTTTGTTAATTCATTAATACAAACATTCCTTAAAGAAACTACATCAGTATGTACTTATAGTTAACCTATTTGGGGGTCATATTTGATTTTTCTTTTAATTAGTACATAAGATTTTACAACAAAATATCCCCTTTTAAAGTATACTGGAATGGACTGCCTTATACTTTCTAGATTCTATTATACGTTTCTGATAATAAGAGTGCTTTCGAATCATGGCCTCTGTTGAGTGAATTATACTGACGAGATCTCTTATTTCTTAGTCTCTTAGAATAAAGCAAGTTCATAGCTGATGTATTATAGCTCATAAAACATTTACTAAGGTTGAGATCAATGGCAATGAATGGCCTTTAGGTAAACACATACTGATCAAATTAGAAATAGTTTTTTCACAGCTTAGTGACGTTTCTAATGATAGCATTCCTAGAAATTCCATACATATCATGAGGCATAAGAGAGTTTATCCAGATTGAACAAATGTCATAAAATATTGCTTAGAAATTCTTTAAGTTGGGCCTCCCTGGTGGCGCACAGGTTGAGCGCTGCGCTGTGGAGCTGTCGGCAGCGCGCTATATGAGTTTGACGCCCAGCCTGGGAGATTCCCACATGGCGCGGCAGACCTCTCCTGCCTCACCCGCTGCTCCCCTCAGCAGTGTGTTTCTGATCTGCTTGTTCTGCTCCCCACTCTGTCTCTGGTGAACCCTCTCGCCGCCCCACGCCTCTGGCCTGTACCCCAGCTTGTATGTATAAATAAATAAATCTTTAAAAAAAATAAATTCTTTAAGTTGAAAAATTCAAAATCATATTATCATTAAAAAATACATAAAATGGATGATTTTTGACATTATGACCACATAGAGAGAATGGGATCATCTTCTCCCCTAAAAACAAGAAAATAACATTTGCTTAAAGGAAGATTCAGAAGTTCAGGTACAATAGCAGAGGGGACTGGGGAGAGAACTCACCAGTCCCCTGAAGGTATCAAGTGGGCATGCAGAACATGGCCATGCGGAGCAGCGGGGTGGAGGCTGCTCTGGCACCACTGCCTATGGCCATAGCTGGGCAACAGGGCAAACACTCTGCTCAGGAAGTTCCTGCCTGTCAGACCTAACTGAGTCCTGGAGCGGAGCCTGTGGGCCAGACCAGTGCCCCCTCTCCAGACATCAGGCTTCAATGATCACAGTGAAAAGATCAGCAGGGAGGTGGGGTGGGAAGTTAGGACAATGAGCCACTGAATGGAGCTTGCCGTGGAAAGAGAGGAGAGTAGGCAGAGGCGACCAACATCACTCCTCTCAAAACTGAGGAGTACGTAAGCCCCGGATTGCCTGCCTTCCCCCACCTCACCACAAAGTAAACCAGGAAAAGAAACAAACAAAATGGAACCCACAACACCCAACCACAAGAAAGCAAATAAGGCAACACACTTGGGAAGCAATCTGAACAACCTGAGAAACCTAGGGATATCAGGACATAAGATGGAAAAGCAGAATGAGAAGAGCAAAGTTCCGGGTCATGTATAAGGAATACAGAAACGGAGGACTTGTCAGACAAAGACTTTGAAACGACAATATTAAAAATGTTAAATGAGATACTGCAAGGTCAACGGCAGATAGACAGGTGTGGAATCATAAAAATGAGACCCAGGAATAAAGAGAATTCTTCACTAAAGAGATGGAAAATATTAAAAGAACACACACACACACACACACACACACACACAATCACTTGGATGAAATGAAGAGAAACATAGAAAGTGATTTAACTAGAATTAAACTGGCAGAAGAAAGAATTTCAGAAATAGAAGATTCAAATGTACAAATCATCCAACTAGAAAAAGAGAGAGAAACAAGATATCGGAAAAATAGGAAAACTATTAGAAATTTCATATTCATTTAGGAGAGGAAACCAAAGAGAAGTGGGTATTCCAGAAGGTGAAAAGATAAAGGAGCAGAGACTATTTAAAAAAAAATAATAATTGAGAATTTCCCAAGCCAAAAGAATGAAATAAGCATGGGCATGCAAGAGGCAATGAGAACACCCATATTTTTAAACGTAAAACAACCTACATTGAGACATATTATTGGTCCTGTTTCAAACCTGGTTAAATAACAAATACTAATCCTCCTTTTGGCAGAGGCTTGGTTTAAGCAAAGGGAAGGATAGACAAAAATCCAGTCTTTTATCATCAGAAGTATTTTAGTAGAGGATGAATTGTACTGAAGTATACTGTATGGAGAATCAATGCATGCTCAGAAAACTGGGTAAAATAAGAACTCTGCCCATTTCCATAAACAAGTAAGAAAGGGAAAGAGCCCTGAACACTCCCAGGACCTCGCAAAGCTCCTTTTTCTTTTCAAGTTAATGTGTTTCCCAATACTATGTTCCCACTGGGCCCTGTGAAAGAAGCCTTTCTTCTAGCCTCTGTCATTATTGATAACTTAGGCCAGTTCTTCAACTTTATATAAATAGAACAATACAGTAAATAGTCTCCATTTCCTATTCAATATTTTGCCTAGAAAATCCATTCATGTTATTTCAAGTAGCAGCAGTTCTTTTTTGTTTGTTTGTTGTAGTGCATGATTTCACTGCATTAATGTGCTGGATTTTATTTATCTACTTTAATCCTGAGAGACTTCTAAGTTTTTATTGTTATGCAAAATGCTGCAGTCAGCAATCTTGCATGTGTTATTTTGGTGGACATTTGTACCATGTACCCCACCCTATCTACTTCCCTCCCCGTCCCATCTGTGATCCTGTACCTCTAAATCATACACAATGTTGTAAAGCATTGTTACCTCAATTAAAAAAAGTTATTGGTCATGTGAGCTTTTCTATCTTTATGGATGCACTCATCAGAGTGAAGAACTTCCCAGTCAAGCCTACTGATAATGTTATACATGTTTTTGACTTGCTTTTACAGGTATGCCATAAAATAGGAAGAACCTGTGCCTCCCTGCTAGAGCAGAGGTTAAAGTCTCGGCGCTATCAAGCTATGAAGCCATCTCCAGCCACTGGATCATGAGTTCAATCCCCGGCCAGGGAGCTGATCCATGTGGCACAGGAGACCTCTCCTGTCTTGTCTGCTGCTCCCCTCAGCAGCGTATTTCAGTGGATCCTCCTGTTCTGCTCCCCACTCTGTCTGTAGTGAGTCCTCTCACCCCCCACACCTCTGGTGTACACCCCAGTTCTTATGTGCATAAATGAAAATAAATCTTAAAAAAATTGGGAAAATCTTATAAAGGTATATTTTTACATGATGATGGGTGACAAGTGACAGGAATTGTAAAATGTCATGTATCCTTCGTTCTACATTTCCATAACAAAATGATGACTCCATCAATGCCTAAGTTCTCAGAAGAAGCTGGAAATAACTATGTTACACTGATTGAGGGTAAATGTATGCCTATCTGGCAATAACAACAACCCAAGATTAGTTTTCAGTAAGTCATCTCACATGATTTTTCAAAATAAATGACAAAGTAATGTGCAACTTCAGCATTAATATTGCTAACAAAGATTAAAGGCTCTTCTAGTCAAGTACTTATGAAAGTAGGTTTCATAAATTTCTAGTCCATTAGAAAATTACTATGAGCTACTTGAGAAAGCCAGTTCTCAGATGGCAAGTTTAGGAAAAACTAGATGACACCAAATAAAACAAGATTTTTTTTTTTCTATTACAGAAAATTTCAAGCTCTTAGTTGTGATTTTTCAAAGAAGGGAACAAACTAACATATTCTAACATATTGTCTTTCATTCAGCATCTTAGGGGATCAATGTTCCTTAAAACATACTTTTAGAAATTTTGGCCTAGCCTCATCCATTATATAACTTTTACATTTAAGACTATGACTTTTAAATACTTAAGCTTGCTATTAAGGCAGAGATTTAAAAAGAAATTTTCTCTTATATGTTATTCTCTTTCATATTCAAGAGAAAATTCAGAAAAAAAGACCTGCTAAGTTGATATTTACAAAGATACATAAGCACTCAGTAGAAACCTGCGTGGCATAGCATTTGAAAGTGGACATGAGAAAAGTCTTCTTGCTACTACTATACACAGATTACAGCATGTAGATTTTAATATGATACATAATGAATCTTTTAACATTCAAAATAGTAAGGTTTGGGGAAGGCTACTTCAATCTGTTATACTGCATGAATAACCTGTGACATGTTTCCACTTTAAAACAGGATGGTAGATAGTGTAGATACATTTGGTTGATCAACATATATTGATTGTTCAACATATATTGACTATTTAATGTTCTAATATTCTCCTGGTGCCTTCATCTAGATGTTGTTTTTGCAGTGGACAGAAGTAGAGAAAAGAGGTGCTAAGATAGACAGCAGAAGGGAACATATAAAGAGAAATTGAACCATGATGCAGTTTTGTACCTTCTTAGTACACATCAAAGGTTGTTGTTGATGGGCCTCCCTGGTGGCTCAGCGGTTAAGCGATGGGCTGTGGAGCTGTCGGCAGCATGCGATGCAAGTTCGACACCCAGCCAGGGAGAATACCACATGGTGCGGCAGACATCTCCTGCCTCGCCCGCTGCTCCCCTCAGCAGTGTATTTCTTATCTGCCTGTTCTGCTCCCCACTCTGTCTCTGGTGAATCCTCTTGCCGCCTCACGCCTCTGGCCTGTACCTCAGCTTGTATGTATAAATAAATAAATTGTAAAAAAAAAAGGTTGTTGACACTACTTTGTCCTTAGGAATTTTCCCATAGTTAGAGAATAGCTGTTAATTCACTCCTAAGTAACTCCCAGGTGCTTTCATAGAAACCCTTAAAGTGGGATCTTGTGCACTTGGCACAAGATCAACCAAATCTCAGGCTGCCCAATGTCTAGGCTTCAGGTAGAGCAGCAGGGTTGTAGACTCTTTAGAGTCCTAGTTCTCTCTTATATTTAAAACTTTTTTTCCTGACACATTTAATATAAATTCTCTCATTCATTTGACAAAGCATTGTCAATACTGACAACAAAAATTATTCCCTAAACTTGCGTGGTTCTTTTCTCTATATAGAGAGATCCAACTTTAGATAGTAACAACGCATATATACCTAAATATACCTATATATATTTGACAATATACATTATTAAGGACAATATACATTATTAGGTGTTTGGTAATAGACCATATAAATTAATTGTAGTAAAATAAGCATTCTCAGTGTTGACTATTTTTTTTCTCTCAGCAGAAGTTGATTATATGCTAGAAGTGAAAAAATTCTTTCTTTGATAAGGGCAAATTAAAATGCAGGAACTTTAGTTTTGAGGGTATGCTTTTCCTGATGAGTAATCATCCTTGCCAACAGAATTCAAATGGCACAATGGAGGAAATTGACTTGATATTGAATAATCTTTGAATTCTCAATCTATCCTCTATCCTTAAATACATATTTTTATTTAAGATTATGCATTTAACTCTCATCCATGCATATGTCTCTAGTAGTTGCATAAATGAACAATTCTGTTTCTTACTAGAATCCAAGGAATCTATTCTACAATTTTCATAAAATTAGCAACTTCTTTACCGAAATTACATTAGGCTTTACAATATTAGATATGAAGTTTCAATACGCCAATATATTGCAGTCATCGATGAACATATGATATATCTCCACTACAGAGCAGATTGGAAATGTTGGCATCATCCTGCCATCTGTGCCATGCAGACTACGGTTTTGGAGTTCTTATTTGAAAAAGAAAGATTGCATGTGAACATAAGGGGACATCGCACATCAAGTTCTCTTAATGTTACATCTAAGTTACTACTCAATAACAAAACTGTTTTAAGATGTCTCACTTATTGTTAAATATACATGCATGTGCATTAGTGAAAATTAATTTTAAAATGGCCTTCAAATAATGTGGATCTTAAAAAGTACTTTATCTTAGGAGAAGGAATCAAATTATATAAAGCCAACTACAGAAATAAAATATACTTTGTTTAACAGATTAAGTCAAATCTCCTTTTGACATTCTCCAATAATCATTGACATTTGAAAAAAATATGAGAAAATAGATAATGACAAGTACTCAATGTCACTATGGCAATAAAAGATGTATATATTTTAGGATGATTTTCAATAGGAACTGAAACAAACCTAAAGAGGTAAAATAAATTTACTAAATCCCTGAAAGTGTTAACTACTGAAGACAGGAAGCAAGAGAAGTGGTAAATAAAACCCTTCATTCTGGATCAGGAGCGATTTATGAAGAATTTAACACTGGCAGAAGGGTATAGGGAAGGGCCATACCGCCATACCTGGGGTTCCCTGCTTTTCTCCCCAACCAATTTTGAAGACATTGTTTTGTTAAAAAATAAATAAATAAATAATTGAAGCCATTATCAAAATACCTCTCATAAATTGCTGATAGTTACAATAGATTACCAGACTCTTCAAAATCACTTCCTTGCATTAATTCACATTAGAATCATGTGGGGAATTTTGAAATATTACCAATTAAATCAATCTCTATTCTGGGGCTTGGCTAGCCAACTGAAATTTAGAGTACTAGATCACCCACTCTCTCCCGCTCTCTCTCTCTCTCTCTCTCTCACACACACACACACACACACACACTTTCCACTACATCCTAGCATGAAGTTTCCAATTCACGTGCTACCACTTGTTCCCTCTGCCTTTCTAAATCCATGTGGAAAAGTAGATTCTACATTTTCTAATTTTTTCAATGTGTGTATTTTCATTAATGAACATCACCAAGATAAAGTGCAAAGTTAGGTAAGCAATTCCTTCCTTCACAGGCAGTACTGAGAATATGCAGAATTAACTGACATATATCTATATATCATCTATCTATCTATATAGCTATCTATCTATCTATCTATCTATCCATCTATCTATCTGTATCACACCTGCCTTGACGGGATACATTAAGAGGTGAGTTTACTGGGAAAAATATCAATTTTGGTACAACATAATGATGATTTCCTGATGTAATAATAGTTCATTATTCACACAACAGTATCTATATAATTATTTTATTACGTCTTTTATACACAGAATGGAATACTGCTCATAAATTACAAAGTAAGGGTACACACCCTGCAGCTAAAATGCCCCCCCCACCAATGGCAAAAAAAGAAAAACATTTTCACTTATTACTGAAACTTTCTAAGAGGAAAAAAATACATGAAAACCACCACATGCTGAGACCCTTTTCTTGTCATTTCCTATCTTTCCTCTATTGTTTTATCTAAGAAACTCTAAATACACATTCAGCTATAATTAGACTCTTTTGATTAAAATTTGTTCAAGTATAGATAGTCAACTACTCAGTCAAGTTATAGCATGCACCATCCAACAAATATGACTGAACTACATACAAATGGAAATGGATATTTCCATTTCCATTCCCAACAGAATTTCACTAAGCTATGTTCATTACTTAGTTCATTTATTGCATTGCTAATCACTATACTAAACAGTAGGAATTGAAAATCTCCTGAGTAAAGGTTTCCAGTAGCTCACAGCTTGTTGGATGATGGGTGTTTTGTTATGCGCTAAATATTTGTGTCTCCCCATTCATATGTTGAAGTCCAAACCATCAATGTGAAACTTCAGGAGGCAGGGCCTGGAGGAGGTAATTAGGTTTAGATGAGGTCATAAGAGTGCCCTGCGATGATGGGAATAGAGTCCTTACAGGTAAAAGAGGAGAGAGGGAGCTCTCTTTTTCTCTGCCATGTGAGAACACAGAAAATCAGGAAGAGAGTCTTTGCTAGAAGCCCAATCTGCCAGCACCTTGATCTTGGACTTCCCACTCGCCAGTACTATGAGAAAGAAATATCTGTTTAAGCTATCTAGGCTATGGTATTTTGTTCTAAGAGCTCAAGCTGACTCAGGCTTGCAGACAAATAATTATATTACAATGGAGAAAGTGCTAAAATATAGCAGAGAGGCAGCAACTCTTTCTCTTGCTGGATTAGGCTTGGTGGTCAGAGAAATTTTACAGAAGATGTGATAAGGCAAATTGGAATTTATACACTTCACAGTCTCCACTCATATGTGTATCAAAATTATTATTAGTTTTCATATATATCACTTGAAAAAAGGATTATAGTCAATTACAATAGAGAAGAATTCCACAAAAATTCCATCTATTTGCAAGTAATGCCTTATGATCACAATGATCACAAATATTTACTCTTATGATACTCAGAACTTTCAAATGTTTGCTATAGAATGAAGTCAGCATAATTACCCCATGAAATAAGAATTACATTTTTATTGATAGAGCTTTTTACTTTCAAATATAGATTTATTTTAATAATATAAGAAACACCATCAATTTGCTTCATTAAGGGAAAATTAAGTGTACTTTATAGCAATTTATATAAATTTATTAACATATGAAGCACTTCAGAAGATAGAACTTTTTTGCATCATTTAGGACATTAGGATGGAAATACAAATTTTATATGTTGCCCACTGGCAACAGAAATTAGGAATTGTGCTCACAATTGGCTTTTGATTGCATAAAAAAGCCAGTTATATGCCTGGGATTCCATGCCAACATGCTCACAACAAATGCTGGGAGCCCATTGTTTATAACTTACTTTATTTCTTGGCAAGCATTTTAGTCATCTGTTTTCTTTGGTTATATATAGGGCCAGGGTTGTTTCAAGTGAAAGAGGCAGCTATCCTTATCTTGCAGTCTGATGGATGTGATAGAACAATGCCCATACACTAGTGTGCAATGGTCATGCTAACACCTTCAACCTGGCCTGAAATTCTTAGAATCATGGTTCTGTTAGACACGGCATTGGAGGGATTTGCCTCAAACATGAAAACTTCTGAGCAATGTCATGTGGGTAAGCAGTAACATTTCTCATTCTCATCCAAGAGAATGTTTTCATGAACTCATGCAAGTAAATAATACTTTACATGGGTGTGTATACAAAAGTATGAATGAAAAGCATTTGAACCAAGTTTTGAGAGTCTTGAGTCACAGCAAGGGCAGATAGGCTAAACTTAGGAAGCTGAAGTAGAATGGCACAGGGCACCAAAGATCCCAAGAATGTAGCGTGTAGGCCTCAGCTCTTGATCTCCCTACAGCAAGCACTCAAAGAGCTACAAAGAATAGATGATGGTATTTAAACCATATGTGTGCCTAGATTTGTTCCAGGTTATACATATGAGGATGCATATATTTGCTTTTATAGTTCAGGGTTATGTGTACGTTGGCCCCAATTCCCCTGGAATTAACCCCACGGATTGTTGGAGGTATGTATGCTTAGTTTTGTTGAAATGGGAGCAATCCATGCATGTGTACTAATGTGTGGAGTATAAAATAATTAATTTTGCCTGCTACAGCAAGAAGGAAGAGTAAGAATGCAACATGAAAGATCACAGAGTAAAGTGTTTGTGTATAAGTGTAGAAATTATTTGAGGGGATCCTTAGACATACAGCTACTCATAGGGCTCCGAAGCCCATAAAGACCTCTGTCATTCCTAAACCACTTTAATAGAAAATGTGTGGAACAGAGACATGAAATACAGGGAAAGAAACAATTTCTGGTCAATAGGTGTCTGTAGACTGTGCCTGGATAGCAAACAAGCCTATTTGCTAATCCAGAATATTACTAGCAAAGAAAAAAGCAAAACATGAAAACAAGGTTATTGAATTATGTATTTAAAATACGAATTCTGCAACTTTAGACAAAGTGACTGGGTTCTCTGATTATAAAAGCTCTGACAGGACCAAATGACTGTTTTGATACTCATCACAACGGGACTTGAAAGAGGACAAACTGATGGCAAATATGCAGGGCAAAAAAAGGAGGTTCCAAATACTATAGAGGTAATTTCTTGAGAAAATGGCTTAGGGGACATATTTTGTTTATTTATTATGTTTTTTAATTTTTGTAGGAGTGATTGGGAACTATACTCAGTACTGATGGGCATACAATATTCTTCAATGAGCTGAATTATTTATGATTTATTTCATAATTTCATTCAAACATTATAAACTACTGAAGTTTTTAGTTGTCAGGCAAAATAATGAATGAAATAAAAACAGCATCAATAAAAAATACCACTCACTGATATTACTTCAGCTATCATTAAAAGAATGATACATCAACAGATGCATTCAACTTCAATAAAGAACCCACTGCCCAGAATGGGAATAAAGAGACCATCTTACAGTAGTATCTCTCAAAGAAAGACACTAGTAATCCATGACTTCATATAAGAACCAACCTAAAGAGAATCTTTCAGGATGGGCCCTGGAATCTGCATTTTAAATAAGCACTCTAAGGGATTCTTCTGTGTTCTAGAGTTTGAGAAGAACTGTCTAAAGTTCTTCTTTAGACAGTTGGTAAAGCCAAAGTACTGATTACTTGATCTGGGGGAGAGAAAAGCCATGGTTAACTATTTTTTATAAGTTCTTCAAGTGACTAGTGAATAGCCAGGTATTACACTTTGCTGTAGAAGTATGTACAGAATCTTTTCTATATAGATAAGAACAATATATCTAACAAAATCCTATTTAATTTGACTTACACATTCAGTAAAAAGACATGGTATTTAAAATGAACTTCCCCCTTCGATGTTGTAGTAACATAACAGTGTTTCCATTTCCATGCAGCATATATATTAGGAGAAAATTCATGATGTTCATGATCAACACTGTTGATAGGACGTCAAATGAGTATACTGGAAATCTGTAGATTTCAAGCAAGAAAAGATAAAGAAAGGAGCAGAGAAAATAAAACAAATAAGGTGTACTTAGGTATGGGAGGTAATGATTATTTTTTGTATGTTTAAGCTTTTTAAAAAGAATTGGCAAGCTTATACTAGGTATCTTCTCTTTTAGTGAAGCTTTTACCTTAAAGAATGGATTAGAAGTATGGATTAGAAGTATACAACTGTACCTTGCCTGATTATACTTGCATTTCCTTTTAAATTATATGGACATTCATCATATATACAAAAATGTATGCCTACTACTTTTAAACGATAACATCTTATTTCACTCAATAGTAGTATTCTTAGAGTTAGTCAGTCTGGACAATCTCTGCTTACAAAGTAATATTTTATGTAAACCAGTGAAAATGTCTACACAGTTTAACTTATATAATGCTTGGAAAAGCAAGGCATTTGCAAGTGGGTAGCTACTCAGTACTACTAATCAATGTGTTTCTGTAGTATCTAGTTTCTCATCCCTTCAAGAGGTCATCCGGCTGTATTTTGTCCCCTGCACTGCTCTTCAATTCTCAGTTTCTACATTAAAAAAGAACCAGGGGCCTCCCTGGTGGCGCAGCGGTTGAGCGCTGCGCTGTGGACCTGTTGGCAGTGCGCGAAGGGAGTTCGATGCCCAGCCTGGGAGGATCCCATATGGTGCGGCAGACCTCTCCTGCCTCGCCCGCTGCTCCCCTCAGCAGTGTATTTCTGATCTGCCTGTTCTGCTTCCCGCTCTGTCTCTGGTGAACCCTCTCGCCGCCCCACGCCTCTGGCCTGTGCCCCAACTAGTATGTAAAAATAAATATTAAAAAAAATTAAAAAAATAATTAAAAAAAATAAATAAATAAAAAAGAAGAACCAACGGGAAGTGGGGTGATTTGCAGGTTAGGCCAAAGAAGAGTGGTTTCTCAGGGATATTCACATTGCTTTTTGAGCCTTTAAAATGCATTGATTGCATGATAAAATGACAAGCTCTGCTAATTTACATATTATCTCTCCTGTCATTCTTTTGATTTTTCAACCAGAGTCAATGCACACAAGAAGAACATGCTTTTCTAATTTCCTGAATCCCTTCAAGCAAAACATAATTCTATAATGACCAATTATAGCCTAACACCTGCCGTTATGAGGCGGACCTTGTCAACATCAATCTAAATTGAAGAACAACAGATTTCCTTGATTTGGGGAAAATGAGCAATAAGTGTACAGTTTGTTTCTTAGTAGAAGAACTCATAGGCAGTTTATTTCAAGGTAGCCCACAGAATAATTAGGTCTTAATAGAATTAGATACTTTACCATCATTTGAGAAAAGTTTTGCTCTGGGCTAAGTATTATGGCTAGGGATTCCAAGAAAAATGCTAAAATTCCTGGATCCTTTTGCCGTCAATATTTACTTAAAATAAACGCATCCATAAAGTCCAGCTCTATTATAATATTATCTCTTGCTATTTTGCTTATTTTTAAATATATTTTTATTGTTATTTATGCCTTTTACATTTTGTATTCCCCTTGGGTAACCCACCACCAATTCACCCGTGATCCATCTCCGTGGCCCCTTGTGTCCTTTTCTACTCCATTTTGTGCCCTTATCCTCCCCCCCCACCTGCTGAGTGTCTCTATTTTGCTTATAACAGAAAAACTCTGCTCAAACTGAAAGGTAGACAAATTGAATAGAAACATCATTTGAGCTCAAGCCATATCAAAAATTTTGTGAATCTACACTGCCAGGAAATCTTGCACAAAATTATGCAAGGATAATTACATCAACAGAGAATGGAGAAAAAATATCTTGGTGTAATATCACAAAGGTAGGGAGAGAGATAGGTTGCTGGAAAAGCACTACTAGCAGATTGCTTTGAAAGGATAATGAAGCCATTTGATCATGCTAAAGCCCCATCTAAACACTGAAATAAACGATATTTTATTTACAGAGTAATCAGGTATATTTAAGCATATTTTAACATGCAGTCATAAGTGCATATGATTTCTGTGTACACACACACACACACACACACACACACACACACACACACACCTGGACCTGAACCTCAACATGGACATACTAGGAATACAAAAAATGTTGTAAGGGGAGATTTTCCCCCTAGCACACTCAACGCTATGACTGCCAGTCCTTGCTGCATTCACAGAAGAGTTTTATCTAAACATAAGCTCTGTGTACTGCTCCTAGGTGGATGTTCAGTAAAGAGTAAATTTTACAATAAAAATGAACTATAATCATTGGATTACTAGAATGCATACTTATTAAATGAATATATCTATTCATTTGATTTTACATATTTACTACAAGAGGCAAAAGAAAAAAATAAAAGAACGTTTTTGCATATTTGAAAACTTCATAATTGTCTATAGACAACGATATCTTCCCTTTTCTTTCTTAATAGAAAACTATCCAAGAATCTACTGTCAAGCCAGGGAGAAAATACATAATTACTTAAATGTAAGGTAGTGAGCGTAGATGTGGGAATGAAAAAACAAAAGCAAAAGTTGTTAAGATGCAAGGGCCGGGCCTCCCTGGTGGCGCAGCGGTTAAGCGCTGCGCTGTGGAGGTGTTGGCAGCGGCAACGCGAGTTCGACGCCCAGCCGGGGAGAATCCCACATGGCGCAGCAGACCTCTCCTGCCTCACCCGCTGCTCCCCTCAGCAGTGTATTTCTGATCTGCCTGTTCTGCTCCCCGCTCTGTCTCTGGTGAACCCGCTCACTGCCCCACGCCTCTGGCCTGTACCCCAACTTGTATGTATAAATAAAAAAAATAAATAAATCTTAAAAAAAAAAGATGCAAGGGCCCCTTACCCTGAAAGAACAGACAAATGAATGAGAAATGCAGTGGCTATACTAGGTCTTTGGGGAACAGAACATTTTTCTGAAATACATTGCAAAGATCTATGTGGTTATTCTTTCCTTGCATCAGACTCATAAGCCTCATTACACAAAGGAGAAGCACAGGAAAATGAACTCTAGAACTGAAGTTAAAGTATCTGGGTTTGCGTGTGACTTTATCACTTAGTATGAGATCTTGCACAATTAAACTTTTTGTGCATCAGTTTCTTTGTCTAGAAAATAGACAAACATATATCCATATTCAAATGTAGTAATCTGGAGGGAAGAGTCTGGTATATTTTAAGGCATTTTACATATATAAAGTACTATGCTTGTCACCCATACACTATTATTACATCATACTGAATAATTTTGAGAGTTATGCGACTTCACTTGAGTTTAAGGAAGAATGTATTCATTTGGAGCTCAATCATTATCGTATGAACCTCTTCATATTAACTTACTTCAATTATGATGCTTTAATCTTAGACTTTAATTATATATCCAGTTTTACTTACTCCATTAAGTGAGTTTAAAAAGAAATCACATTAAATAAAGACCCTTTAAATGTTCTATGACATAAAGAGTTGCCATAGACACACTCTTTTTGCATCTTACCCTGATACAGTCAAACTCAATTAACTATTCAGACAAGCAAAGCATCTTTTCCATTTTTCATAAAGATTCTAAGTGAAAAAGTTGTACTTATCTTTCAATTAAGTTATGCATCTTTCAAAACTAGCTAATAGATGGAAGCAAAGGCAAAGTTGCAATCACAGATTGTATTCAGTGCAATTTAGTAGACAAAAATGGAGCCAGCGAGAGTATTTTAAAGATGTGTTCATAGTGATTTTTCAATGCAGTGAAATCAACTGGATGGGACACTGAACAAAAAGTCCAAAGGCATGTGCTTGTCAAAAAAAAATGGGAACAGATTATGACACAGGATTTCATTTAATCTCTGTTACTCATTTAGAGATGTCCAAATATAATTCCTGAGACACTTGGAATGTTTACCAGACATTTCAGAGTGTCAGAATCTTCTTAAAATAACTTCTGAATCACCTGGGAATATGCCATTGATTTGGCTAATGGTGGATGGAATCTAGCTGTGGAACAAGTTAAAAGGTTATAAGGACTCCAAGGTCAAAATTTCAATGGTATAGCCAGCTAGACCTGAGAGCTGCTGTGTGAGCATTTTCTCAGTCTGGCCTGGAATATGGATTACAAGTGTACAATGGAACCTTGCCTGATTATAGCTTCTTTCACCTCAGGAAAACATGATTTGACCAAGTTGACCCACCATCTTAGATGCTGCCCAGCTATGCATTACTGCAGTGATTTAAAAAAAAACTGGGCAGCATAATTTCTGTCATGCCAATAGGTTTTCAAACCTGGGTTCTACTTATTGGAGTAAACCATTAAGTAAACTATGCAATATATGTTAGGTATCTCTACAGTACTTCATATACATGTCCCATTACAGTCAGCTATCCGTTCACAGCCAGAAAATTAAAAGCAAAAGGTGTTCAATCCAGAATTCATTTTAATATAGTTTTTCAGTTTGAACTAATATACATAACCCTTTACTTTCACTGTGAGAGATATAACAAAATCCCCCTACCAATACCCTGAAGAAAAAATTAATTCTGCTCACCCTCAGTGGACCAATTGTTCATTTTTGGCTGAACGAGACTTAATTATTTTTTTGTTTTTTTTTTTTAAGATTTATTTTTTATTTATGCATACAAGCTGGGGTACAAGCCAGAGCTGTGGGGCGGCGAGAGGGTTCACCAGAGACAGAGTGGGGAGCAGAACAGGCAGATCAGAACTACACTGCTGAGGGGAGCAGCGGGCGAGGCAGGAGAGGTCTGCCGCACCATGTGGGATTCTCCCCGGCCGGGCCACCAGAGACAGAGTGGGGAGCAGAACAGGCAGATAGATGGAAATACACTGCCGAGGGGAGCAGCGGGAGAGGCAGGAGAAGTCTGCTGCGCCATGTGGGAATCTCCCCGTTTGGCATCGAACCCCCACGTCGCTGCTGCCTACAGCTCCACAGCACAGTGCTTAACTGCTGCGCCACCAGGGAGGCCCACTTGATTTAATGTTACAGAGCTATAAGAATATGGTAAGAAGGACCTCCCTGGTGGACCGGCAACGCAAGTTTGAAGCCCGGCCTGGGACGCTGCTCCCCTCAGCAGTGAATTTCTGTCCATCTGCCTGTTCTGCTCCCCGCTCTGTCTCTGGTGAACCCTCTTGCCGTCCCATGCCTCTGGCCTGTACCCCAGTTTGTATGCATAAATAAGTAACTCTTTAAAAAAGAATATGGTAAGAAAACTTAAAACACACATGTTTAATTGTAACATGACTAAATATATGACAAACCACTTAATCATTACCATTTACAGAGTTGTTACTATATATCACAGTGCACTAAGTTAGAGGCTTGACATACATTTTCTCTAACCTTTATACAATTACATCGAAAATCTGCCATTGTTCCATTTTACACATAACTCACTGTTCCATTTAACACTGTTCCATTTTACACATATCTCACAAAAATGTCAAGTAACCTGTTCAAGCTCAACTGCTAAAAAGTTTAGAGTTTGTATTCAAACTTCAGTTTGTCTCTCTGAGCCTCAGTAATGATTACAAATCAGGGGTGGTATATGTTATAGAAAAAGTTAGCAATATTAAAAATTGTAAACATTAAAATATTTCTCGGGCCTCCCTGGTGGCACAATGGGTTAAGCGCAGCACTATGAAGCTATCCGCAACCACTGCAGCACGAGTCTTATCCCCAGCCAGGGAGATTCCCACATGGCGCAGCAGACCTCTTCTGTCTCGCCCCCTGCTCCCCTCAGCAGTGTACTTTCAGTAAATTTGCCTGTTCTGCTCCCCACTATCTTTGGTGAATCCTCTCACCCCTCCCCCACACCTCTGGCCTACACCCCAGATCTTGTATGCATAAATAAATCTTTAAAAAAATAAAATATTTCTTGTTAGTTTTAAAAAACACATTATTTTCCAAAATATTCTATTAGCTTATTTTTTTTCAAATTATAAAAGATTTATTTCCATAAAATACCACAATGTTTTAGGAAATCAAGCAGTGATGGCATATATAAATTAATATTACACTCTCTCACTCTACATAAAGCATATTATGCCAGTACACCCTGTATTGTTGACTTCTGTTTTGGAATATGTTTTTTACATTTTATCATCAGCTTTCAAATAGTATTCAGCTACTTCAGCTTAGTGGTTCTTAATGTTTTGTGGGATATTAGACACTTTGGCATTGATAATATGGAACCTCATTGGGATATGTATGCATGCACATATGCATGTAGTACATATGATGCAGATCCAACATCTTGTGTGTAATTTCAAGGGATGGAATAGATCTCCAGATAAACCAGAACTTTAAGGTGAAGCACCATGCTGGTTTGTCTGAGACTAAGCAGTTTCCAAGATGTGGAATTTTAATGTTAAAATCAGAGAAATTCTCTAACAAAAAATGACAAGTTGATTATCCTAAAATATAACACCTTTATAACACTTTAATAAATACATTTTTACTAGACATTAAGGCTTTTGATTTTATAAGAATTATAAGTGAGGATATTGGGATATGTTTTGTGATTTGACTCAAGTATTTGATAACATTCAAAAGTCAGAATTTAGTGGAGAAAACCTGCAGCTTTGATGTAAACAAGGCATTGCTGAATTTATTAAGTCAACATATTCACATTAGGAAAATATCTCCAATCATTATAAGACAGGGCCATTTGAAAACCCTTATCTAGCCACAGTAAATTTTTCTGATTCTTTTATTGTGAATACAGAGAGACTGTATCATTCACAGGTTTGCTATAAATGGAAAGAGAATAATACCCAAATTCCAAAGCATAGATACCAAATGTCTTTTACTTAAAGATCAGATAAATCAGAATTTGTAAATTAATCTTGAAAGTATAAATAGCTTAAGTATTTTAAAAAAATAATTCTAGGGAGGGAGAGGGGAAGGGGAGGAAGGGGGTATGTGGAGAGCACAATGGACTATGGTGGAGGATTATGGGTGCTTTGCTTGCAGATGACTGGTGACCACACCTGACGAGAACAGTCTTACAGTGTGAACAAATTAACAAGTACATAAAATTATGGTACTTTATATATATATATATATATATATATAATTTATATATATAAATTTATATATATATTATATATTTATTTATATATATATTTTATTATATATATATAATAAAGTAGTGAGGGTAATGATAGTGTGGAAACTGTAAAACAGGATAGTAAAGTAATAGAGAGATAAGCGTCTAGTTTACCCCAATCAGATAGGCAGAAGCATATATATATATATATATATATAAAGTATATATATATACTATATATATATATACACATATTATATATATAAAGGATTCGAGACAAGTAAAGACTTTGAGACACTTTTTGTATTAAGTCAAAAACTGTAAGGCAAGACATTTACGAATACATGTTTTGAAGCAATATGTATTAATATATGCTCCCATTTTCTTAGTGCAAGTAACAGAAATTGATAATTTCAAAGTTACAAAATGGGGTGTAACCATCTTAAACTAAGAAATGCTGTCCGGTGTTTGCTATTTTGTACAGGTTGCCAAAGTCTCCCAATTTTTTAATGAGTCAAATGCAGACTACCAATTAAATTTTGTAAACAAAAATATCAAATTCTTTAGTGTGACCTAAGATATTAGACTTTAAAGTGTAAATCTAAAAATATTTACAATACTAATGTGTATATGTGAGTTTATGTATAATGATCATATATATGCTATATACTTTTATATAAATATATATGAGTTATATATGCATATATATGTTTTGTCAGAGAGTTTTATTTATATAATTTATTTAATTACTCATATCACTTTATATTTTTCTATTTAAAGGGTCAGAGAACAAAAGGATAATATGGTGTCTAATATATCATTTTTTTTTCTTCAACAGAGAACTGCAGGATGGATTTAAATGATTGAACGCTTGCACTAAAGTTATATCTGTTGCCAAGAAAACAGATGTTTCTAAACTCACCACCTTTTGGCACTTAAAAAATCAGGAGTGGTGGTCATTCCACTCCTCTAAGGAGATATCTTAGGCGAAAAATCTCAGGAGATTAGCAACAAGAACTAGTTTACTTTTCCAAACAGTCTGAAGTTACAGTGCTGAGTAAGGTTTCAGTGTTCCTCGGTAATTGCTAAATACTACTGGCTAAATCAAACTTATTATTTTAACTTTAAACATAGAGAACAACTAGTCATTTATTCTTACTCTTAGTATGAACAGAATAGCTAACACCTTGGAAAGATTTGAAAATTCATTGGTAGCATTAAGCAAGCAAATATTTAGCTCTTAATTTACAATTATGATACCTCAAGAATGTATTTTAGATATTACGTAAGGTTGAAGTTAGATCACCCACTTTCCTCAGGCGATTTTACGGTGACATTTTCTTTGTGTGATATCTTTCCAGTTTTGACCTAGGAAATGTCTCTTTTCTACCCTCCTTCATTTGTTCTGCACATTATAACACTATTTATTATGTATGGGAATAAAATTAGAAATGTGGGGGTATGAATCCTGTTTATGGCATGTGAGAACTTTGGGACTTCAACCATACTTCTCAACCTCTCTGTAAAGTAAGGGTTACACATCTTACCTCATAGGGGTTATTTTTAAGCATATGACATGGATATTAAAATATAGAACCTAGCACCTGGTGACATTAAGAAGTACTCAAAATTTTTCCTCATATAATTATACTCTAACTACATTCAGCTTCTTGTTTATCCCTGAGTTCTCTATATATCTTTATGCCTTCTTTGCATTTTCAAATTCCTTGCTTTTGAAGGCATTTTTTTTCTGCATCTATTCAAAATCCAGATATCTTCAAGATATTAACTCCCGTATGAAACTAAGATTCGTCTCCCCAAAGTGAATGAAACATTGTCTGGTTTGTGTCCATAGCTTGCCAAAGTTAACTCAATTTTAATATTGAAGAATATTTTCATACAGAGTTTATGTGGGATCTCTTTTTGAATTTACCATAAAAACTGAGAAGTTATTTTTCTTATTGTGCATGGTCTAATGCCTTGCAAATGAAAGACATTGCAACACACCCCCATTAGGGGGTGAGGGCAGGGCTAAATTAATACATGAACACAATACTAACTTACCTGCTTTAGAGAGCAATGGAGTCTCTATTTAAGAAGCTGCTAAGAAATAATGACAAGGAAATACTGGTATGGAATTAGTTTATAATAACAAATATTACCACAAATGACATATTAAATACTGTTGTAAATCTGATATTCAAATCTTAAGTCATAATAAAATAACTTTTAATAGGGACTGTTGAAAATTATTTAGTTTTCAAATCAATAGTTCATATTTCATTAAAACCTATTTTTACTCATATGTCATTATTAGCACAGGTATAATTGGAATAAAGTACTGAGGGTAATGATAGTGTGAAAACTTTAAAACAGGATAGTAAAGTAATAGAGAGATAAGCATCTAGTTTAGCCCAATCAGATAGGCAGAAGCATATATCCAAATCTGCTAAATCTGAAGCTTCAGGTCTGAATTCAGCCATGGTCACAGAAGAACTCATGATACCCGTCGCTTCCAAAATTAAAAAAAAATTTTTTTAAAGATTTATTTATGCATACAAGCTGGGGTACAGGCCAGAAGCATGGGGTGGCGAGAGGGTTCACCAGAGACAGAGTGGGGAGCAGAACAGGCAGATAGAGGGAAATACACTGCTGAGGGGAGCAGCGGGCGAGGCAGGAGAGGTCTGCCGCGCCATGTGGGAATCTCCCTGGCCAGGCGTCAAACTCGTGTCGCCACTGCCGACAGTTCCACAGCGCAGCGCTTAACCACTGCGCCACAAGGGAGGCTCTGCTTCCAAAATCTTAACTGATCGCTACATCATTACAAATGACAATAAGCATCAGTATAAAGGAAATTCAATGTGACTTTTGGGGAAATAAAAACTATGAATTTAAAGTATTTTAATGAGCCTTGCTAGAGCAAAAGAAACTGTAGCACACAGTTTTTGATGTATTTGATGAGAAGTCCTAGAAGGAATCTTGTTAACTTCAGTGCATTAAAAAAATGAAATTAATGAATTAATTATTCTTCTCAGTAAGATACAAAAGAGAATATTTAGAGAATATTTATATTTTGCTTCTATAAAAAGACAGAAAAAGAATTACTCTTAGGAGACAAACCAAGGAGGGCAAAGGACTTATTTGAGGGTCTTATTTATGTTTAAATCCATATCATCTCTGTTGTTTGTTTTCATAAATTAATGAAGAACAGCAAGAAGTCCTCCAGTATATCCAGCCATACAACTATGAAGTCCCTTGACATGTTTAAGTATGCAATTATTAAAACCCCTAAGACAGTCAACTGTGAGTACACAGTTACTGTTTAACCTTTCATTGATAACCTTTAACCATGCTCATTCTTAGCAACTGATTTTTCACTCAATCTAGAGGAAACAGGATCTGCAAGAAAAGGAATTTGTTTGCTTGAAATGTATTAGACCTTATTAACTTTGTGAAAAATTAACTACGACTACATTCATATTACCATTCATACCCACCAGCCTCTACACTCTATGTATAGATTTATTAACATGTAGGTATTTACCTATAACAAGTATAATCTATGTATTTCACATTATAGTATAGTATAGATCAAGCTGAACATAATCTAATATATAGACTTACGCATATGTAGTCTAATACATAATATTCTGATTTAGTCACAAAACTTTACTACTACTATTATTATTGTTGTTATCATTATACACGCTACTTGAAAAAAGTCTATCTCAGTTTAATTTCAAGCCTCAAACAAAATGAAAAGTTTTCACTCAATGATAAATACATTATCCTTACAAGAACACGTTTTGTTGTGAATCTTTCCCTCTTTTAAATAAGAGAACACTTAGGTATAACAATTTTAGGTACTTTGAGATAATACAGCTAATAGGAGGGCCAGAAACTGATCTTAGGTCAAAATGCAAAGGGCTGTGTTGCTTGATTCTCATGTTACCTTGGTTCTACCATGGAAGGTTAAAAAAAAAATGCACCTTACTCCAACTCTCAATCCAGGGCTGAAATATCTCCAACATTTTTCAGGTGTGCTTGTGAGTAAAGGATTGAACACCAATTACATATACACATATACACATCAGTATATGTGCATATATATATTACATATATTAAATTTGAGTTTTCCTGATACTTCACTATTTTATATTTCTCCAAAAGACTATTCACCCCGGTATCACAGTCTGCAACATGAGTCTTTTTGTGATATGTTCTTTCTGAACTGGGCTACTTTACATAGTGAATATTCACATATTCTTTGACCATGTGTGTTTCATTCAAGTATGATAAAATGGTCAAAAAATGGTTTACTCCGGGGCCTCCCCGGTGGCGCAGCGGTTAAGCGTTGCACTGTGGAGCTGTTGGCAGCGGCGACGCGAGTTCGACGCCCGGCCAGGGAGAATCCCACATGGCGCGGCAGACCTCTCCTGCCTCGCCCGCTGCTCCCCTCAGCCGTGTATATCTGATCTGCCTGTTCTGCTCCCCGCTCTGTCTCTGGTGAACCCTCTCGCCGCCCCACACCTCTGGCCTGTACCCCAACTTGTATGTATAAATAAAAAAAAAATGGTTTACTCCATTATGATATATTTTGATTAAAACTATATAAAACAAGGTAATTAACAACTAAATCTTTATTGCATATTGACTATGGGAAGTTGCAGGTAATAACCAGGAGATTATTAAATAGGTCATAATTGTGAGTATTTCTCAATTTTTATAATTACACATATATAAATAATAAAGCCCTCACATTTTAATACAATCAATAAGATATTGGTATATTTTCAGTGCATTTGTTATGTTGAATTTTTATGAAAGTTTAGAACATCAAAAATACTGAAGCAACCTAAATTTGCCATGAGTTTATATACACCTTAAAAGAAATGTTTGCAGATCCTGATTGCATGATGATGGGTTGCTTTCATAACAGAAACTTTGAAAACACGTTAAATGCATTATTCCTAATGCAGTGCCATTTTCATATTCAGATTTAATTGCAATCTTAACAACCACCTTTTGCTCATATAAAGGCTGATCATTTGACTCTCTGTTTACAGAAAATGACATGTAGAAAGCCGTTATCATTCTGTTCTTCATTCATCAACAACCTTGACTTGTGTAACTAATCTATACCAGGACCTGCATCAAAGTGGGGGAGAGAGTAGTATAGACCTGATTATGCCATCAATGAACTTAAATTCTTTTGGAAGAGACTAGTTGATACTTTCAGCATGAAATTTTGTATTACTCTTTATTACAAAACTAAATTTGACCTTTAAAGATAAATTAAATATTTATTTTTTTAAAGATTTATTTATTTATACATACAGCCGGGCTACAGGCCAGAGGTGTGGAGTGGTGAGAGGCTTCACCAGAGACAGAGTGGGGAGCAGAAAAGGCAGATCAGAAACACACTGCTGAGGGGAGCAGCGGGCGAGGCAGGAGAGGTCTGCCGCACCATGTGGGATTCTCCCCGGCCGGGTGTCGAACTCGCATCGCTGCTGCCGACAGCTCCACAGCACAGCGCTTAACCGCTGCGCCACCAGGGAGGCCCCTAAATTAAATATTTAATACAAAGTAGGAAGTATACAATATGTACATATTCACATGTGCATGTTTTAAAAAATAAAGATTTCATGCCTTGTGAGAATGGAATCAAGTTCCCATATCTAAAAGACAAGAAACAGTAAATATTGCCTAGGATACAGAGAAAGAAGGAAACCTGCACACTGTTGTTGAGAATGTAGGCTGGTCTAGCCCCTACAGAAAACAACATGGAGGTTTCTCAAAATATTAAAAATAGTTCTGCCATATGATCCATAAATTCTACTCCTAGGTATCTACCAGAAGAATGCAAAAACACTAATATGTACAGATATTTTTATTGTTATGCACATTGCAGCACTATTTACAACAGCCAAACTAAGGAAACAATCTAAGTGCCCAAAGTAAGATGAGTGGATAAAGATGTGGTACACACACACACACACACACACACACACACACACACACATTGGAATGTTACTCAGCAATCAAAAGAGATAAACTCATGCCATTTGTGCCAACACAAATAGAGCTGGAAGGGATTATGCTAAGTGAATTAGGCCAGAAGGCGAAAGATGAATTCCTGATGGTGCCACATGTATGTGGAATATAGAGAAACCAAACAAAGGGTGAGAAAAACACAAACATTAAAACCCAGTCTGGAAAGCTGACCATCTATCTGAGACATCTAGAGAGAGAAGAAGAAGGGGAAAGAACAATGGACTGTGGCGGAGGACTATGGATGCTTTGGTGATAGGAGAGCTATGGTGATTACACTTCAGGGGAGAATTCCTACGCTGTCAAAATATTAAAAAGGATATAAAACAATAGTACTTCATTAAGAAACATAACAACAAAAGATGTGGCATATATACACAATGGAATACCACTCATCTACAAAAAACAAGATAAACTCTTGCCATTTGTGACAACGTGGATTTACACTAAGCAAACTAAGTCAGGAGAAAGACAAATAATGGATAGGGTCACTTAAATGTGGAATATAGACACATAACAAAGGGTCAGATAAAAGCAAAACAGTAACAAACCCCAGAATTCTGACTGTAGAACTGAGGCTACAAGAGTGGGAGGCATAAATGGAAGAACAAGTGAAGAGGGGGTACAATGGACTGTGGTGAAGGACTTTCAATGCCTTGGTGGTAGGTGTGGTGTGTTAACATATGCCTAAAGGATGTGATCCTATACCATTAAACCGTGTACAATGCTGTAAAACAATGTTACTAAATTTAAAAAACATGCCGACATTTATTTACTTTTTCCATCACACCTCTAACAGAAAATAAACATTGCAAGAATATAGTTTCATTGGATCAACTAAGATCAAGGTTGCATTTTCTCAAATAACTCAGCATGGAAAACTACGTGTTTCCATGCATATTCAATGTTAACATTTTTGTAAAGCTAACTAAAATTCAGCTCTGTATGGACACACATATGCATATGAATATGTGAAGTTAAAAATAAAAATATAAGACCAATACAATAAAGTAGCAGGATACAAAAACAAAGCTCAAAAATCAGTAGCCTTCCTATATACAAACACTCAGTCTGAAGAAGAAGAAATTAAGAGAACGACCCCCTTCAAAATTGAAACCCAAAAAATCAAATACCTGGGAATATACCTAACGAAAGAGGTAAAGGACTTATACAAAGAAAACTATAAGACACTATTAAGAGAAATAGAGGAAGACACACACAAAATATGGAAAGATATCCCCTGCTCATGGATTGCAAGAATTAACATTATGAAAATGGCCATCCTACCAAAAGCAATTTACAGATTCAATGGTATTCTGATAAAAATCTTAATGACATTCTTCAAAGAAATTGAACAAATATTGATGAAATTCATATGGAACCACACACACAAAAAAAAAAAAAAAAAAACAACAAACCCTCGAATAGATAAAGCTCTCCTGACTAAAAAGAGAGAAAATGAAGGTAACACACTGACAGATTTCAAACTATACTACAAAGCCACAGTAATTAAAACAATTACTATTGGGAATGCAAATTGGTCCAACCACTATGGAAAGCAGTTCCTCAAACTGCTAAAAATGGAGCTTCCATATGACCCGGCAATACCACTTTTGGGAATCTACACAAAAGACACAAAAACACTAATTCAAAAGGATACATGCACCCATTTTCACTGCAGCACTGTTTACAATAGGTAAGGTATGGAAACAACCCAGATGCCCAAAATTAGATTATTGGGTCAAGAAGATGTGGTACGTATACACAATGGAATACTATTCGGCATTCAAAAAAGATAAACACATGCAATTTGCAACAATATGGATGGAACTAGAAGGGATCATGCTCAGCGAAATAAGCCAGAAGGAAAGAGAAAAATATCAAATGGTTTCACTTATAACAGGAATATAGGGGAACCAAACAAGAGAGAGATACGCAGTTAGGGAGGGGGAGGATAAGGGCTCAAAGTGGGGTAGAAAAGAGCACAAGGGACTATGGTGATGGGTCATGGGTGAATCGGTGGTGGGTTACCCAAGGGGAATACACAATGTAAAAGACATAAATAACAATAAAAAACAAATACACACATGTACAACACACACGTACAACAAAGTTGTAAATATTCAAACAAAAGCAAACAATTTATTAACTACAAAGATGTACATGTTGATATGGATATACTTGCTCCTACAAATATTTGCATTACTTCTGCCTACTCAAGCAACAGTCATACTGGTGACATGACTACACAGAAATAGTAAGCAACATAAATGTTAGCATTTATAGATTAGTCTTTTATGGGGACATAGATTTTCATGTAAACAATTCACTCAACAAACTGTATCCCTTATTATGGTATTATGGTATTATGAGGCAAGGAGAGCAGTTTCAAGGGAACCTAAGAGGTAGAATATCAATGTCACCACTGAAGTTGTGTTTACAGGCATTTCACTAATTTACATTCAGTTTATATTAAGAACCAAGCATGGCAGTGCAATGGTTTGGAAACTTTTTCTTTTACAATTCTCTATCCTTAAGTTCGCAAAGTTGTGTACAAGCAATGTGGAGAGCTATTTTCACTATCTATAGACTGTAAAGCTGTCATATTTAAATTTTCCTATCTTCAGAAATTCTTTTTGATTTTCAATTTTTTTTTGAAACAACAGAAACTTATTATGTCAGTTCTGGAGATCAGAAGTCTGAGATCGATGTATTGTCAGGGCCATGTTCTCTCCTTCAGAAATTTTGTTTTCCTCTGTTGAAGGAACAAATTTGGTACCAGTAACAGCATTAACTTTTGCACTGAATGCTTCCCAAGCCATTTCAAAATGCTGACAGATTGTAAGAAATCAATTACAAATTAATTGTCACATATGGTATCCAGAAGAAATGACTGGATAGATAACAGAAATTAATATAAATCTGAAAACTGTTTCAACAGCTTCAAATTTATGGTGCCCCCTAAGAGTACTACATCAGATATAACTTCTTTCAGACTTTTTGAGACATATCATATAAATAGATGAAGAAAGACAATCTATATGAGTGCATATTTTAACCTGTTCTCTGATGACAGATTGCATAAAAGTAGTAAACCAAAGGTACGTTTCAAAATATTTCTCTAACATATTCTTTTAAATCTGTAAATTATGATTCAAAGGGACAGTGCGCTCTGTTTTACACAGGCTATATTCTGGAGACAGTTTATCTTAAGGTTCCATGGAAAGTTTGTAGCAAGTGTGTAACCACCCAAACTGCACAGGTGACCCTTCTCAGCAGTCAAGGGCATCAGTAATGTCAAACATAGACTTATAAACAAAATGTAATGTCTGGCTTTTTCAATATCCAAGGTATTAATAAGTGTACATTTTACTAGTGGTGTCAAAATTACAAAAAAAATTTACCTAGTTTGGTCTCAGAATGTACTAGAAGGAACCCTTCAATATAAATAACAATATGTCACACGAATCGCATGTATTTGTTGAGAAAATAAACTGTATGTTAAAAATAATCTGTTATAATGTTTAGACTTTTATCACTGCAGAGATATCCTAGGAGAAAGTTATTTTAAAACTTCCTTTAAAATTATTCATTGAATTATTAACCCAGGTATTTTAGACTGCTTCAGATAGAAGGAGAAAAAAATAAAAGTTCTCTACAACTAAATCCTGACTCAAAATAGGTAAACAGAAATCTCAATTAAGTGCATTTCTACTTAATTACCAAACAGTTTATGCTCTGTTATTTACAATAGCAAAGCTCTGGAAACATCCTAAATACCCATGAACAGTTGAGAGGTATATATACTTGAAATACCACTCGGCTCTGAAAAAAGAAGAAATCCTGCTTTTTGCAACAACATGAATGGAACTAGAGAGTATTATGCTTAGTGAAGTCACACAGAGGAAGAAAAATACTACATTAATTTCACTCGTGTGTGGTATACAAAGAAAACAAACAAATGAACTAATGAGCTAAATAAAATAAAAACAAACTTTTACACTCTATGACCAATTAGTAGTTACCAGAAGGGAACAGAGGCAGGTAAATTAGGCAAAAGGGGTCAGTTGTATGGAAAAGGATGGAATTGGACTTCTAATGGTGAATTTAGTATAGTTAATATATACAGCTTTTGGTTTCTAATGATGTACACATGCAGCTTATGTATGTAATGTATTTCAATAAAATTACATAGAATTGATGTCTGCCATTGTATTATACACACAAAGCCAAATAAAACTGTAGTTAAGAAATAAAATAAAATTTAGTTACATCCAAAAAAATCCAAAAATCTATGCTCTGGTTTTGCCATCTTTTGATACCACTTCTCCTACACCTCTTAAAAGGGATGTAGAAATGAATAAATCACTCAGATCTCGCACCAGAGTTATTGCTATGAGAGTGATTCATCCCATGAAGTTCACACTGGAGTTATACTTAGCTGTCTTCAGTATTTCAATTTTTATAGCATTATTTTCACCATCTTCTGTATCTACTGTTTTCCAAACCAGTAAGCATTCAACCATAAGGCAAATTAAATTTTAACTGATAAAAATTAAATAAATTTTAAACCAGTTTTTCAGTAGTACTAGTCATAATTCAAGGGTTTTATAGTCACATTTTATTCATTACTATATTTTTCATTGCAGAAACAAAACATTCTATTGTAGAAAGTTTTAGTTGATAGCACTATTGGAACAACTTCAATTATTCTCACAAAGAGGAAACTTATTTATACTGGCATATTTGTATGATTTCACCTGTAACAAACTACAGTACATTTGGATTGCAACACATAACTCAATCTTTGATAGGGAAGAACATACGTATTAATTCATTGCAAAAAGTTTCATCCTGATTTAGCACAAGAGAACACTGAGGTTTAGCATATCACAAGACTGATGCTCTTTCTATCAGAGAATATGTCTATCAGAGAATATGGACAGAGCCAAGAAAATTGTTGTTTTCTATATTTTCTGCAAATGTTTTAAATGATTTTGGTTCATGTGCTCTTTGAGTCAGCTATAGCTATATTTGAATCCTAGCACACACTATCTTATTGTGTTTTCCCTAAGAACAAGTTACTAAACTTCTTGAATATACAGTTCCTAGTGTTGCAAGTCAATTATTGAATAGGCCTGCTGGCCTTGTATAAGAATAAAATGTTGCTCTAGAATTCAGGGCAAACCCAGCTCCTTCTCTTAAGTAGCATTTATATCTTTCCATATAGCAGAATCAAGAAGTCTGATTCTTGCAATAGACTATATCTATAACATTTATATCTATATTTCTATCTACTTATCCATATCTTGAGATATTTTCAAATAAGTCCTCCAGATTTATTGTTTGTTGTTTCTCCCCTGCCAATTCTCAGGTATTGGTTGTCATTGGCTGTACTCCTCTGCCAAAGGCAACAGCTCTAGTTGAGCAGGCTCTGCTATAGCTACTTCATCTTTTTAAAAAATTATTAATTTATGCATACAAGCTGGGGTACAGGTCAGAGGCGTGGGACAGCGAGAGGGTTCACCAGAGACAGAGTGGGAAGCAGAACAGGCAGATGGATGGAAATACACTGCTGAGGGGGAGCAGTGGGCGAGGCAGGAGAGGTCTGCCACACCACGTGGGAATCTCCCCCGCCCAGCCATTGAAGTTGCGTCCTGCCGACAGCTCCACAGCGCAGCGCTTAACTACTGTGCCACCGGGGAGGCCCACTATTTCATCTTTAGCTTCTCTGAAGTGCTTCTTCCCTTTACCTCTTCAGGACTGGGGTGAGTAATGTCTTCCTATTGTTGCCAGAACTATCTGCACCTTCCCATTAGTTTTTTTTTAACCCTGTACACACCTTTATAAATTGCCTCCTCATTGCCTCTCATCCTTTACCATTACAGCATGCTCTGAGTTTCCTGCTGATAACGGACAGATAACAGTTATGATGAGATCATAATGTATCTGCTATATATATAAAGGACTTTCTTATCAACCCATAGGAGTTACAGTGGAGCAAAAATATGATTGAAATAAACATAATTTTTTTTTCAACTTATTTTGCTGTATTTATATCTTTCTAAAAACATATATTTCAAGGGCTTCCCTGGCGGTGCAGGAGTTAAGTCTTAGTTATATCAACCTATTGCCACTGCAGCCTGACTTCAATTCCTGACCAGGGAACCACCCCACACGGCACAGCAGACCTCTCCTGTCACGCCCACTGCTCCCCTCAGCAGTGTACTTCAGTAGATCTGCCTGTTCTGCCCTCCATTCTATCTGTGATGAATCCCTAATCAGCCCCACCCCCCAGCACCTCTGGCCTACCCCCCAGTTCTTGTATACATAATTAAAAATTAAATCTATAAAAACATATACCTCAAATAATTTTCATTGTCTTTAAGATAGTTGCTGCCTTGTGGTATAAATTTTATATCTTTCACATTAAAGGCAAATTTGATTGTTTTTAAAAATATATCTTCTGCCACTACTGTTCTACATAGTATTAGAAGCCCTAACTAGAGCAATTAGGCAAGAGAAAGCTATAAAAGGAATCTAAGTTGAAAAAGAACTAAAATCATTATTTGCAGATGACATTATAATATACACAGAAAACTCCGAAGACACCACCAAAAAATTATTAGTAACAATAATTACAGTAAATTGAGAGTTTACAAAAATCAATATACAAAATCATTTGCATTCCTATACATAAATAAAAAAAAATTAGAAGGGAAAGAAATCAAGAAAACAATAGCATATATAGCATCATAAAAATATTAAATACCTAGGAATAAACGTATCAGAGGAGGTGAAAGAAAACTAGACATTCTTAAAAGAAATAGATGATGACACAAAGAAATGGAAAGAAATTCATTGCTCATGGATTGGAAGAAAAAACATTGCTAAAATGGTCATAGTACCCAAAGCAATATATCGATTCAATACAATTCTTATCAAAGTTTCAATAAAATTCTTCAAAGAAAGAGAGTAAACTTTACTGAAAATTTTATGGAACCACAAAAGACACCAAGTAGCCAAAGGAAAAAAAAAGTGACCAAAAAGTAGAAGAATGGAGGTATCACAGTTCCAGACTTCAAGTATACTACTTGAAGTATACTACAAGACTATAATAATCAAAATTGAATGTGCTTGGAATTAAAATCAGCACACAGACCAATGGTACAGAATTGAGAGCAAGCATTATGGCATGACCCATATACCCTGAATAGATGCTGGGTCAATTCAATCAGATTTTAGATGTAAAAAACAGGTATACTTATATAAGAACAAACCAATGGAATATAAATTCTACACTATAACCATATGATAGAGTAGTATGAAGTAATTTAAAAGATGATTGAATTTTGGACTGCAAAACTAAACTTTGCCCAAATTAACAGCACTAAAGAAAATATTTATAGCAAAGGCATGTTAGACGTGGGTGATTTTCCTCCGTTTTATAATTGTACTTTTAAAATTTCCCATAAATATCACGCATTTCTTTGCTAAAAAGCAAAACCATGAGTAATAAGCAAAAAGCAACAATTTAGTTTTTTGATGAAACCATATTATTTATAAAATTTCACTAAATTATCATGGTATGAATAAACATGTTTAGGCAGAATATTCCAATATCCCCCCCATACTAATCCTTCATGTTAAATTCACCTCCTTTAAAATCCTGT
The DNA here is from genome assembly GCA_004024925.1 of Scalopus aquaticus. NCBI lineage: Eukaryota > Metazoa > Chordata > Mammalia > Eulipotyphla > Talpidae > Scalopus > Scalopus aquaticus. Next base: position 145,628 of record PVIJ01000590.1, on the reverse strand, counting down.
ACACTGCTAGAAAATGACTCACTTAAAAAAAAAAACACTGAAATCTATAGCTAGAATTGTCAGTGACAATGAAAAAAACATTAAATAAGCAAATAATTCCTTTTTTACTTTTTTTTCTCAGAAAAGAATAGTAATTCAAATTAGGTGATCCTAACTGATGATTAATTAGATTTCCAGATAAGCAATATAAATGGTAGTAATACAATAAGATAAGCAATATAAATGGTATCAATAGATTTTGGCAAAAGGAGACATGATAGTATCCATTAACAGTTTATATAATTTTAACAGTTTATATAATTTCTTAAATCATGAATACACTGTTGATTTGCTTAACAGACTCCTTTTATAGGTAAACTTCCTCCTAGAATCTAGTCATGTTATATAAAGCCTCAATGAGTTAGCCCATATAAATAAGGTTTTATTCTAGTACAGAACTATATGCTATTTATATTTTAAAATAATCACATAACACTTTAATACTTGAATAAAACCTTTACAAATAGGCACTGAGCCATTCTTAATTCAATTACAGAGGCCCACACCAGAAAAGCAAATTTGTAAAACTGGGGGGCGCCTCCCTGGTGGCGCAACGTGTTAAGTGCAGTGCTGTGGAGCTGTCAGCAGCTGCCGCGTGGGTTCGTTGCCCAGCCTGGGAGAATCCCACATGGCGCGGCAGGCCTCTCCTGCCTTGCCTGCTACTCCCCTCAGCAGTGTATTTCTGTCCATCTGCCTGTTCTGCTCCCCACTCTGTCTCTGGTGAACACTCTCATCGCCCCACACCTCTGGCCTGTACACCAGCTTATATACAAAAATAAATCTTTAAAAAAAAGATATTGCTGAAAAAAAAAACTGGGTAAAATTTACAGCATAGGAAAGTATCAGTTATAACATTAAAGAGTGGTTATTCTCAAAGATTGTGTGAACACTCGAGCTAGAATCTACTTTTCAGTAGTAAATGTAGCTCTCTATATATTATTTTGGATCTAGAGTTAATCTCTTTCTATGTGAATCTCTAATCACCAGAGACAAATAAATGTAAAAAAAGAAAACATTCAAATTAAAATGATTAAAGTGTTTTCCCTTCTTCCAACCAATATAAATAGCAGCTAAATATTATTATTTTAAGACCTCATGTATTGCTCCAATTGCAACATTCAAAATGTCTATTTTTATAAGGAGTTTGCAATCTTGCACATATTCACATTTTTTCAGCAAATTGCACATAGTAAGTGCTTATTAAATATTCTATGAAATATTTTTATTACATTCTTCACCAGAAATCTTCTAAAGCCAAACTATAAACATTCAGAAGTGCTCCTTGCTATTTATTTCCTCCATATTCTTTTATCCCTCATTATTATTCTCACAACGTCTGAACATGTCCACTGTTTTCACTTAGCTTCCTAACAGTGTCAAGTGTTATTTCAGATATTTTTTCCTATTAACTTCTAATAGAGATTTTAGTTGGTTATCAGGTCCTGCTGGAGTTGACAGGCATTAAAAATGTAAAATGATCTAGTTACTTGAGGCTGTAAAATTCAGGGAGAAATACAGATTTCCCGAGAATTTGTTATTTCTTTGAGGCCATGTTTCCAGCCCGCATCCTGTCACGCTATGGCAGTTTTCCATTTACTGCAGCAAGTGGCTAAAAGGTTTTGTGGAAGTCGGGTAGATGTCACAGCACAAGCAGGTATTAACTCAAAATGCATCAAAGGGAAAGCTTTCAAAGAGAAGTTTAAGCATCATAAATGCCAAGGGGGCAGGAATAAATACCAATTGCTGTCAAGACATATTTAACAAAGTTTACTAGAAAGACAGCAAGATATGTGGAAATAGTACAGGGGAGTAAAGACACTAAATTTAAATCAACACTTTTTTTTAATGTAGAAATTCATATACTCCAATCTAGTGAACTGACAGCTGAGTAAGTATAAATTCCATTGTAATAATTATTTAAAATCCTATGTTGACTATGACTTTTTATATGGTCATTTGTATGCAAATAAATAAAATTGCATTTATAATAGAAATGAGAACAAAGCCACGGTATTTGCAATATATTAAATGAGGCATTAATTGTAGTGGAGGAGAATGAATTTCCTAAAGAATCATTTATGCTTTCTTTCAATAAAATTATAACTATTGTGTTCATGTCATAACTTCAGTTTCTTTAGAAATTAGTGATGGCTTTCAATTAAATGCTTGTGAATTTCAAAGTATACTTTTTAATCTGGAAACACTTTTTCTTAAATGAAACTAATCTCCAAACTTCATGTAACAGTTTTTTTTTGACAGAAAATAATATCTTTTTTAAAAAGTTGCTTATAGGAAAATAAAGGTCAAGTTGATTGATTTATTGCTTTATCAACAATAAAGTTAATAAGTTTTTTTTAAATGGCAGTAATTAGAAGCAGTACCATTTTTGAAGTGTTTACAAAATACCTATAACACGTTTTAGTATGATTAGTCTCTGTTAATATTACATCTTCCATTCAACTTGGGATGAGAAAACTGAAGCTCTGATAGTTAAAAAATTTATATATAGGATTGCACATTTCAGATATGATTTAAAGCTCAGTCTGTTAAATTTTAAAGCTCATACCCTTAAATGAAAATTATAACCATGATTATATTATCAATTTGTTGGCCAATTAAAAACTCAATAAAGTAGATAGATATCCAATTTCTTTTTCGAATGATGGAATTAATGTAATTATGACTTACTTGAGCATGCTTCATGTGTTATGTATGTTGATTTGTTTTATTTCACCTTGGAATATTAAGTTTATCTACTTCACCTACTTATTACAAAATATGCTTATGCTTATTTTGTGAAAATTAGAACTATAGCTTCAAAAGCAATTTTAGGTTGGTTAACTAGTATCCATTCATGTCTCCGCAGATTTCTGTTTGAAATCAAAGTCAGTTATAATAAAGAGAATTATTGGAAGAGTAGTTTATTAGGTAAACCCCATGATTGAGAGAAAATATTTGCAAACCGTATTTCTGATAATAGGTTAATTTCTAAAACATACCAGGAACAATCACAACACAATAATGAGAAAAAAGAACCTGACTGAAAAATGGGCAAAGGACTTGAGTAGATATTTCTTCAAAGGAAACATACAAATGACCAACAGGCATAAGAAAAGGTACTCAATGTCATTAACTACCAGGAAAATGTAAATCAAAATCACATTAAGTTATTACCTCACACCTTTCAGATTAGATACAATAACAAAAAGTGTTGGCAAGTATGTGGAGAAGTTGGAACTCTTGTACATCATTAGTGGGAATGATGGTGAAGTCTCTATGGAAAACAATACGGTTATTCAAAAACATTAAAAATACAATTACCATATTATCCAGCAATTCTACTTCTGCATATGTAAAGAACTGAAATCAGTATTTTGAAGAGATATATGCCATCCCATGTTCAATGCAGCATTTTTGACATAGCCAAGATTAAGAAACAATGAATGGCCACTGATGAATGAATGGATAAAGACTGTGTGGTATATACATACCACAGAATATTATTCAACCTCAAAGAAAAGATGGAAATGCTGTCAAATGTGACAGCATGGATAAGCTTGGATGATATTAATGCTTACTGAAATAAGTCAGCCACAGAGAAACAAATACTGAATTATTGCACTTGCATGAGGAATCATTGACAGTCAAATTCACTTAACATTTTGTTAAGAGGGTAGACCTCATATTAAGTGTTCTTAGCATAATAAAATAAAGCTCAAAACAGTGAAAAGAGAAGGAAAAAACATAAACCTTCTTACTCAACAGGGAAAGTAAACAAAATTGTCTAAAAGGAACAGTTTAAATAGACAATTCTAGCACATTAGTGCATCTGTCAGTCTAATGTGTCCCTTTAGTTTCTTGAAATCATAGCTGCTTCTCCGGATGTCCTTCATTATAATATAGGTAGCCACACTAACACTTCTCAGAAAGTCAGATAAAGCACAAATTCAGAAAGCCTGAGGATGGCAAATAAAACTGCCTTTGACCATTATAATCAAAGAACAACCTTATGGGTGTTTAAAAAAAATATTCCAGCCATGGGATTAAGTCACTTGAGATTTAGCAGCAGCCAGTTATGGTCCACACGCCAGTAAAGTGAGTGATCATTGTCTGAAAACATGATGATAAAGTGGGATTGTAGAACAGATTCATCCTCCTCCCCCCTTACAGGTGGATGCTGATTGAAATAATGAGAGATTTAAAAAGCTGACACAGCTCTGATCTCTTCTTTGATGCTTCTGACTGCTGTCTACAATGTTACTCTTTATAAAATGTGGCCTGTTCAAACAAAAAAGGCAAAGTCTAGTTTCTTCTCACTAATGATTAATCAAAACAACATGGCAAAACAGGATCCTATTCTGTCACACAGTGCTGCGGTGAAGAGCACAGGATGCCCCCAGATTGTAAAGAAACAAAAATTTTTACATTGTCACACTAAATTGCTCTCTGTTCTCTGACCCTGCATGTTCTCACCAGGTGACTTGGCACCTACTTTTCTTTTTCAGAATGCCCTCTCTCACATGTTACCACCAGTGAAAAGATTACACTTGCTTCTAGACCAGATCAAACACTGCCTTTCCAGCCCTCCCGGCTGGGACAGCCGTGCCCAATTTCCCAGCATATGGTCCTGTGCCTCTATTACTGTTCTGTACCATGGCATGATACGTATTTGACTGTGTATGTTCTAGACATGGTGTTCTTAACTATTTTGGGGCTGTGCGTCCCCTTGACATCTGGTGAAGCATATGGCTCCTTCACAGAATGTTTTTAAATGCATAAAATAAAAAGGAAAATCATATAGGAATACAAAGGAAATGAATTCTATTCAATATACTTGTCAAATACTGAAATAGGCATATATTATATGTGATGACTAATGCACTAGTTGAAGGTATAATAATGAATGTAAATTCAATGTCATGATTAGCATAAATGATCGTTAAAATATACCAAATAATGAGCCTTTGATTATTGGGGCTTTGGTAGTGGGCGTGTTATGAAAAGATACATTTGTAGAGGTTGGAACCTATAACCCCTAAAATAAATATAGTGTTGTAAACTGACCTTACCTCCATAAATGTAAATATAGGGAAAAAAATACTGGGGAAAATACACAGTAATGCTAATATTAGTGACTGTTGTCTATCCTCATAATAGGAAAGAAATGCCAATTTTCATTTAGAGGTTAGTAAAAACAAAGATGCAAAATTTTTCCTTGAACCCATTTGTGGCCCCTAGATTAGGAACCCATTGATTTGACCATAAGGCCTCAAGGGCAAAGTTTTTGATGTGCTCGTCTTTGTGTCTTCAGTACAGAAGGGTACACAACCACAGAGGGTGCTGAATGGCGGCTGAACTGTGTTTTGAACGGCTAAATGCTGATTTCATCATGGCCCTTATCACCTCATGACACATAATGAAATTTGATATCTTAAATTCACTTTGTCAGGGGTACCACACATGGTGCCAAACATATTGTTTTGCTTAGAATAGGAGCTTGGAAATGGAAATTAAAAGGCAACTCTGACTAAGCAATCTGTGATTGCTATGTTTTTCTCCACTCCCCCTGAAGTCAACGGACAACCGTAAGATGTTGATAATGTTGCTCATACTGTCGTCATATTCAACATCACTTCCCAGGAAGTTTAAAACTCCAACCACAGAATGTAAGCAGTTTCTAAAACACATTCGAAGTGAGGGAGGGAAATATCACTAATTTCAGTCTTTTAAATGGAAAGCTTTCAGGCTACCAATATTAAGTCACACGTTTAAGGACAATTCACTGTTAAAGAGCGCAGGAAAATAAAATGATCCATTTCCTGACTTGTGTTTATTTCCTTATTATATTAAGAACTCTGGCCAAGAATTGTGGAAAAAAGCAAGCCTAACACTTGGATGATTCCCAACAGCCTGATGCCTGATGACGTATAAATCAATAATCTATGATTTATTTTTCATCTGTCACCTTTTCTATTTTTAGTTTCTTTGGCATGGCCATAGAGGAATTCTTACTCTGTTCAATTTAATCGGATTAGAAAAATGATATGACAAATATCATTTCTCTGAATGTGTTTTCACCACCTAATTCCAATAATACAGCTCTTTATATTAGTATGAAAGCAGCTATACAAAATAGATATTTCAATTTTTTTCATGTAGAGATAAAATATGTTAAATATAATAATTTCTGCTATTGCAGAATTTTTCAAAAGGAGTCTGTTTTCAGCTTTCCTATCTAAAACATTTCTAAATTCAGAAGCGATTTCAAAGTGCTATGCTGCTTAGTAATGTTAAAGATATTAATAATAGAGCCTCCCTGATGGCGCAGCGGTTAAGCACTGTGCTGTGGAGCTATCAGCAGCGGTCACGCAAGTTTGACACCGGCCAGGGAGATTCCCACATGGTGTGGCAGACCTCTCCTGCCTCGCCCGCTGCTCCCCTCAGCAGTGTGTTTCCATCGATCTGCCTGTTCTGCTCCCCACTCTGTCTCTGGTGAACCCTCTTGCTGCCCCACGTCTCTTGCCTGTACACCACCTTGCATGCATAAATAAATCTTTAAAATAAAAAAGATATTAATAATAGATAATAGCTTAAAGAAGAAAATATATTTTTTCAGTAATAATAGCAAATCTGCAGCTTAATAGGAAGTGCATCAGTTTATCCTGGTTTGAGTAAAAAAGATTTGCTAAAATGTGGTGAATACACTTTCAGTATAATTTTATTAGAGTTAGCCAGAGTTATGATCATCTGTACTACTATCCTAAAAAATGGAATCTTCCTAAGACTTTCTTATATTCACCATAAAAATTAGTTCACTGCATAGGGTCAATAAAATAATTTTTTAAGCATTTAGAAGACTATTAATCACATACACACAAAATAAATAGGTAGGCACCATTCGCTATGTGAGACATTTCATGGCAAATCATTACTTTTAATCTCAGAGCCTTAAGTGCAGTATTCAACAAACTAATGGGAAAAAGTTGTTTTTAATGTGAAAAGTGTAGACTTTATGATCTTTGAACAAAGTTATGTTTTTAATTTTTTTTCGATGAAAAAAAGAAGCAGGATTTTTCTCCTGGCTCTAGTATATAGGAAAAACAATTGTAATGCAGGTATTCAAACATATGAACCAAAAAATTATCATTCTTGAAAAAAATCCTTTTAGCATCTGTTGCAGCACAGAGTCATTATAATGTAATTAGACAGACTAAAGACCAGATGCTAAGAAAACAAAATTTAAAAGATGAAGCATAGTATTATTTTGGTTAATGGATTTAATTCCAAATGTTATAGGAGTGATTCATGGACTTTTTTTCCCTAAAGATCAGTTGTCACACGTACATATTGTATTTTAACTTGATGTGTGTGTAATATAATAACAAAAAAAGGTCTCTCACAAAATATTAGATGTTTCAAAATGACTAAGCTGTAGATACTCTAACAGGTGGATGTATAACTTGCCAACAATGAAATGTTAGTCTTTAAGTTCATGCTTCAAGTAGTAAGACAAAGATTATGTGATTACATATTAATTACAAGTGTAACTAATTCCATGAAACATGATAAGACACAAAACATATTTTAGAAGGGTTTAAAATCCAAATCTTTGCTTTCCCTCCATAACCCCAATCTTGTATTACTTTGTAATGGGAATATATGCCAATATAATCCTGAAAATACAATTTAAATACTACTCCAAGACGTGTGTGGGTAAAAGCTGAAGCCCTTTAACGTGTTCATTCTGCTTTGCATCTCTCTTGGCCTCTGGCACTCGTTATTTTGAAAATAAGTCTATTGTACAGTAAGCTTGTTAAAATAAATGTCCAGATTACACCAGAAGAGTGTAAATGGAAAACAAGAGAAAAAAAGTAACATAAGAACTTGTTAACTGAAATTTATGTTAATACATCTATTTTATCAAGTTGAAAGTAAAATGTAGAAATCATAATTATGCAAACACAAATAATATTAGTTCTCCACAGATAAGTAACAGTACAGGGAGAATCTGTGTTGTATTAATACGGTCTGGATTTAATTCTTTTATTACTCACTCTATGAGAACATAGCTTCAACATCCTCAAGTTCCAGTTCCCAGGAAAGAATGATAAGATCAAGGAGGTGCACTGACGTTAATCTTACCAAACCTGTCAGCTCATGTCATGAAGTTCTCCTACAGATTGTATTTTAATAGCAATCACTTAAGAAAATTGTAAATACTTACAACAAAGCAAGCACTTTCATTTTGATATGCAGGAATTGATCATTCTACAACCTATACTTTCAGTTAGCATAAACACTGAAAATATGTATCAACAATGAGTACATAAGAACATATTTTTTCTCATTCATGCTTATTATAAACGTTTGTTGAACAAATCAATGAAATCTGTACAAAATACTATTTTTAGCAATAACTGTAAATTCTACAGGTGATGAAGGATAATTACTTTCTTCTGAAATGTTCACCCCAAAATATTTAATTTTTTCACATTAAGTGACAAAAATCTAGATAATGCTAAAGCCAAAGCCAGCTACAATACAATTCTCCATCACAGACAAGGGGATAAAATATTTCTCTTTAATGCAAAGTACAAATGTAATAAGAGGATCTCCCAAATGAGACCTTAGAGTAGAGCAATATACCTTTTATAAACCGTGGCTAAACTGATAAATATATGGTCACTAAGGAACATTTCTATGACACTAAATTAGTCATATAATGTTTAAAAATATTATCTGGTACTTACTGTTTTGTTAAGAGTAAATTAGAAACATGGAGAATACCAACGGAAGTATTAAAAAAGGAATACAAGACATAGTACCTACCCTCAAGAATTTTATAAAAAGTTTCAGATTTAAACAAAATCCAGAGAAATAATTAGCAAGCAGTTAAAATGAGAGCTGGTAGAAATGGTAATGTGGAATGAAAGTTCATAGAGTAAAGTGAGGTTGAAAGCATTTAGAGAAAGCATTGAGACAGCTTTCGTACTCAAATGGGTTTTGAAGATGAGCATACTTTAGAATCAGTGGGAATAAAGGAAGAAGTTCCCTGGAGGGTGAATGAACTAGCAAGACAAGAGAGAATGAACTATCCTGCATAGAAGAGAGAATATTTTACAAGGAGAGAGTAGATGAGACAACACAGCTTAAACCCTTAAAAGCATACCACCAGCGGCATCTTCTGAGAAGATTCTTATTGCTCTGAAAAGAAATTCTACTAGATTTGTGATTACATAATTGGCTAAAGACCTTGGAATATGAATTATGGTTACAAAAACACTATTATTAAAAATAATTCAAATTTATTACCAATTTTACCTTTATAACACTTAAAATATAGTTTATCTCATTTGATTCCTGAAATGACTGAAAGTAGCCAGGGGGAAAACAGTATTTTGTTTTTTATTTTTATTTTTCCAGCTTTCTTGTGAAATAATTGACACGTTATACTGTGTAAATTTAAGGTATACAACATGATGATTTGATAGAGTTACATACTGTAAAATGACTGACACAATAAGGTTAGATAACACATTTCTCACCTCACATAGTTATGAATTTGTGTGTGTTGAAATATTTTAGATGCACTCTTTTTTTTAATTGTAGGAACATTGGTTTACAACATTGAATATGATTTAGAGATATAGGGGCTCTCTCTTGAGATGCTGTTTCCATACGACACCCACCTTTCTGTAGATGTAAAAACTGAGCCCCACTGAAGATGGATGACTGCCTCAAAGTCACACAATAAGCATGGGGGCTGGATCTCCTCCCTTGTGACCTAATTACAAAACCATTACCTAATTCTTTTGTAAGTTCCTCACATCATAGAGAATCTCAAACCTTCATTACAAAAACGTTTCTAGAATGCTGGAATCATACCCTAATAGAATCTGGAAGGAAAATCCATTTTGAAAGGATTATCTCAATTTGCTGAAATTTACATGTAGAATTTCTTTTGTACCATTATGTATTATGGACCAAAACAGCAGCAGAAATGATGAAACAAGTTTACCATTGGAGACCTGACTACTCTTGAAATGTAGACAATTCAGGTCATTAGTCATGGAGTCCTAAGGGGAAAAAGTATGCCTGATTCCACACTAGTAAAGCCAGAAGCTCTCTAATTTGCATCCCCTACTTGGCTGAGGATATCAGATGTGTTCAGGTTGAACAAGTTCAAGACTCTTGCTTGAGTAATTTTAAGGAATGTAACACGGTCTGAATAGTAATTGGTTATTTAATAATCCTGCTTGCAGAGCCAACATAAGCTTGCTTCTCTCTTAAGCACAGAATAGGACCAGCTGCCTTACTCAGTGCTGGGGAAAGAAACCTTCATCTGCATATAAGCTTTAAAGTCAACCTGATGTGAAATCCTGAAGTACATTTTGAAAATGAATGGATTAGTGATAAAATTAATGAGAAAACTAAAGTCTCTGAAATGAAATATTTTTGGCATGTGATAACCTGATATGCTGCCCTCAAAAGTCCCTTGCAATTAGGTTTGCTGAGCCATTTCAGCACAGCTTTCCTGCATCATGGGTATTACATTCACCAAGCCAACTTGTCCATTTGTCCATGAGTCACATTACTTTTTAACACTAACTTTTATTCCATGTATGCCAGTTTCTTTTTTTTACAGTAACAGGCTACTTTTACTGTTTGGATTTTCTCAACATGCTTCTTCATGAATGTGGATGGGTTTCCCACGAAAACTAGCTTTACCTGTTACAATCACTGTATCTGACATCAACTTAGCCCCCCACCCCAACTACTTGTCATCTTTAATATTAGCATCATTCACTCCCATTTCACATAATTCACTGTGTATGTCAGCCTAGTCTGAACTCTGACCACTTCTGTGTTACAAAGAACAACACTTCCGATTCCATACATATATATATATATATATATATTTACATAAATATCTCCTCATTGATGTATAAACATATATCAATATTGCAAGTTACACATGTGTATGCATATGTATACATAAATACATATATATGTACACATTTCTTCCAATGAGTCACCAATCCAGAACTATAATTACTGTCTTCTTCCCCAAATGTCTACTTCCCTTTGCTAGCAAAAGGTCAATGATGGAGATATTATGCCTCAGTAAATTGCTACTTACCCACCTTCCAGTAAACTCTACTCTCCTCTTTTCATTAATATAATTAGCAAGGATATGTATTAAGCTAAAACAATGTGCCTGGCAATATGCAAGTTACTGCATTTTCAGTTGCAGTCAAATCAGAGAGAGGTTGGGTGAGGTGAGCATCTCAAGCAGAAGCAATACAGACATGAGTCTGGCATCTGAGAAATGAGAGCAGGTCAGTGCGACTGAAGCGCAGGGAGACTGCAGAGGAGAGGAAAGAATTGGATCTATCAAAATGATAGTAATCTTTAGCCAGAGATAAAAATTAATCTCATTTATATTTTTAAAAGATTGCTCTGCCTGCTGTGTGGACAATGGAGTATTAGAAAAGGATCAAAAGCACAAGTAGCAAAGACAAGTTGGGAGGAGGGTTATTACTGGCTCCAAGGGGAACTTAGGTTAGGATGGAATCCAGTGGTATGGGTGCTATCACCTACTTTCTCTGCTATTCCGTGAGCTTTTATTCATCTACTCTGACAATCTATAGCAGTTCTTCTAAACCTTCCCACTGCTTTTCCGGTTTACAAACAGTTTCCTTCCTCTCCACCTCCTGTTCCATCTTGATAGCTGGCTGTTCTGTAGTTACTGAAGTGAGCAGAATCATCTGTATAAGCTTCTTCTCCTCCCTCCTCTATCATCCTAAGTGCCCTTGCCCTGCTTTTTTAAGCACATGAAGGAATTTATCTCTAACACTTTTTAAATTTAGATTCCCCCCAAAGAGAAATCAAGGCGAGGGCTTAAGGTGCAGGCAGTTTATCTAGCAATTGATTTCAGAAAGTACAAGTGAGAAGGTGGAGAAATGAGCTTCGGAAGGGGGGAGAGGCAATGAAAGATGCGGGAAGGCGCATATTACTACTCGGGGCAACTGGGGTTCAGTCCTGCAGGTGACCCTCTGAGAAGCAATGCAGAACATGAATCAGAATTGTCCTGCCAGAAGATGAGAGAGCTGGGCACCTTTCCCAAAGACTCCCATCCCCTTGTAGGTAGAAGTAGCTCCTGGTGACATTTCCTACCTCCTCCCACCCGAATACTTTTGGCTAGCTCCTGATGGCAGCAGGGCAAGCTTCCCTGGTGATGGAGTAAGCCTTTGGGTAGAGCAGCAGAAAAAGACAGAACTCTTGAGATGGATGAGCCAGGAACTGCACTCAGCTCAGGTGAAGGAGACATGCGTCAGGGTGTCAGTGACATCACATCATCTTCCTGCCCCGGGGACCTTGGTTCTTTCTCCCTTCTACTGAAACATCTCCTTAAAGGAGTTATTCTGATGAGCTTTATAAAAGACCATATAACCCATCTAGTCCGACCCCCGTCCTGGAAGATTGGAAAATAACCTCTCTCCCCACTTCTTCAGTGACTTTGGTGATGCTATTTGCAAATATTTTACTTGATCTACTAAAATATGTGTTTTTTAAAATATATTTTAAGCTGTTTAATAACATTAAAATGAGTTGTAATGCCTTAATAATCATTGCCCTTTAATGACATGTACTAACTCCTGACTGGTTCTCAAACTTTCAAATCCAAGTCAGTATCTGTTGACTTTTATAATCGCTACTCAATTTTTTTTAAAGATTTATTTTTTATTTATACATACAAGCTGGGGTACAGGCCAGAGGCATGGGGCGGCGAGAGGGTTCACCAGAGCCAGAGCGGGGAGCAGAACAGGCAGATCAGAAATACACTGCTGAGGGGAGCAGCGGGCGAGGCAGGAGAGGTCTGCCGCACCATGTGGGACTCTCCCCGGCCGGGCGTCGAACTCGCGTCGCCGCTGCCGACAGCTCCACAGCGCAGCACTCAACCGCTGCGCCACCGGGGAGGCCCTCTCTACTCAATTTTTATTTAATTTACAGACTGTTAAGAACAGGCTAATTGGAAATACCTGAACCACAAAAGCTATTTATGTTTCAAAATCCTCTTTACAAAATCTCTTTTTATATGTGCCATATATGGCCTTGAGTAGAAGCACTTCTTTTACTGTTACTTTATGGATGCCTTTAAACCAATTGAAAAATTTCCAGGGTCCTAGAAACCTCCAAGTTAAGTGTTTAAAAATTGTGCTTGCTAGAATCTGTCTGTATTTTCGTAAATAGTATCTGAAGCATAACTATAAGCAAATTTGAACAGCAGGTTAATTCACGCAGAAATTGTTTTATTTATTGGGATGGCTTCACATGTAGTACAATTTATTTTTAGTTGATTTAGTTTAGTTTATGATTAGCAATTACAATTCCAAAGGCGGTTGAATATTATCTATTTGATAAATGACACTCTTCACAGTAAGGTACATACTCAATACATATATACTTAAAACTCAAGCTGAAATCATTTGTGTCCAAATATTTAAGTCAAATAATATAATTCAGTTAGCTATGATATTTGCTTTCATTATCGTAGGTATATGGCAAGATTTCTCCACCTTGCTCTTTTTTCCAAAGGGTTGTGTTAGATACCATTAATTTTCATTTTTTTTGAGGGGGGGGGGGAAACCTTTATTTAGATTTCCTGATGATTTTGTGAGAAGTTCAGCACCCCTTAGTCATTATTCATTATGCAGACAGAATCTAACACAACTTTAAAAAAAATTAAAAATCCTTTACATACATCTTTTCAAGTGACTTGAGTTTAATTTAAAAGAATTTTTCCACAGGTTTATGCTTAATCTTGGCTTCAGTCTTGAATGTGGATTAAAACAAAGCAGAGTTATTTTTCTTTGTTTTTGGTAATCTCCAATTTGCTAAGAAAGTATGGGAAGGTGGGAATGTCCCTCAAATCCCCTTTCATTTCTCTTCCTCTTCTTTTCCTGACCAAGTTTCCAACACCATTCCTAAGATGTTCCCTAACTTAGCGAGGCTGAGTTCTGATTGGCTGACGAATATTCATCTATTTCAGGTTTTTCTTCCCTCCATTCCATTTCAAGCGCTGACTGCAAATAAAACACATAGACTCTGTGTGTGTGTGTGTGTGTGTGTGTGTGTGTGTGTGTGTGTGTGTGACTGAAGAAACATGGTTTGGCTTAATCATGAGGGATCAGAAACCTTAATAGATGATTGTATTCAGACTCAAATAAGTTTGCAAAAAGAAATTCAATATTAATAATAAAAACAAAAAAAATGTCTTCTGTTCTCACATTCAGTTAATGATCCAAATGCTATCAAAATAAAGTGTCATAGATATTATTCATTTGGACAAAGTATTAAAATTTGAAAGAAAAATGCCCCCATTTTTATACTACAGATAAATACCCATGTGTTTGTCTGTAGGAGTCATACATTCATTTATTTAGGTAATTTGTTGAATGGTTGTTACATTCCACAAAGATATTAAGTGCTAAGGATTCAATAATGAATGACAAGGGACATGATAGGCCAGGTATAGTATTAGTCCTTCTTAAATTTATACTTTAAAACAAAATTAAAGATGGTACTATTTTCATAATAAAATAATTTATTACCATAAACATGTATTTTAGTAATTATGAATTATTTTAATCATGAAGGAGAAGGGAAAATAACAAACTGATAAGTGAGCCAGGCCAAAAGAAATCATTCGATATATTATTTAAATACCAGCAATATGGTGCATTTGTGTTCTAATTATTACTCTCATTTCATGAATTTAGAACAGTCTCTGAAATACAAAAACATGAAAATGCCATCATAGTTCTGATAATTTCTGAAGTGTATAGATAGCATGTAATAGGTAAGACTGGACAAAGTGGAATACACCATAAGACAGAAATAAGTAACAATATCAATTTTCTTAATCAAGAAAATTGAGAAAATGATTGTAACAAAAAGCTTAATTTCCTTAAAGGCCTGCATACTTGTATCTTTAAGTCATGAACATCTACATTAAAGTCCATTAAAAGTCAATTACTGAGCAATAAGACAAGAAAAAGACACACAAGGAATCCAAATAAGGAAAGAAAAATTAAACTATCACTATTTGCAGATGATATTATAATATACACAGAGAATCCTAAAAACTCCATAGAAAAATGAATAAAAATTATAGACCTGTTTAGTAAAGTAGCAGGATACAAAATCAACACACAAAAATCAGTAGCCTTCCTATACACAAACACCCAATATGAAGAAGAAGAAATTAAGAAAGCCATCCCCTTTATTATTGAAACCAAAAAAATCAAATACCTGGGAATAAATCTAACAAAAGAGGTGAAGGATTTATACAAAGAAAACTATAAGATACTGTTAAAAGAAATAGAAGAGGAAACAAAAAATGGAAAGACATCCCAGGCTCATGGATTAGAAGAATTAACATTATCAAAATGGCCATCCTACCAAAGGTAATTTACAGATTCAATGCTATACTGATAAAAATATCAATCGCATTCTTCAAAGAAATGGAAAAAATATTGATGAAATTCATATGGAACCAGAAAAATACCCCAAATAGCTAAAGCTCTCCTCACTAAAAAGAAAACAGAAGTATTACACTCCCAAATTTCAAACTATACTACAAAGCCATAGTAATTAAATCAGCATCGTACTGGAACAAAACAGACACACAGACCAATGGGATTGAATAGAAAACCCAGAAATAAATCCACATATCTATAGACAACTAATCTTTGACAAAGGTGCAAAGAATATGCAATGGAACAAGGTCAGTTTGTTCAATAAATGGTGCTGGGAAAACTGGACTGCTACTTGCCAAGAAATGAAGCTAGACTACTACCTCACACCATGCACAAAAACTAACTAAAAATGGATAAGAGACCTGAATGTAAGACCTGAAACTATAAAATATATGGAAGAAAACATAGGCAAAACACTACATGACATACATCTCAGTAAAGTCTTTAAAGACACATCTCCCAAAGTAAAGACAGTGAAGGAAAAGATAAACAGCTGGGATTACATAAAATTAAAAAGCTTCTGTACAGCAAAAGAGACAATAAACAAAACAAATAGACACCCTACTGATTGGGAGAAAATTTTTGCACACAATACAACTGATAAGGGACTGATCACAAAAATCTACAAAGAGCTCACGCAACTCAACAAAATCAAAGTCAACAATCCAGTCAAAAAATGGGCAGAAGAGCTAAAAAGACACTGCTCTCAAGAGGAAATGAAAATGGCCAACAGGTACTGAAAAAAACGTTCAAAATCACTTATAATCAGGGAAATGCAAATCAAACCCAAAATGAGAATGGCACACATTAAAAAAAAAACAGGCAGGCCTCCCTGGTGGCATAGCGGTTAAGCGCTGCACTGTGGAGCTGTTAGCAGCGGTGACATGAGTTCAACGCCCGGCTGGGGAGATTCCCGTATGGCATGGCAGATCTCTCCTGCTGTGCCCAGTGCTCCCCTCAGCAGTGTATTTCCGTTGATCTGCCTGTTCTGCTCCCCACTCTGTCTCTGGTGAACCCTCTCGCTGTCCCACACCTCTGGCCTGTACCCCAGTTTGTATGCATAAATAAATCTTAAAAAAATCAGGCAACAACAAATGTTGGCAAGGGTGTGGAGATAAAGGAAGTCTTCTACACTGCTGTTGGGAATGCAAACCGTCCAACCACTATGGAAAGTTGTATGAAGGTTCCTCAAACTGCTAAAAATGGAACTTCCATATGACTCAGCAATACCACTTCTGGGAATCTACCCAAAAGACACAAAAACATCAATCCAAAAGGATATATGCACCCATATGTTTATTGCAGCACAGTTTGTAATAGTTTAGATATGGAAACAACCCAGATGCCCCAAATAGATGACTGGATCAAGAAGATGTGGTACATATACACAATGGGAAACTATTCAGCAATCAAAAAAGATAAACACATGCAATCCCCAGCAACATGGACGGAGCTAGAAGGGATCATGCTCAGCAAAATAAGCCAGAAGGAAAGAGAAAAATATCGAATGGTTTCACTTATAGCAGGAATATAGGGCAACCAAATAAGAGAGAGACATGCAGCGAGGGAGGGAGAAGATAAGGGCTCAAAACAGGGGAGAAAAGAGCACAAGGGACTATGATGACGGTTCATGGGTAAATCAGTTGTGGGTAACCTACGCAATAACGTAAAAGATAGAAATAATAACAAAAAAATTAAGTCCGTTACCCATATTATACATTTAATTTAAATGTGTACCCCATTAGAATATATCAAAACTTAAATTTTATTGAAAGAAATGGAGTACAAGAAAAGAACTGATAACTTTAAAAAACAGCAAAGTTTATACTTTTTCAAATGTTTGTATCTGATTACTAACATCTTGAAAGATGAGTTGTCTTATTACGTATTATAATTAAGTAAACTCTCTATTCTTGGTATGATTTAAGTTTCCAAACTGTGGCTTCAGTAAGCTGAGTTGGGAAATACCTTATTTTTACTGACCTAAAAGAGGAGACTATGTACCATGCCTATAAAACATGGATCAAGATTTCATTTTGTTAAAAATATTATAGACTAAATCCTTAGGGACTTATCACAGGGAATTAGAATCAAACGAGTAATTAAAAATGTATTCCTTACATTACATATTTGAGAACTAACGATCAACTATTTGCTTTAGTGATTTTACTGCTTATTTCTGTAGAATAATTATTTCCCAAAATAGGTATTCAATATTTTAATGAGTTAATAACTAATTTAACAAATGTCTCAATTTCCTGAGGGATGTATGCTTATGTTCTTGTGTAGTGGAAAACTTTTCTAAATAATGTGTAAAAAGAAGGCAAGTAGGCAGACTGAGACAAAATCTGTTTTTAGTATCTAACACTAGCCAATTTTTTTTCAATAACTCAACAAAGACTATTGAGTTTCTATTTACCTGACACATAAATCTCAATCCACTGTTTTATTGAGCACCTAGTTTATGCATTGCATCAGTTAATTTCATAAGTCTTTTGTACTTTCATCAGAAGTGTAAACTCTCAGAGAGTACTTTTCTTCACAAATTTTTGGAATTTCACAAATTTTGTACTGACAGAAAGAAGTTGGATATAAAAATGTATATACTGTGAGATACATGCATGCGGAGCTCTAGAATAGGAAAAAGCTATGATTAAAGAGATCAGATCAGTGGTTGCTTCTGGGAGAAGGGTGCTCTCCAGAAAGGGATATGGGGAAGTTTCTTGGGTGATAGAGATGTATTCATAAAAAGTGACTGAAAGAAATAAATAAGATCTAAGCAAATCTCCATATGGGTATCATATCCTAGTTTCTAAAAATACTGATTCTTATGTCTTTCCACCTAAGCATTAGCATTTATTAAAATAAAATATTAATTTTTTATGCTTTTCTCCCCACCAAACTCAGATAACCAACAAATGTTCGTAATTTATTATCCTCCCAATTTCCCACGATTTGATATTCTCTAACTAGAATGTCCAACTGGACAAACCCTGTGAATCAAATTATTCGTTGACTTGAATCTTGGTAATTCTGATTCATAAATGAGAAGCTTCTCATCCTGTCAGGGGTCATCAAAGTGTGGTCTCCACACCAGCAGTATCAGCATCTCCTGAGAAAATGCTAATTCTTGGGCTCACCTCAGCAGAACTGGATCCAGAATTCTGGGGGTGTTTCCTGGGTCCCTATTTTAAGGAACTCCCCTCAGGGGCTCAAGATGTCCACTTGAGATTGAGAAGCACTGCTCTAGTCTATCTTCTTCAAAAGCTTTCATGAATATGAGAGGAGAAAAATTATGCCATCGGGCTTTGAGGGAAACAATCAAGCAAATTAATAAATCAAGGAATATATAGGCATAATTTATTAAATAGGTCAAGGATTGTTTTTAACTTTTTCCTTGATTTTATTATCTCCTCCTTCCTTTGTACATGCATTTAGAGATAATCTCAGCAATGTCAGCAAGGCTTGGTGGCATAGTTCAAGCTGTGAGGGTTCAATAAATAGGTCGGTAAACATTGCAAATCAACACAGCTTTTGATGAAATGTCAAGCAAGACAGAGCTTAGCTATATTCGGCTCAGCTTGAACTCATAAACCATTAACTGGCCTCTGCATTTCCAGGACAATCTGTCCGATGAATAAAACACAAATATTAAAAAAAAATCTTTAGCAAGAGATTAGTAAAAGAAAATATATATGTGCTAAATGGCAGCCACATAGTTCAGAGCAAATGAGAGGCAAGACTTGAGAAAGTAGGTAGTTTTTCTTACAAATCAAGTTATGGAACAGCTTGAGATCCAAATATACTTTTAACTTTGGATTCTCTTTTTACCGATATATTTTCAACATTTTCAAAGGTTTATTTAAAGTCAACACTTTTAGCTCTACCTTTTTCCCCAAATAACCATCTTTCTCCCTAATGATAGATCTTATCAAAGTCAGAAGAGATTTATTTGGCTACATAGTATTTTTACTATATTTTTAAATACTGAGAATGAGTCTTTGCTAAAATGTAGGCTTTTAGGACATTCCATAATAAAAAAGATAACATGATTAATCACTACATCCTTTTGCTTCATTTAAAGCTAGCATTTAACAAGAAATGTTTAATCTTTAAAATATGGCTTAAATTTTTCAGGTAATTATTGTTTACAACCAGTGACCCCTATTGCCTCCTAATAAGTTGTGCCTGTCTGATCATGTCTTAATTAATACTCACAACATCCTTATTATTTTCCCTGATAAAATATTCCTGAAACGATTCATACATCACACAGATGTTTCTATTGTTAAGACAAAAATCCTTTGCATTCATTTATTAATGATTTTATGGATTTAATTTGAAATAGAAATAATATTGTTTATTGATTAAGGTCTGGGTCATTACATTTATTTTCTTGTTTCTTGATACTAGACATAATTTTAGATAAGTAAAAACAAAGTTCGCAAAAGCCATAACATAAAAAGTAGACTTTGGGTTCCTTCTCATTATTCAGTTAGTGCTTCCATTCCTCACAGAAAAAGCCCCAATTTAACTTTTAAAGAAAGCCATATGGTATAGAAGTCATTCACATTTACCCTAGAGGTTGCAAATTAACCAAGAGTCACCTTTGGGCAGCCTGCTTCAGAATGCTTGTGGCATTTATCATCCTTCTGAATGGCTGTTGCATTTATCTGCAGCTTTTACTCACCAGATGAGACCTCAGACATTTCAAATTCTGCGGTGGCTTGCTACACCTTCATAGGAAAGCTTTTTGCTGATTTCCCTGTTGGTACTTTTCTCTTACACATTCTATGGGGTATGATAAACCTGGAGGTAGAGACATAGCCAAGCACAGATAAAGCAGGTACATAATCTCTGACCAGCTTCACAAAAGCAGACAAACGCACAAGCTTTTTGCACCTGTTTCTTCCACTCTGATTGCAGTGAAAAGTGAGGTGTTCTTTACAGACTCACAGAGAGCTTTTCGCAAACACTCCCCTCTCATAGCAATGGTTTCTTCCCTCAGAGGCTCAATCTACCTGATTGCGTTCCCTTCTAATCAGTAACCTCAGTTCCTCTAGTAATAACTGTGCCGCCTGCTTTATATAGGATTTTTCTGAGACTAAGCATGAACTAGAGAGGAGAATTAAAGGAGCTGATTATTATGAGGACACCTGCATTTCTGTCTAGTCTTCATGTGAACTCAACAGTGCACTCATTGATGCAAGCTGATGTTATAAAAGAGAAGCCGGAAGAAGAAAGCATAAAGAGGGGACTGGACCTGTAAAGTTGTGCACCTGTGTGATGCTAGGAGAAAAAAACAACTCTTAAAATGTCCAGTGCTGCTCCAAACCCATCTGAACTTCCAATGGGAAAACACATATATATAAAAAGGGCATGACATTCAAATATCTTCCTCCAAATATGACTACAAGAATCAATTCTAAAATCTGAAACAATCTTAAACTAAATACAAGCCACGATGCAGAAGTTAATTCTTAAAGCAAATGGAGATTATTTAAGATTGAAGCTAAAATCCACCCATGTCAACCGGTTTTATTTAAGATAAAAGGAATAATATAAATAACTTACTTGAGATTATATTTGAAGTTAAACCTTGAATTCTGCTTCTTGAAAGTACAGAATTGTGCCAGGCTTGTGTAATGACTGTTTACCCAGAGCATAAGATTGAAGTGGATTTTCAGATTAAAAATAAAACTCTTAAGTACGTCAATCCCCATCTGATCATGGCACATAAACTAATTTTTTTCAAGTGCTTCATTAACAATATACCCAAGTAGAACTGCAATTCTCTCTGTTTTCTTTAAGGAGTAAGTTGTTAAAATGACTGAAGTCCTGAAGTCCTAGTTAGGGTTTATCTCTTTTTCCCTTCAAGGGCTTGGTGACTGACACAGGGCCTGGGAAACAATAAGCACTCAATATGTTTCTATTTAAAGTGAACAAAAGCATGCAATATAAAGTGGCACGACCATTGCCATTTATATTTTAAAAAGCCAAATTCTGGACTAATTTCATTTTTAAGTAAGCTCCAATTCCCCAGGCTCCAAAAGAAATTAAAGGCTACTGCTTTCTTTAGCATAAAATATTCTGCAATTATAAACATGCGCTATGCTGGAAGTTAAAATATGACAGATATTTTTTTCTTGTTCCTTTCTCTACTCTCCATTTCCAGATTTGGAAATTTCATTTGGAGAGGGCAAGAGGTTTTGTGTGGGGGCAGTCATTAATTGTATTGTATCCCCTTGCCTACAAAGAGAATTGCATCCAAATTATAGAAGAACTAAAGAAACCTTGTAGAATGAGTATATAATTAGCAGTGCTGCTAAGTGAATGGAAATGGAGGTTGGCTAACTTAATTAACTGTAATCATTACTCACTGTCATCCTGCTTAGAAAGATTAGTTGAGGGTATTTCTTCCCTGGCAACCCATTAGACATTCTACTTCCCTCTTAATATGAAAATGATTATACTACAAAGAAAGTATTGTCATTCCCTTTTGATCAGATATAAACTTTACTGAGCAAGTCAGTTCCCTGTCGTAGTTCAGGGAACAGAACAGAAATAATGAATTTTTTTGGGGGGAGCAAAAGTTAGAGATATTTAAAAAACATATAGTTAATTACAGAAGTTGGGGGCTTGAGGAGAAAAAAAATAGCCTATATACGAGAGTGGTTGCTTTTTTTTTAATTAAATAAATTAACTCTTCATTGAGAAGAAGGAAATAACAGATCAACATGTGAAAGGGAAAATTAAAGCTGACACAGCATGACCAGCACTGGATGAATTAGCTGATCACAATCATACACCGAGACAGGGTACCCAAGAACCCTTCAAGGACATTAGGGCTAATTACAGCCTTCTATGACTTGTCCTTTAAGAAGATGGCACCTGCATTTGGGAAGCATTTATTCTTTTGAATTAATGAAAATCACCTTTAATCCACACATACAAGGACGCCTTACTAGCACAAGAAGGTTAGCAGTCCCTGGTGATCACTGACAGTGTTTTGCTTCATTTTCCCTCTTGTCCATCAGTGCTGACAAAGGCCACAGCAGCCTGTCTGGTAAGAGGGACTTAATTTTTCCTAAGTTCTTCACTGTTCTAGGAGCCAGGCTCAGAATTTGAGGTACTGCCTATGAAGAATCTCTCCTGCAAGCTTGTATTGGTACATGTCTATCATGACGCCCATTTTGCAGGTGAAAGAAACTGTTGCTCAGAGAGGCTTCCCAGAGTCACCCAGCTAATGAGAAATGGCCACAAATCCAACTCTGTCTGACTCTCCAACTCAGTATGTCTCAAAAGTTAATGTCCATACAAATTTGCAAAGTATTTTGGTAAACTCTGGATTCTAGTTCATTGCATGTAGGCAAGGCGAGGCCTGAAATTCTGTATTTCTGAAAAGCTTCCAGTGTTGTTGCTGGTGATGGTGGCTGGGAATGGTAAGGGCTTAGACTAGTGGTTCTCAAACTTTGCTGAGATTAGAATTGCCTAGAGAGCTTTTAAACCTCCCAATGCCTAAGCTGTGCTTCCTATCAATGAAATCAGAAGCGCTAGCGTGATACTCCTGCAATCCTAACGTGCAGCCAATCTGGAGAATCTGTGCCCATAAGCCAGTTGTTCTCAAAGAAAGTGTGCTTCAGAATCAACTGAAGGGCTACTACAGCACACAGAGGTCTAGGTTCATTAAAGCAAGGATCAGGCTTGGGCCTTTGTATTTTTCCATAGTTCCCAAAGTTTGAGAACCACTCCATGCTCTTTCAAATCAGCCAGTATGTGTTTTCATGAATGCTCTCGGGTTTGATGAGACAAGTTTCAAGTGAAAACTTTCTGAATCACTCAAACCAGAATATGCCCAGTCACAGACATTTTGAAAAACTCTTTTGTGATGCTCAGGGTCCTCATTATACACTCATGGTTTTCTTTTTTTTTTTTTCCTTTTGGCTTATTAGAGTTAGATTCATATTAAACCTATTATTTTGCTAGTACTTCAGTGCAAAGCATATCCAAGTTATAGGATAGTTGCTTGATGCCCTGGGTAGCTATATAATTAAAAGTAATCAATTTTGAGAAAGGATATAGTAGTAGGTTGAAATGAATACAGAAAAATGATCCCCAAGTGCTGAAACATGATGGCAACACAATGTTTCATCCTGTGACTGAAACCCTCTCCATAAATGATCCTCAGCTCCTCTTCAAGGGTTTGTGAAGATGAGGGTCATTTTGACTAGTGACACATTTTGGCTTCAGGGAAGTTTTAGCATGAGTGCTGTCAGATTACATCTCATTAACCATTTTTGTTGGTGGTGAAGGGAAAACGTGAGCATATTAAAAATGTAATAAATAGACTAAGAGATTCTACTTCCTTACAGCTTCTAAGAAGACATACTTACAGAAGATTATTTTGGGTAGTTCCCTTAACATTATTTTTGCAAGGTCCAGCTATTAATTTCAATGGGAACAGCCAGGCCACTGCTTATGACACTGAATACTGGACCTTGCACAAAGGTGCTTGGGTGAGGGAGACAGATAGGGGTTGAAATCCGTACCTACACATCACTCACCCATACTTGTAAGCCTGACATAATGATGAGTCAGACTGGAAAAAAGTGTGCTTTCTGAAAAATTGCTGTGCTGGGGTTTTAGGGGAATGTTCTCTTTTCTGATTCTCAGAGCGCCACCTAAGCTAGCAGCAGCTTCTGGGACAGCATGGCATAATGGGAAATGTTTGGGGTTGCTATTGGATGGCATTAGGAACTAACTTTATGACCTAGGGCAACTGACTTAAACAGCTAGCCTCACCAGTCTTTTCATTTGTAAAATAGTATGGAAACATGCCATAGAGCTTCAAAGCTCAGGCTGTGCTGAAGCAGATCCAACAGGGCTTAAATTCCAACTCTGCTATGAACCAGCTGTGGAAACTTGGCATGCCACTTAAGAGACTATTCCACCATCTGTAAAATGGGCATGCTATTAATTCCATCTTCCTAAGGGTTACTGCTCAGGTCAACTTCAAGGAGTCTAGCACAGTTTCTGAAGCAGAGTTAGTGCTAAATAAATAGTAGCAGTTATTTATCAACAACAATAATAAAAGGATAATAACTCACGTTTCCCAAGGCTTTGGGGGAAATTAAATTAAACGATCCATACAAAATAAGCCTCCGGACTGAAAAAATAATGCCATAGTGGTGTTGGAGATGGGTTTGCTTCTTTTGGTATGAATATTTGCCATATTTTGATTTTAACGAAATAGAAGTGGTAAGTAAGCAAGGGGTCGAGCGACTGAAGATTCAGCTGCAATAATTTTTCTGAGAGGTCAGACTCCCATTGAGAATTGGAGACAAACTTAATGCCAATATGTGGTAGTAAGAACGTAAATATACAATCCAACAGGGAACAATGCGGACTCTGAATGCAAGGATCTATGAATGCCTCCATGTAGCTGTAGCTACCCAACTCCTATTACAAAAAGAAAAATGAGACTAGCCTGTAAACACATTACCCAATACAGAGTCTGGAAGTGGAAGCTGGGAAACATTAGTGCTCAATGGAAGTCAATTTAGAATAAGAGGTTATAGAGCTTTCTCTACCAAAGTAAAGAATCCCAGCAATAATTGTTCTGCAGTAACCTTGGAAAGGTATACTTTTATTCAAACTGTGCAATGACTTCAGCTTATCTCCTAGGGAGGAACTTTACTTTCATTCATTAAGTTCATGGAACGCCAAGTTATTTGCAGCTCTTGAGCCAGCTTCTTTACAATTCCTGTAATCATTTCACAGTGGCGAGTGTATGAATGTATGTTTACATGGGATTTTTAGCACAATTATTCATGGCCCATTTATTTTTAGATATTGTCCCTTTCCTCCTATTACATGTTTTTCCCATGGAGCTACAACAAACTTAAAGAAGAAGGCAGATGATACACGTAGTGTCAAAGGAGTATTTGTTTTTAGAAGTCAAAGAGGATGAAAATGCATCTGGTTGTTTATTGTGAATGATCAGTGTTAATTTTCACATCTAATGACCAAAATCAGTTCAGAACTGGAATTGTATATACAAAAATTTTGCACAGAAATCTCGCCACATAGAATATTTCCAAGAGTAAAGTTTGATATAAATGTAAACATCTGGAAGAACTTGAGCCCAACTTGGGAGCTATTATTTCATTCTGCTTTCTTCATCAGGCAGAGCTCAGATCTACCCTCCCCTAACTTTAAGCTTTTCTCAATGAACTGAGTAATGGAATCTCGAGGGACACCTTTAAATCCGGCAGTAGAAGCCAAAACCTTCCCCACTGATAAGCAAAAGGATATTTCTGGCAACAAAACCCATCAACTGTAGGAGGTATATATCTAACTCAGTCAGCCTTCAATTAAATGCTAGTCAGTAACCCCTGAAGGCAACACCAAGGGCTTAGAGTAAAATAAAAAAGACCACAGACTTACTGCAAAAAATCCAGACTCAGAATGATCTGCTTACCACTTGGCCCAGAGATTATTTGGAAATTTCCTAGAACATTCAAAACTTTGATACTCCCAAGTCCTGGGAAAAGCTTTTGTTAAACTCATACTTTATAACTGAGACTGAGCCAACAAAACCGATCCTTACTTTCAGCATTTGGTTAATGCTATATCCACGCATTTCATCACCCATACAAGGATGATATAATATATGGCATTTAACATCACAAAATCCTTAGAAATGAGAAAATAAATCTAGTTAAGTAGGTACAGCCCTGGTCTTTACAAATCCCCCTGTCTGTAATGCTGTCACATATATCTTCTTAAAACATCAGTTTTCTAACATCACCTACCCTGGTTATTATAACCAAAACTCTTGATAGGAGAATTTCCATCTGTTGTCAAACTTTTATCACTTACCATTCAGTGATCTCTCTCCTTTAGATTAAAATATATTTAGGCAATAGAAAAACTGTCTTTACAGCATTCTGTTCCCTAGTGCTATGTACACCACTGAAATACCTGTTTATTTAATACATAATGAAGTTATGAAAAACTTGTACAGCTGCTCATAAATTTCGGAAAATAGGCTAGACTATTTCCATGGTGAAAATTTGGAAGCAAATTAATAAAATATCAAATAGGAATGAAAGTAATTCTGGTATTGCTAATTGATTGCTTTATAGCAGCTGGTAAAAAATATATTTTTTACAGAATGTTTAAAGACACTGGAGAAAAGTATGGTACAGTAAGTAAATTAAAGCAGCTTACAGAATTGTCTGTATGTTCTAATACTAAAAAGGCATTATTTCTTAGTGGTTATAAACCTGGGCTCTGAGCCTGGCTGCAGGGTTTAAAATCTTGGCTCCATTTCATACTTGGCACAGCAATCCTGAATGGGGTATTGCACCTTGTTATTGCACTGATTTCCTCATTTCAAAAATGATATAATAATAGTACTTATACCATAAAATTGTTGTGAGGCATAAATGGGTAATATTTAACATATAAAGTCCTTGAAACTGACTGGTGCATATAAAATGCTCAATAAATGTTAGCTACCATTATATAGTTCTCTATAGGAATGTAAGTAGCAAACAGTTAAATACGGTTATTCCTGAATCATAAAATTATGGGCAACTATTACTATCACTGTCTTTTTTTCTAGATTTGGAATTGGATAGTTAGTGTGTAGTTTGCATTGTTTTAAAAAAGCAATTCTGGGCCTCCCTGGTGTGCAAAGGGTTAAGTCTTAGCACTGTGAAGCTACTCTCAGCATGAGTTTGATCTCCAGCCAGGGAGCTGACCCACCTGGCACAGCAGACCTCTCCTGTCTCGCCCGCTGCTCCCCTCAGAAGTGGATTTCAGTCAATCCGCCTGTTCTGCTCCTCACTCTGTCTCTGGTGAATCCTTTCACCCCCCTCTACCTCTGGCCTACACCCCAGCTCTTGATGCATAAATAAATAAATCTTAAAAACAATTCTGGTTCTTCACTAAATAGGCTAAATGTTTACTGAAGATTACATAGGTAAGCTATACACTCTAACCACTATTGGCCTGGACCTGACCACTTCACTATTTATTGGCCGCCAAACCTTCATTTGGAATTAGTTAATTGATATTCTTATGGTAACAGCATACCTCTATCCTTATTTCCCAGTGTTCTAGGCTATTTCCCAGGAACAAGCTACAAAGCTGGAAGAAGAAAAACACAACTCACCACCTTAAATGATGGGGGCATTGCTCATTACCTTTGCTACCTCTTCCTGCATACATCTAATTTTTTATTCTCCCCCCTCCCCACCACACACACATTCCTTAAACCATTCTGTCTTCATTTGTCTTAATTATTTAAAAAGTAGTAACATTTTGCCTTAGAGAGAAGTAATAAATGTCTCTTTCTTTTCATCCTGGACTGGATTACTGTCATTTCTAGACTGCCTTTGTGAGCATTTCTCCCCCTTTTTATAGCTATTCTTCAGCATTTTACTGGTATTCATAACATTTCCCCTTTTATTGCTGCCTTCTGGCATCATTTTGCTGCTATTTCTTGTTCTTTGTTGTTTCCCATATCAAACAATCCCTTTCTCACCGTCCTCTGCTTCTGTCACATTTATCCATCTGCTAGTATTTGTTTCTCATTTGGGAGGCTCACAAATAAAGGGACAGTGTCATCCCTCAATGTGTTTTTCTGGATTACTCATGAAATCATAAGCAGCTTCATTCCACACAAAATATCTAGTCCAAGTT
Source organism: Scalopus aquaticus (assembly GCA_004024925.1). NCBI lineage: Eukaryota > Metazoa > Chordata > Mammalia > Eulipotyphla > Talpidae > Scalopus > Scalopus aquaticus. The sequence continues at coordinate 117,336 of PVIJ01000590.1, read as the reverse complement.
GGAAGATAAATAGCCATTAGGGAAGCACATACTATGTATGAATAGGGACCTTTGGCCTTCAGCTTCTTCCTTTGCTTATCAGCTTTAAGGGATAGTGGTTCTGTTCAACTTTTGAAAGGATAGAACAAGAGCCTTATATACCATGTTCTGCTATCAATAGCTGAGAGATACTGCCCTGTATTGAGAGCATCATGAATACATTTTTGAGTCAGAGGTCAGTTCATTTCATTAATTGGGTCTTGGGATGGTGTTCTGAAATATTGTTCAATATCTGTGAATTCTAAGTGGGTTTGCCCAGCATGCATATTGCTAGTATGAATGGTAAATAGGTGACTTATTTTTAGTATTACGCATGTTAGTCTCAAGATTTTAGATTGTGGGCCTCCCTGGCAGCACAGCGGTTAGGAGCTGTGCTGTGATGCTGTCAGCAGTGGTGACACGAGTTCGACGCCCGGCTGGGGAGATTCCCACATGGCGCGGCAGACCTCTCCCGCCTCGCCTGCTGCTCCCCTCAGCAGTGTATTTCCGTTGATCTGCCTGTTCTGCTCCCCACTCTGTCTCTGGTGGACCCTCTCACCTCCCCACGCCTCTGGCCTGTACCCCAGTTTGTATGCATAAATAAATAAATCTTTTTAAAAAATATTTTAGATTGTTTCTGTAAGGAAGAGTAGGTGGTTTGGGCTCTTGCTTAATCAGAGGTTGAAAATGAAGAAAGGATAGACTTGCAACATGCTTTCTAGGTTTCTCTGAATTGTGCAAAGACGTTCGGGAGGAAGAAATGTTGCTGTTTTAAATTGAATCTCTTAGACACTAATTTAGACATTATTTATTTGTGGAAATAACCTAGGATTTATGCAGACATTGGATATTTTCCTCATCTCAAACAACTTCTATGACCTTGGACAAATTGCTCCATTTTCGGAGCCTCAGCTTTTTCATGTATAAAATAAGAGGGTTGGACTACATAGCTTTTAAGGTCCCATCTAGTTTTAGCAGTCTATGATTTATACATTCATTTACTTATACAACACTGCTCCTGAGAAACATACATTTATGCAATTATAGAGATGAACACTCAGGATTCCATTTAATAGATTTTCCTGACACAACCACTGTACTGTACTGCTAATGGGCACTTTCCCCTGAGATAAGTAAGCTATCCTGTAAATACTAATGGAAGTGACCCCAAAAGGTTTTCCAACAGGAATTTAAGAAACTTGGCAAATGCAAACAAACAAAAAATCAAACAAAAACTAGCTGTGGCACAGAGACTGAATATATCTCCACCAGGTTCTGAGTTGTTAATTGTTCTCCCATCTCAAATTACTGATGTCGTTAACTGGAGATAAAGGTCTGTCTCGAGAAGTTGCTCTCTTTTACCCCAAGAAATAACAGTGATTGTAATAATAGTAATAACAGTAATTGTAACATATTACAAAATACTCACTATGTATCACCCTTTTAGTGACAGAAGTCTTTCCAACAAACGTACAAAGCACGATCATTACTCATCTCAAAAAGAAAAGAGGGTGCAGAACGTGATTAAGGACCATGCCTATGGACACAAGTACTAAACAACAGCACTGAGATCCGAACTCCGTAGTCTGCGCATCTAAGAATTCATGTACCCCAAAACTACTTCTTGTAATATGGTTCTGTCCATCCATTTCCTCATTTCCCTGTCCTCTGTGAGATTAAAAGCATGTTTTCTTAGAAGGCCTCTAGGTGTTAACACTACAGTTTTAGGCTGTGGAGTACTGGCACACTGTTGAGATATTGTGGGCTTACTTCCAGATCAGTTCAATGAAGTGAGTTACACAAACACTTCTCAGTGCATATGAACAGACTATGGTTTTTTAAGTGTGGAACAGCATCATATGTCTAAAAACCTATGTACCCACCTAAACTTAAAAATACTTTATTGATAAAAAATGCTAATCGTTATCTGAGCTATTAGAAAACCGGTACCCATAGAATAGCGCAATGCAAGGTTGCCACAAACCTTCAATTTGTAAAAAGTGAAGTATCTGTGAAGCACAATACAACAAGGTGCCCCAGTATAACTTAAAACTTGACTCAATTCCTCGGAGTCATTTTCTGTGTGATAATTTAAACAAGTGACTACATAGTTCCTGATGTACTCTACAAATACATACCTTGTTATGCATATGACCCAAAGAACTGACTTGTGCAGTCAAAATGCAAAGCCAATACTACACATACAGAACACAGATGGAACTGTGGATGACAGGCTAAAATTTTAAATATCTGATTGTTAGAAGTCATAAGCAGCTTCAAATAACTTAGGATCTCAATAATACTCAGTATGATTGTGCGACTAGAGTTGTACACATTTTGCTAAGGGGACTCAATAGTAACCCACTAGTTTTCATAGGTTGCATGACATTGCTTTCACTTTATAATCACTTCCAAGTAAATGTACAGCTTTAAGCAACTTCACATATACTTAATACTCTTTAGGGTGATAAAATAAGCAATCAGTGAATCTATCAAACCAGTTCAGTATCATTTAAACAGTGCATATATACCCCCCAAAAGTGATGTACAACACATGAAATTAACTTATTGTCATAAAAACACAACTATTAGTTATTAAGTAGTAGTAGCTAAAATCTTATGTGGTGTGTACAAATTTGAACATCCATTTTTGTAGCAAAACATAAACTTTTCAAACTGAAATGTCTATGAATATCTTAAAGGTCATTTTCACCAGGGTGAATTTGGGTTGGAAAATGAAAGGAGTCATTTCTACTTCAAATAATCAGAAGGCCAGTGTTCAAGAAATGCATCATCACTGAATGTCTTCTAGCCCAGCATACAGCTTGTGTGTGAAACAGACCACAGGAAGGTTATTTTTTTTTTAAATTGCATACTTGACTAAATCTTGGACACTTCCACCCCCAACCCCAGGTCCAATACTTCACAGTATCCCCCAAAGAAATGAAAGTGCACTTTGCACTCCTTAATTTGCCACCTCTCAAAGATAAAGTTAATAGAATTAAGTTAAACATAAAGATTATTATAAATTGAATGTTGTATCCTTAGATGTTTGTGGTAATTTAATGCATTTCAATAAATATGAGGTTGGGAACATAAAAAAGAAAATTTATGGTACTAATTTAAACAGTATCTTTCTACATTTTTGTGCATTCTACAGCACAGCCCTTGATTTTTGTCAACTCACAAATATAGTGGAACTGAAGAGATGAGGGCCTGAACTGTTCTAAATGATCTATAAAGTATTCAGAACATCGTAGGAACAGAAACAGTTACTTCCCCGTAATTAAGCTACGAAATATTTTAAAATATAAATAGAGGAAAAGTACATAAAGAGAAGTTTGTCATAAGAAAAGGCACCTAATAGTGATCATTTTTACTATCATCATAATCATTAAGGTTGGTCTTAGAAACTAAAACAAATGGTTCTTAATGTTTGTGCATTATTTTAATAGACATGCATTAATTTTAATTTACACTGTTATATATATTAATTAGAATATAATATATACTGGTTCTTTATTAGAATTACTTTTTTAGTCATTAGCATTATGGTTTTAGAAAGAGAAAGGTAGTGATGGTGATGATGATTTTGTATTATTATCAATATTGGGTATCACAGAAACTGGGATAAATGATTTTCTCAAGGCAACGCATAAAGTAATCATCATTATAGTAATTTTATCTATCAGGAATTTAAATCTTTAAAGATTAATAATAGTTTAAAGTCATACAGGTAGAAAATGAGTGAAAACATAAAGGCAGATTATTCTAAGCTTATTCTAAGCTCATTCTTTTGAGTGCAGCATTATATTATCTTCCTATAACTAAAAATAATAGAAATCACTGTCCAAAAAATTGAAATCCTTTTATTACATATGTTTTAGAGTAGAGGGCTGATGATAACTTTGGCAAGAAAACTACTGTCCAAGTCTTTATCACTGGTGATTTTAATTTTTAAAAAGTCTTTGTTTTGTATGTAGTACCTCATATTTTGTCTATAACCATCATCTATATATAGCCTTTAAGAAAATTGACAAAATGATAGAAAATTCTTGCAGTTACTCCCTCTAATTTTGTAAACACTTATGCATATAACTTGAAAAATAAGAAGAGGGAGGAAACAGATAAACAGGAAAAAAGAATACCAGCTTTAAAAAAATAAACAAGGAGATGCAAACTGACACAAAAACAAATTAATATGAAACGTAGAAAAAATCTGATATCCAAAGATTAGGATTCTGTTACCACAATTAAAATAATTAAATAGATAAAATAAATAAATGAATACAAATGAAGAAATGATGACAGTATTAGCGATTCATTTCCACATATAAACTCTTCCTTGTTATTTCTGGAAAATTTAGATTAAGAGAGATGGAATTTCCTGAAGCCCCAAGGTACCGAAATAAGTGCTTTAAATCTATTATCCACTTCCTGTGTTCATGATTGGACCAGTCTACATATAATAAATTCCTACCAAGTTGACATATTTTCACTGCAGTTCATTTTGCCTAGGATTTCTATACAATAGCTATATATTGAGGACATAATTCAGTAGTAATACTTACTTCTAATCATATATTAGACAATATGCTAAGTATTATTCATGTAATTAAAAAATTTCATGACAATTCTCCATGGTAGATATCATTATTCATTTTATATATGAGAAAACTTGAACATTTTCCTTCTACTCTAACTCGCTGACTAGCTTATATCTTTTTAGCACTGAATACTATTCCATTGTCTGGTTATACCACAGTTTATTTATACATTCACCTACTGAAGGACAACTTGGTTTCTTCCAAGGTTTGATAATTCAGAATAAAGCTTCTATCAACAGCATGTACATGTTTTTGCATGGAAATAAGTTTTCAATTTATTTGGATAAATACCAAGGAACATGACTGCTGATAAGCTTTGTAAGAAACCACCAAATTGTCCTACAAAGATGTTGCACCATTCTGCATTCTTACCAGCAGTGAATGAGAGTTCTTGTTGGTCTACATACCAGTCAGCATTTAGTGTTGTCAGTGTTCTAGATTTTGGCCATTCTAATAGCCAATGAATGGAATTTCATTGTTGTTTTGATTTGTGTTACCTTGATGACATAGGGTGTGGCACCTCTTCATAAGCTCATTGTCATCCCTGCATCTACTATAGTGAGACATATATTAAGGTCCTTAGCCCATTTTTTTTTTTAATATATATATTTTTATTGTTATTTATGTCTTTTACATTTTGTATTCCCCTTGGGTAGTCCACCACCAATTCACCCGTGATCCATCTCCATGGTCCCTTGTGTTCTTTTCTATTCCATTTTGTGCCCTTTTCCTTCCCTCCCTCCGCCTCCCCCCCGCCCGCTGATTGTCTCTCTCCTATTTGGTTTCCTTATAGTCCTGTTATAAGTGAAACCATTCGATATTTTTCTCTTTCTCTCTGGCTTATTTCACTGAGTATGATCCCCTCTAATTCCATCCATGTCGCTACAAATTGCATGTGTTTATCTTCTTTGAATGCTGAATAGTACTCCATTGTGTATATGTACACATCTTCTGGATCCAATCATCTATTTTTGGACATCTGGGTTGCTTCCATACCTTTGCTATTGTGAACAGTGCTGCACCATAATAATGAAGACAGCATGGTACTGGAACAAAACAGACAGAAAGACCAATGGAACCGAACAGAATACCCAGAATTAAAGCCACATATCGATGAACAACTAATCTTTGACAAAGGAGCAAAGAAAATGCAGTGGAACAAGGACAGTCTATTCCATAAATGGTGCTGGGAAAACTGGACAGTCACATGCAAAAAAATGAAGCTGGACTACTACCTCACACCCTGCATAAAAGTCAACTCAAAATGGATAAAATACCTGGATATAAGACCTGAAACCATAAAATGTATAGAAGAAAATATAGGCAAAACTCTACTCGACATACATCTCAGCAAAATCTTGAAAGACTCATCCCTTAGCCCATTTTTTAATGGGGTTGTGTAAAAAGCATGCTTAATGAATAAGGTCTTCTATTTTTTATAACAAATTTAGAGGGTAGCTACTTTTAATATCCTTCTAGAGATGCAGATGGAAAAACTAAGGTATGGGAGTTCATGAAACCCCCCTGAATAAAAAGTTAAAAATGTAGGAGCCAGGATACAAACTTAGGCCCTGATCATAGATGTACCTGTGGATTATTAAGTTACTTTGGTCACTGTCTATCTACCTTGCTCTTATCTGTTATTGTGTCAACAGTGAAGTAAGGCTGCCACAGTAACCTCTATGAAGGGTATTTGGACATAAGTAATTAACATTAACTTCACCAGCACAAACAGTTCTATTCTTAAATGAGTAAGGAATAGGGGAGAGCACTGGAGATTTATTGTTTCATGAAACTCAAACTAAATCTTAAAATGTTCCTCTTCCCTTACTTTCTCCTTTCTCATATCCATTATTTTCCTGGTTCTCTATTATGACTTACAGGTCTCATATCGGAATCAGAAAAATTGAAAGGGAGTTGCATTTTGACATAAAGAAATTCCAATAAAACAAAATCATTTGCAGAATGCATATAAACACTTGAATATTTGACATAGCATTACATTTGATAGAATATTACATTTTACAGCATGCATTTTATTCTGCTGGCAATCAATCTTCTTTCAAAATGGAGGTTTAAGAGAGTATTTGGCACATTCTGCTACTCAATAGCCCTGATAATATTTATAATTATATACTGAATAGATTTTATTGGGTTAGCAAATGTTTAAGCACTTTTTAAAACTTATGAAAGTGCTAATTTAAGTGTGCTTTTATTTAATTTCTTAAATTTACAACCAACAAGTATGCAATTTCTCAGTAGACTAACACACACTAGGGAGTAATATTTGAAATGAATGTGAATTTTGGTCTCTGGATGTTCTTAACCTTTGCTCATATGATTCGCCACACCTTCTAGGCATGCAATTATCTCTTAATACCTCACAACCTGCCGTGCAGTATGCCATTCCTTTAGATGAGAATTGGCTTCCAGTATCATTATATACTTAGATCTTAATAATTTTAATAGGCTCATCAACCAGTAATTTCTGATGGGCAAAAGTCTAAATTTTGCCATTTAAAATAGATTTTTCTTCTCTAGTCAAATCTAAGCCCTTATATTCTATTCATAACTAGAAAGATCCTTTCAGATATTTAACTTCTATAATTAAATTGTAAAAGTTAAAACATGACCTACTTAAAATCCAACCTAAAATTCAAATCTATATTTTCAAAGTTTGTATTGCATTTGTTTTACTGCATCTGCTAGAGAATGCACCACAAAATCCTTTATAGATATTCAGATGAATCTCTCCGCTAGAAATGAAGAAGGAATATAGCTAATCTTGGGCTTTCATTGGTTTGATTACCATTTCAGCTTTAAATGGCTGTATGATAATTAGTGGGTGTGGAACAACCAGCACTGCTCAAGGAGCAATTGCCTTTACTGAAAAAGTTTTTGAAAGATGTACAGTAAACTCCCAAAGACAATCAATTCATCTTACACACCTCCTTGCCATAGCTTTATAAAGAACAGATGTGCTAAAAAAGCCAATGACAAGTTCGTTAATATTTCTTAGGGTTCAAGTAGGAATAGACTCTCCAACATCTGACTGTCCATATTTTCACAATGATTTATTGCATTGTAGAATCTACACAAGCATTGCAATATGGGGATTTTTCATAACATAAAATAATTTAAAACGTTAAAATGTCAAAAATGAACTTCTAGATTGCAAGACCAAATTAGTGGTTAAGAGAAGGGAAGGGGAGAGGGGTGGCTAATTGGGCAAAAGGGGTCTATTGTATGTTGAAGGATACAAGTGAACTTCTTTTTTTGATTCACCAGTTCATATTTTTAGTGGCGAACTTAATGTAGCATATACACATGTTCATATTTAATGATACACACCTGAAACTTACATAATGTTAGAGTGCAATGGGACCCTCAAAAAAACATTTTTTTAAATAGAGTAAAATTAAATTTTCATTTTCAAAGGATGGGTTTTATTTATAAGTTAGAGGATGAACGTTTTCCAGAGATTAAAGTAAATTTATTTAAACTACGTCATGTTTAGATGGATGTTCATTCTTATATGATACATTAAACCTTTCTGATTTTATTTTTTATCACTTAAATAAAGGCAGGCTTATTTATTATTTTAACAGAGTTACTGTCTACATCAAATGTAGGCTCTTGCTTCCAGCTTGGTGTATTGTAAGGATCTCACTTAGTACTCGTTAACTCTGTGTACCAGAGTTATTAAAACTATACCATAGGTTCAATCCATGGCTTCCAGGTTTGATTTAAGGGATGTCGACCAGAAGCTGGAGTTGCAATAATGATAAACCTTTAGGATTTTAGATGTTATCAGTCAGAAACACGAGTTATTATTAAAAATTAGAATACTGTCAGATAAGAAGAATGTGTGAATGGAATTAAATACAATTTAACAGACCTCTATTTCCTGGAATCATTGTATAAAACCAAGCGCTCCAATTGTTGAATTTACTGGTGGTTTGAGATGGCCTCTGAAGGAGCTCATCTAGAGAGCTACTCTCTATTAGCGTTAAATTATATGCTCTGGAGGAATAAAGACAGCTGCAATTATTTTTTGGACACTTTGTCCACTGAAGAGGTGAAGTCTGCTTCCTCTCTCCAATATGGGCAGACTTTGTCCATTGGCTAATAGAATGTAGAGGAAGAAATATTCTGCTATACTCCTCAGTCAGGCTTTAAGAAATTGGGAACTTATACTGCTTGTCTTTTGTATCATTGACTCTTAAGTCCTGAACTGCCACGTGAGAACTCCAACTACCCTGAGACCACCATGCTCTGTGGGCCACATACAGGCATGTGTCAGTAGAACTAGTTGAGACAAATTTTCCAGTCATCCTCATGACAGCACTGAACATACGAGTGAAGCTGTCTTGAATTGTCCTGGCCAGCCATTTGCCAGCTGCATACTACTGAAAAAACCACTTCAGTATGGAGTAGAAAAATCACCCAACTGACCCATGCCCAAATTATTTATAGATAAATTAATAGAATATTTAAATTCATTTTCATAGTATATTAGTTTCCTGCGGCCTCTGTAACAAATCGGCTGTTTAAAACAACAGAAATCTATTTTTCACAGGTTTGGAGGCTAGACATTCCAAACTAGAATAAAGGTCTGTTCCATGGAACTTGTTCAATGCCTTTCTCTTAGTTTCTGGTATTGCTGGCAATCACTGACCTTTCTCTTTGTTCCTTGGCTTATAGATGCATCACTCATATCTCCACCTCTATTTATACCTGGCAGTCTCCCTGTGTCTCCAACTCTGAATGTCTGCCATCTTCTTACCAAGATACTATTTTAGCTCATTATATCTGCAACACCTTATTTCCAAACAAAGTCAAGTTTAAGTTTTAAAAGGGACATGAATTTTGAAGGGGCTACAGTCCAACCCAACACATGGTAATATAGTCCAAATGAATTGTCTCTGCCAATCTCTAAATTTCCCATCCAAGTTCTCCTGTCATATCCAACTTAGCAGGCTAGCAAAATATATTTATTGAATAAAAACAGTACCTTGTAAGAGTAGAGAGACCAAAGAGTAACTAATTATGAATTTGTTGAAAAGAGAAGCCATTTTGAGGTATAAAGCTCTAAAACTATACAGATATCAAATACATTCATTTAGATTAAGCCACAATAAAAAATAATTGTTTTGACCTCATATATAATGATAGCCAGTGTATTTTGTGTTTCTCTGTGGATCACTCATGATGCCTAGCTATACACAGAGAATTGTGTGTGTGACTTATCCACCATTGGAGGTATTTTTTTTCTTTTCTTCTTTGAAATTTTCTTCTTTTTAATTGGTTTATGTTGTTGCTTGTACTTTTCATGTCCTAAATGCTTTTCATGTCCTAAATGCTCTATAGTGCATTGATTATTCACTTGCTTTGTGTGGCCTGCAGCTCTCTAACCTTTAAGCTCAGTCATGTACCAAACCAAGGAACTTGAAGGATATAGGGAGCCTCAGGTGAGATGACCATCACCGTTAGTTTCACTGGAAACCTGCAGTGACTCTGGTTTCTTGTCAGATTCTAGCTTTGTTCCTTATGACTCATTTCCTGTTTTGTACTCCAACAGGGTGTTTTTTAAAATAATTTTTAGAAGATTTATTTATTTATGCATACAAGCTGGGGCATAGGCCGGAGGCGTGGAGCAGCGAGAGGGTTCACCAGAGACAGAGTGCGGAGAAGAACAGGCAGATCCACTGAAACACACTGCTGAGGGGAGCAGCGGGCGAGGCAGGAGAAGTCTGCTGCGCCATGTGGGAATCTACCAGGCTGGGCGTCGAACTTGCGTCGCCACTGCCGACAGCTCCACAGCGCAGCGTTTAACTGCTGCACCACCAGGGAGGCCCCCAACAGGGTGTTTTGAATGTAGTACCCTCAGGCCTGAAATTCTAATGAGAGAGTCCTTTTGATTTTTCTAATCCTATCTGTTCCTAGACCATCATGTTGATCCTCCAATGGTCATACTCAGAATGGAAAATTGTATGGTAACCAATAACTCTGACACTGTATTCTATTTCTTCATGTTACCAACCTCACCAAGAGCCAAGGCCTTCATCAAATGTTCTTGAATATCAAGTAATAAAATAGCCTGTTACAGAATCAGCCTTTTAGTGACCAAGACATCATCATCTCCCTTCCTGTTGTTCAAAACTAATGCTCCAGGATCCCACCGAATTTGTCTACCCCTGGTCTCCAGTCTACAAAACTTAGTCATTATTCATTTGGTCTGTACATAAACCAAACCCCAGTGAAATCACATCCATCTGCCCAGGACTCTTATTTCTCAATCAAACTGACATTTTAAATGTCAGATGAGTTATGGTATATCACTTGGGTGATCATGGCAACATATTCCCTTATATTTAGAAGATGAACTGTCTGCTTACATCAATATTTTTAAATACTGAAGGAAGCAAGTGTCAAAAGTATGTAAATTAAAGATAAATTTACCACTTCAATATCCCACATGCCTAAAATATAGAAGTCACATCTCCAGTAATTCTCATCCTCCAAGAACTTATTATAACAACCAAAAGTGATAACATTCACCAGGCACCTATCATATATGAGATACTTTACAAATATTATTTCACATGCTATTCATATTACTGTTATTATTTCCACTGCAGATACAAGTTTAGTGAGGTTCTGTAACTTTTCAAACTTACAATGAAAACTGTCTGGGTTTCTCTTTCAAAATAATCCTCTTAGTGGGTTATAGAGAATCTTGTTGCATCAAAATTCAAAGACTGAAAGCTAACCACCATATGGTGGTACTTGGAAGTGGGGACTTTGGGAGGTAATTAGGTCCTGGGATCACTGTCCTTAAAAAAGTGACTCCGGAGAACTCTCCCCACTTTCCACCATGTGAGGACTCTGAGAGAAGATGATTTTCAATGAAATAGGAAGTGGATCCTCAACAGACACTCAATTTTCTGGCACCATGATTTTGGCCTTCCCAGACTCTACAACTGTGAGAAAAACATTTCTGTTAAGGCACCCAGACTATGGTATTCTGTTAACACAGCCCAAATGTACTAAGCTATGGGTTTGTTCTATCTCCCTGCCACCCTTCAGTACCCCAATTTTACATTACAATTTAAAAATTAAATTTACTTCTTGGGCCTCCCTGGTGGTGCAATGGTTTAAACATAGCACTATGAAGATGTCAGCAGCCACTGCAGCATGAGTTTGATACCTGGCCAGGGAGATTCCCACATGGCTCAGCAGACCTCTCCTGTTTCTCCTGCTGCTCCCCTCAGCAGTGTACTTCAGTCGATTTGCCTGTTCTGCTCCCCAGTCTGTCTCTGGTGAATCCTCTCACCACCCCCCACCTCTGGCCTACATCCCAGCTTGTATGCATAAATAATCTTTAAAAAAATTAAAATTAAAATTAAATCTACTTCTTAGCTATACAGTTTCTATACTTCACACGTCTAACTTCCCAGGTTCCTTTCACATATATACATGCGAAGATAAATCTTACCAACATTATCTCCAAGCTCACCATTATGTGCTTAGATTCAGGCCTGCAAAAGTAATGGTGTACATACACAAGCTTCCACTAAAGCATTTCTTTCATGATCAGAGTTAGCACATCAGCTTTGCAGTCTTTCACACAAACTTAACTTTTCCACTTATGCCATTTTGGGGCTGATATGGTTAGTGTTTCTTATTTCCTTTTTCAAACCCTACTTCCCCAAACCTAAATCTCACATTAAATCCTATTATTTCCAGTATATCTGAAATGTCTCTTTTGTGTTTTGGCTGAACAACACAACCATGTATGGCACTTTCATGACCTTTCTCGATTAAGGTAACAACAATAGGTCCACCTCTATACTACAAGGTGCTTCTGGAGAATTTAGGAAAGGTTCCCACTACTGCAGACTCAACCATCAGGGCCAACTTGACAGGGGCAATGCCATACTACCTCAGGGCAGACACAGCCTCATGCCTGAAAAGAGGGTTTGAACATCTTTATGGATGACTGAACTTCAATCTTTTTTTTTAAAGATTTATTTATACAAGCTGGGGTACAGGCCAGAGGCGTGGGGCGGCGAGAGGGTTCACCAGAGACAGAGTGGGGAGCAGAACAGGCAGATCAGAAATACACTGCTGAGGGGAGCAGTGGGCGAGGCAGGAGAGGTCTGCCGTGCCATGTGGGATTCTCCCGGGCTGGGCGTCAAACACGCATCGCGTGCTGCCGACAGCTCCACAGCGCAACGCTTAACTGCTGCGCCACCAGGGAGACCCTGAACTTCGATCTTATTCCCCCACCCCAAACATGCCTGGACAGTCAAAAATTCACACACTGATACAATGTAAGCCATACTTAAACACATTCCATTAAAATAAAGAAATTTTGTAAGGCAGAGTCAATTTAAAATTTGACTATTCAAGAGTCAGAAGGGATTCTGAAGTCTTCCAGTGCTCTTGGATTGTCACTTCTTAAATATGACACTAAATATAATATGAATATCTGACTCCATTTAATAAGGTGAAATGTGAATTTCTCCCAAAGGAAGTTTGATAGATATTAAGAGTTTACTAATTCTAGCAAGCAGGACTCATTCTGTAAAATCCATATATTAATATTTGTTTTGCTTGCCAGTGAAGAGCTAGTAAACTAATACAGCACATTTTTAGCAAACTTCAAGATGATATAGCACAATTTAAAGACAAAACTAAGAATTTTAATATTTCTTCCATATTGAGATTAAGTGATGTAAATAAATTTCCAAACTTGGTTTTAAAAATGCTTTTATAAATTCTGTAGAGATTTGATACTATAGAATAATTTGCATTGCCATAGCATTTTATCACTTAATAGAGCATTTCACACATCTCATTTAATACTTAAGCAAAGCATTAAAGAAAAATTCGACCTCATCCTACAGATAAAAATGCGTAGTATGGTAAAATTACTGACCTATATCCTACAATATACTTAAATAACATTTCTTTTTTTTAAGATTCATTTATTTATGCATACAAGCTGGGGTACAGGCTGAGGTGTGGGGCGGCAAGAGGGTTCACCAGAGACAGAGTGGGAAGTAGAACAGGCAGATCGATGGAGCAGTGGGCGAGGCAGGAGAGGTCTGCTGCGCCATGTGGGAATCTCCCCAGCCAGTTGTCGAACTTGCATCGCCACTGCCAACAGCTCCACAGTGCAGCTCCCAACTGCTGCACCACCGGGGAGGCCCCCAAATAACATTTCCAAATGCAACACAGGTCTTTTGACATTATTAATTAGTCATGTCATTGATTTCCTTTATTGTTCACTGTTCTAAGGGCACTATATATGGCAACTCCTTTAATCTTCAACAATCCTACAAGGTCTAAGTACTATTGTTTTCCCCATGTTTACAGAATAACAGATTGAGGAACCAAGGGGTTCAATTAATTACGCAAGGTCAAAAGCCAGGAGTGAATAAAACTCTTACCTATTTCTGATCACCTATTTCACATAAAACTCTATATAGATTGTACCATATAAGTATTATTTTGTAAACAAAAAGTGATACATTTATTTCCATTTTTATCACTGAAAATTGGAGTCTGAGGTTAAACAACACAGCCATGCTCACATGACCAGTGAGTGACAACTACAATTCAAGCTACCCCCCAAATATATATCCTTCTCATGATAATTTCTCTTTACCTCACAAAACTATCCTGGACTTCATGTCTATCACTATTTTATACAAGCATGAATTGAGTTTATTTCACAAGGCTTTACTGTTGACTCCTTTACATAATTTTTACACACTATCTTACCTTTATTAATAAGGGGATCATATAACTGAAAGAGTGATGCAGTAAATGATAAAAGTTTTTCAAAGTAAAAACATTCTCAACTTCCAAAGTACAAAGTGCAAATCGACCCACTCATATGTTTTCCAAGATAAAAACTTAGAAAGTTGTCGTCAGGTTCTTATGAGCCTCTGCTACCCACAGCCAATCTGTTGCTAAATGTTGTGAGTTCTTTTCTGCTGTATTGCATGTCTTAATAACTTTTTTTCTTCACTTGCCAAAATGAAACCCATATGCTTTTTACCCCCACATGATTCTCTAGCAAAGACTGTGGCTGATTCCTGCTTATTTTTATATGCTGAATTTTCATATAATAATTCCAAAGTGACCCTGTCTCTTGAAATTTACAAATTGTTAGAGGTCAAAAGCTAGTTCATGCCCTTAAATATGGTTTAATTAATTGAAGTGAAGATAGCGTATTACACACATACACACACAAATACAAAGCATATGCACACAGCAAAATTTTCCAAAAAGCAGGCAAAAACATGTGACAAATTTAACTGTAACTACCAGGAAAAAAATAAGCGTAAGTATTACTTAAATTTTTAAAACCTGACCATTTAAGCTTTCTTTGGAAACTTTACAATTTAAGTTTTATTTACTTGATAAAGACAGTACTCTAATTGAAATCATCAGTCTTGATCTTTAACCAATTTAGAGATCCATACATTCATGTTTAGATTACAATAACAATTACACATGATACGATATAGAGATACAGTAGTTCATAAACCTACTAGTTTATTTTCTAGAAAACGGATAACCAGAATTACAGAAGTGTCGTGTGTCTCTATTTCAGAGGCATAAACTCTTCTTAGGTGTAATTACTACTACACTATTTTCACCGTACTTTATCAGGTATCAAAAATAAAGTAGGATAGATCAGAAGAGGCCCAATCAATTTACAAGGCTGAAATGCAAGCTCTAAGGGCTAAAATGTTCTCTAGCACAACAGGGTCTGCAGACCGCAGCAATCCTGCCCTCTCTCTTCTCCTGGGTTGACAACAAGCATGGTTAATAGATCACTGTACTCGCCTACAGAGTCCAGATGGGACCTTCTCAACATTTTAGTCCAAGAAGACACCACCAATTAATTAGAGTTGGCACTTGAGGTTATTCTTTGTTTTGCTGTATTTCTATTTTCTTTCTCCCCACTGGCATCCTGACTTAGCTAAATTAAAAAAATATTTAACATCTCTTTAATGTGGTATTAAGAAATTTTGAAAAGTGATTGCTTTTAATCTGCAGATTTTGAGATATAAGGGAATACAGCTCAGGGATAAATTTACACTTGATTAGTAGTATTTGTTTTCTGTTTCATCCTAATGAACTCAATGGCTTTAATAAGTAATTCTCAAGACAGCATGTCCTTACCAGTCTGGCAAACCCACAGAACTTCTGCTCTGTCCTCATACATGTCAATTTGAGTTTCAGCACTCCGTGATAAAAATCACAATTTTCTTTCATAATTGAAAGTGTGAATAAGAAGTTAGGGGAAAAAATCCCTCAAATTTCTGCAACAGAAACATAACACCGTTTATTTCTGTCTAGTTTTAGAGTATCCAATAAACAGGAACATCCATCAAAGACTATTTCTGCAGCCTGAAGAAATGTGGTGAGTACATGGGGGTATGGCTAGTCTGATTCTGGCAATTTTGATAATAAACATTATTTTCTTTATAAAAGATACTCTACATTTAGGGTCTCCCTGGTGGCGCAGCAGTTGAGCGCTGCCCTGTGGAGCTGTCAGCAGCGCGAGATGCAAGTTCGATGCCCGGCCAGGGAGAATCCCACATGGTGCAGCAGACCTCTCCTGCCTCGCCCGCTGCTCCCCTCAGCAGTGTATTTCTGATCTGCCTGTTCTGCTCCTCACTCTGTCTCTGGTGAACCCTCTCGCCGCCCCGCACCTCTGGCCTGTACCCCAGCTTGCATGTATAAATAAATAAATCTTTAAAAAAAAGATACTCTACATTTAGAGTAAGTATAATTCATAACTATGCATTAAATTAAAAAATGAATAACTAAACC
The DNA here is from genome assembly GCA_004024925.1 of Scalopus aquaticus. Classification (NCBI taxonomy): domain Eukaryota; kingdom Metazoa; phylum Chordata; class Mammalia; order Eulipotyphla; family Talpidae; genus Scalopus; species Scalopus aquaticus. The sequence continues at coordinate 100,852 of PVIJ01000590.1, read as the reverse complement.
ATCCTACCCTAATAAGAGACATATTTTAAACATAAGCAAGAAAAAGAAGTATGAAGAAAATGCATTTAAAGAAAGACAAATAATAAAATTCAAGAATGAAATATTTCTCAACTGAAGGGCAATATAGGATCATGATTCATTAGTGTGTTTTTCCCCCAGTTACTGCAGGAAGTCATTTATTAAAACATATTGAAATAAGTGCCATAGCAAAATAAGGAGCAAACAAAGGAGAAAAGAGGATATTTAGTAATTAGCAGTGCTGTTTCATGCATAGAAAATTAACAAAGTTCGTCATAGCATAAAAAGAAAATAAGGGCATCAAGTAAAATGTGTAATGAAAAGAAAATGTACAAGACAGGATGATTTGGTGTCAAAAGTCAAAACCAAGGAGTGATAGCAGAGCGACAGTGGAGGATAAGGTAAACTCTGAAGTTTTGATGTATAGGAAGGAAGGAAGGTAAGTGAAAGTGATTAATGGTGTTGTTTTAGCAACAGAATAGGAGATTAAGGGGCAGCCTTTCTAAACTGATTGGAAAGGATGATGAAGTGATGAAGGAATGAAAGGAGCTTAGTGTGGGAATTGGGAGATGGTGAGATACAGAAATACCAAGCCAGGAAATATCTCAACAGTGAATTTCAGATTTAAAAATATGATGGAGTGATGGATAAAGACAGGATGTTACAGGGAAACATATTTCAACATTATCATTACCAGTCATCACTGAGAAAGGGAAAGGAATAATTTAACAGGAAAGATAGGTTGCAGGAAATTAAAAGTGAAATAAGATATATGAGATCTGAGAACAAGATAGAGGATTTTTCTCAAAGATTTAGCTAAATTTGAGAAATGTTTCACTTCCCAAAATAATATTATTTTGAAGTAAATTAAAATTTCTAATGAAATAATACAGCACAGTTTCCCATATGTTGATCAAGAAAACACTGCCTTTTTATATTTTAAATACATGCACTAATTTATGAAGTTTCAGGAACCTATTCTATTAAATATTTTACTGAAATTACTTTCTATCTTTTCAGGTATTATGGAATATGTACCTAGAAATGTATGCTCACTGGTTTGTGCATTTATGTCCATTTTAAAATAAATTGATATTTTCTATTATTGCAAATGTATATATACCCACAGACGTATGTATATTCTTTGAGTGAACCTGGAAGAGAAATCAGAAGTGTCGAGGTGGCCTTTTACTATTCCACCAAATAAAATAATTCATTTCTACTCAAATAAATCTAGAAGGCACCATTAGCACATTTGAAAGAATTGAAAATAGAAAAAGCAACATCAACATCCAGACATTATTCACCAATTTGTTTATCCACTCCATAAATTAAGTGCCCACTAGGCACCAGGTATTGTCTTTGTTCTGGGATTACATATGTGAATGCAATGAATATTCTGTCAGGATTGGTATTATTAACAAATGACATTTCTGAGAGGTTGTAAGCATTCTTACCATGGCAGGAAACCATGCTTTAACAACTTCTGCAGAACATTAAAAATACATGAATACGAAAGTTAGGTAATCCAGGCTATTGCCTTGTGTTCAGTTTACTGTTCTATTATTATTCCTTCCTATTGCTATTCTTCCATGGCTGTTAATGCAAATAAAATTGCTTTAGTTCTTCCTCATTTTAAAACTTTAGGGAACACTGTTCTAATAGACTATAATGTGAATGGTGCCCTTGAATTTGTGCACTAAGTAGTTTTGATCCAAATTATGTTTTCCAATTTGATTACAAATACTTTGGAACATTTTCAAGTTAATATTTTAAACCAAATTCAGACTTACAGGAAAGATTTGAAAATTGAATCTCATAGTACCATATATCTTTCATCCAGTGTATTTCATCTTAAATATCATTCCTTCTCTGCATTTTAGGGCCAATTTCTATCAGAAAAATGATTGTCTCCTTGTGTTTGGCATACAAAAATAATTTGGGAATAAAGGTTACATATAGATAATTGAGCTGGGAAAGCTATTATATTTAATTTCAAGCATAGGTGCCCAAAATGTCTGATAGAAATACCAAGTATGGAAACAACAGAGCCATAGGATTAAAAATGTGAATTTGGGAATAGATGGATCAGGGCCAGCTTCCATTTGCCACTCGTGAGTAGTGTAGCTGTGAACATGGTCATTAACCATCCAGTGTCTTAATTCTTCTGTCTGTAAAGTGAGAATAAAACTGTGACTCTTTTAAGGTTTTATGAGTATTAAATGAGTTAGTATTTACAAAGTGCTTACAACACCAACTGACAAAAAGTAAGCACTACTAATTGCTAAATATAAACAATTTAACAGGCACACAAACAACATTCTTTCTGTTTTGCAAAGTAATACTGTGGTTATACCTAAACCGTAAAATAATGTGAATGATTGGCGGGGCGGGAGAGAGGCATGTGTGTGTAGCTACTTAGGTCTTAATATTTTATTTCAAAGCTTCCAGGCTTCTACAAAATGTAGTGAAATGAAATTTTTTAATTAAAACAGGCTTACTGCTAAAAGCAAATATATATACAATATGGCAGTTATTGTCAAAATACTATCAAATAAAAATAGAAATAAATTGATTTATTGTATGTATTTCTTAACATTAGAAGAAACTTTATGATCCTACAAGCTTACTCAGTCTTAATTATGGGCTTTAGTTCTCACTGTAGAGCACTTAGGTGTTTTACCCTAAAACATTCTTGATATATAGCTAATTCTTTCAAACTTGAGTTCAGGTCATTTAGGTCTTTTTTTTTTAAGATCTATTTTATTTATTTATGCATACAAGAACTGGGGTGTAGGCTAGGGGAGCATGGGGTGAGAGGATATACCAGAGACAGAGTCGGGGAGCAGAACAGGGGAATCTACTGAAATATACTGCTGCAGGGAGCAGCGGCCAAGACAGGAGAGGTCTGCTGCGCCATATGGGTCCTGGAAATTGAACTCATGCTGCAGTGGCTGGCCATAGCTTGATAGCCCTGAGATTTTAACCCCTGCACCACCAGGGAAGTCCATGAGTCATTCAGCTCTTAAGATAAATTTAAATTGATCATATTTGGAAACATAAAAGTTAGTCTTTTGAGGAAAAAGAAAGAAACAGAAGTGAGAAAATAATCATGGAAAACAAAAAGTAGATGAGGGTAAATTATCAAAATTTTCACAAACGTTACATGATCAAACAATACGTTGAGACATAATGATGATGCCTTGAACGTGGCTGGGTGTTGGTCAACATTAACACTGGGAAGAAACTTTTGACAGTAATGGAAACAAAATAAATGGTAAGGCATGAAAATATAGAAAGATTCTTAAGTGAAATAATCATTCTTAGGACTGGGAATTTCAAATAAAAACAGCATAGTAAAGGAGTTATTATATAAGCAAAACAAACAAACAAACAAAAAAACCAAAAAACAAACCTCACAAAGAAGAAAGAAAGGGGCCTCCCTGGTGGCCCAGGGGCTAAAGTCTCAGGGCTATCAAGCAATTGCCACCCACTGTAACATGAGTTCAATCCCCGGCCAGGGGGCTTCCCACATGGCCCAGCAGACCTCTCCTGTCTCCCCTCAGCAGTGTATTTCAGTAGATCTGCCTGTTCTGCTACCCACTCTGTCTTTGGTGAATCCTCTCACCCCCTTACCTCCTGATCTATACCCCAGTTCTTGTATACATAAATAAATAAAAAAGAACAAAGAAATGACTATTTTTTTAAATTTACAAATAAAAAAGATTCTTCTCAACTCTTTATAGGATGGTGTTTTTTTTTTTCATCTTCTATTTCTTCTTTTGCATTCACAAAAGGCTTTTGAACACTGTTTTTCATCCAATCCACTTTTAACATTATTGGAATCTCCTAATTACATAAATGCTTATCTTATCCAATGAACAGAAAAACCAAATCATTATTCATATCATTTCAACTGAACCCAAGCTTACTTAAAGCTCTCCTAGAATTCTAAATGTCGTACTTTTACGAAAATCAATGGCTAGGAAAATGTAACTGTCAAGAAAACTACTTTAGTTACTATTTATTAGAGTAAATTTACTGGACACTAAGGCCACACTGAAACAATACAAGTGCTCTCTATGCCCTAGAGCTACCAATTTATTGATGGGGTTAACAGTCTTTGTATGACAGCTTACTTTTCTTCTGAATCCAGTCTAAGATTCCATTAAATATATTTCTAAGCAACAATGAAAATGTCTAGCTGAGAGCATAAACCGATTGCAAGTGTTCACTTCAAAGAACTAAACAAAGACAGACACTTGCAGGCAATGTTCACACATCCAAATTAATGATTGAAGTCACTTATCAAGATTTATCAGGTTAAGGGATCTGGCTTCAATCTGTGACAAAGATTGGCTCAAAATTTCTGAAAACATTTCATTAAAATTACATGGTTTATTTGCTACTTATCATTTGCCAGTTAATGGCAGATGTGCCAATGAGAAAGAAAAACTCTTGACAGATTCAGAGTCTAGGGAGGAAGTCAGAAAAGTAGTAAAGAGGACAAAGTACAGAGGAGAATCTCTCAACAGACCTCCAAGTTAGCCATGTCTACTCAGCCAACTTGCTAGGTTAACACTGTATTTCTTCTAGGGAGCATAATGGCTAATGGGCTAAGACATGTATGATCCATTTAGCTAATACTCAACTCTCTGGTAAGTGCACAAGGTTCTGTTCCTATTAGTTGATGATATACCCAATTGATAAAGATTTAGAATCTTGGATACCTGGAATAAATTCTTCATGCTCATGGTGTATAATTCTTTTAACATATTGATGGATTCAATATGTTGACTTTAATTTTTACATTTAAATTGGTTAGAGACATTGGTCTATAGCAGCTACTATCATTGTCTATGGTATGAGCCATGGGAAATGTCTCTTCTATTTTCTAAAAGAGGCTTGGTAATATTGCTGCTAAATTCTCTTAAATATTTGAATGAATACTACAATACTTCATTTTATAGGAATTTTCTAAGTATAAATTCAATTTTTAATTGTTATAGGGCTATTCAGATTGCCTATATCATTTGCTTAAATTTTGTAGTTTGAGTTTCCAAGAAATTGATCAATTTCTATTTGGTAAAGTTGTTCCATAAAGTTGTTCATAGTATTCTCTTATTATCCTCTTAATTAATGATCGCAGGTTCTGTAGCTGTTTCATTCTAATACTGGTGGTTTGTGTCTTCATCCTTTTATTTTTGTCACTATTTCTAGAGTTTTATCAATGAAATTGATTTTTCAGTGAACTTGAGGTATTTCAGAAAAGTCATATATTTAATGGAAGTCTAGGATTAAGTTAAGAAAGAAAACAGATAAAAATTCTGAAGAAATTAAGAACATGGAGTTTACATTTACAGTATCAGAGTACACACTAGTGGATCACTACAACCAATGAATCATAATTCTCTACATTGTATTGTATAAGTTTAACAAAGTTAATGATACTGAAATAACTGTTAATTTTAGAAAACCCAGACCAGATGGATTGAGTACCCTCTCTTTAAACTGTCTCTTTCAGATCTTGAAAGGCCTCAGCATGGAAATACAACAGATAAGACCTGCTTATTGGGGAGGAGGAAATCATAGAAGAAATTTATTTTGACCCACTCTCTTGTTTGAAACCTCTAGGGATTTAAGGAAAAGGAGATGCAAGATATGTCTTAGTTTTAATGTTAATGCTAGAGTACAACTGGGACTTGTCCTACATTTACTGAGAACTCTAATTTACCGAAACTAGATCCTAGCATTTTGAAAGCAGATTTGAGACCTCTAAAGATATTTCTTTTACAGTTTTTTCCACTTTTGGTTACAGTCTATCATATTGTCCTGATTCTTTTAAAATCTATTCATAGACTATTCTTAATCCCTTGAAATCAACTCCCTCTACATATGTTATTGTGCCTCTCCACACAGATCCCCCAAGTGTCCATCTTGTAATTTTATTAAATCATGCAAAATAATTAAGAAATTTTCTGCTGGGCCTCCCTGGTGGTGGCGCAGGGGTTTAAGTCTCAGCACGATGGAGCTATAACCAGCCACAGCAACATGAGTTCGATCCCGGCCAGGGAGCTGACCCACATGATGCAGGAGACCTCTCCTGTTTCGCCCGCCCGCTGCTCCCCTTAGCAGTGTAACTGTAGATCTGCCCATTCTATTCCCCACTCTGTCACTGGTGAATCCTGTCACCCCTCCACCCCTCTGGCCTACACTCCAGTTCTTGTATGCATAAATAAAAATAAATCAAGAAGTTATCAACTAAGATCTTATTCTGCACTTAACACTTCAGAAGCAAGTATTTCACCAAGATATAAAAACAGCATTAGTTTAAATATGACTGTTTCTACTAAAGAGACTTAACTACACAGTATCAAATAGTATATGCACTTGCATACAAATAATGGTTTTTCTCCAGGAAAAAATAATAGAAGTAATAAGAAAATGAAGGACAAAGTGACTGAGAATACCTCTGTTTAAACATTTGCCATGAAGTAGAAATCATCAACACCATTCATCTTTGAATGTATAAAAACTTAAATTTAGAAGGAATATTAGTATGTATCAACTGGCATCACATTTACACATTTTTAAAGAAAAAGTCATGATTTAGTAAATCGCCAAATGACTGTACATAAAACCATGACAATTATTTTAAACCTTACTTCAATGACACTTTTTTTTCTACAATTCAGTCGATAAGTTAATTTATAGTGTTCTAAAATTTGGTCTCTAAGTTTACTTAGAGACAACATTTCTATCCTGAAGCTGAGAGGTCTATGAATTTGCCAAAATACAAGCAAAAAAATTAATTCTATGTACCATTATCTGGAATATGGACTCAGTGTTTGCACTTGATTTTTAAAAGGATCTGCGATCACTTACCAATTAAAAAGTATTAATTACAGATTTGCATTTAAATCTATTTAAATATTGGCCAAATGGTTATCATGTTTAAGTATTTTAATCAAAAAGGTAGTTGTCTATGTTTTATTTCTCTACATCTATGACTTAATGAATAGAAACTATTGCCATTCTTTTGCCAAAAAGTTTACAATGCAACAGAGATAAGAAATGGGGAAAAATGAACATTACTGCTTAAAATATCTTCTCAATGGCAGAATATGTGTATTCATTACTTTGGCTTCTTCTAGACATTAAAGTGCCTAATCTTATCTCATAAACAGTAGTCCATTCATATCAGCTTAATAGACTACCAGCTGAGAATGATAAGCTTGATAGAATGATAACATTATTAGATGCAGGAATTCTCAGAAGAACTTGGCAATGCAAGCAAGAGAATTAATATCAATAAAATATTCCAAAGAGAAAAGAAAAAGTCATGATTTAACATGGTCTATTTAGGTTTCTGATATTATGTCTTAGAGTACAATGAGATCAGATAATTCATACAGTTTGTTCTACATTTCACCAAATCATCACTAGTGCTTAACCTACAAAGTGCTAAAAATTCAATACATTATGTTAGAAAATAGGAGGGCAGAGGGAGAAGAGCTACAATGATGAATAATAATGAGCTCCTATTTTGTTTAAAGATTTATTTATTGATGCATACAGGCTGGGGTACAGGCCAGAGGTGTGGGTCGGCAAGAGGGTTCACCAGAGACAGAGTGGGGAGCAGAACAGGCAGATTGTCGGAAATACACTGCTGAGGGGAGCAGCGGGTGAGGCAGGAGAGGTCTGCTGTGCCATGTGGGAATCTTCCCGGCCGGAAATCAAACTTGTGTGGCTGCTGCCAACAGCTCCACAGTGCAGCGTTTAACCACTGCACCACCAGGGAGGCCTATAAGCTCCTATTTTTAAGGACCTTAACAATTTAGCTGTGAAATAATCTATACATATAAAAATGATTGCACAGATGTAACAGGATCAGTATCTACAAAAAATACATTTTAAATTCCCTAACTCCTGTAGAATTGGGAGGGGGGATAACAGGAGTCCCCTTAGCTCACAAACACAGGAAAAATAAGGGAGCAGAAGACATTTCATGCTTCCCAAAGGACTACTGTTTCAAGACTCACCTAGAAGGACTGTATTACCTGTGACTATGCAAAAGGACCAAGGAAAAGGAAATTTCTGAAACAAGGGATAGTGATGAAGAATGGTGAATTTCCTAGACATCAGAAAAAAGGAGGTCTCCTATGAATTCAAGGAACCAGAAAACTGAGAGGAAAGAATATGATAAACATTACTGTGAATTTTCATTTCTGCTTGTAATATTTTTGAGAAATTTAAGTACATGATTATTAAATCTTCTTTTAACTATTGTTTTCTTGAATATGACATCTGTTTAAAATTGGACCATGTGCGTGTCTAGATTTATAAGGCTTACATTTGCATATATTATCTTAATGCAGTACAACAATAGATGAACAATGCAGATGAGAAGTTCAGGGGAAGGAGGCAACAGTCTGTACTGTGTTGGACAAGGAGGACTTGATTAAAGAATTTAGACATAAATTCAGTCATGAAGTCAGATTTAGCTTCAAAAAGTGAAAACAATGTAAAACATGGATTGAAGTCAGGGCTGGATTCAAGCAAGAAAAAGAAAAGGGAAGAGCATTTGGGACAATCACTTAAATGATAACATGAAATTGAGAAAGCCATGTTAGGAAACGCAGACATGAAATTCAGTCATGCCCATTGATCTGTTTTGTGAAAATAAAAATAATGGGCACAAGTATCCTTTAATTGAATCTTCAGCCTTAACCATATCCCAGAGGAAGCTAAATAAACTAGGAGTTGAGGTGTCTACTGCCATGTGATAACCCCACACTGACAGTCACATATTGCCACTGACAATTTGATGCCCTCTTCTAGGGTCAGCTCAGCTTTCTTTCTTATTCCTTGCCTCTCCGACCCTTCCAGACTTCCAAGTAAACCACATACCTCTTTGAGGTTATAGGCCTGTGTTTCAGGAGGATTGTGAAGAAGATGAGGTATGTCTGTCTTCATCAGAACTCTCCTCACTATGGGAGGAGAGACTGACATGAAATTATGTTCCCTCTCTTCTTGTGTAAGTTATGAGACCTCAACACTCAGAATGCAGGAGTAAAGGAAGAACATCCTGCCTACTCTGTGTTTGAAATCACTCCATGTAGAGACAACAGAAGTTCTATTAATATTGGAAGATAACTGAAGAGCTGAGCAACAGTTTAAAGAGAGTTCAAGTTGGTACAGAAATGCAATCAAAATGGCAGCCTGAAATTCAACACAAGAGGCCAATTTATTCCTATTGTGCCTAAGGCACTTGGATGGTAATACAGGGACTAAACCAAGGAGGAACAATCTCTTCTGTGCTGGGGAAGTAAGGACAGAAATCATTGAGTACCTGCTCTATGCTACTCATTTTTTATTTGTGTCATTCAATGTTCACAATAATATTATGATTTAGAGTTTATTATTTTCACTTTATAGGAAAGTACAATGAAGTGGAAATAACATGAAATTTAGAATCATATATACTTGCATTTTAAGTATGGATTAGCCAGTCAATTTCCTTATTGATTAAACAGGGAAATTTATTACCTTCTATTATGAATGAGCAAACAGTTCACTGTTTTGCAGGGAACATTATATTATTGTAAAATAATGTAAAACAATTTTATTAAAGGGATATTATATGACAGTCCATCTTATATGCTAAAAGTTTTCCATATGTTGTCTTATTTAATCCTCACAGCAATTAGCTGAGGGGAGGCTGGTATTTCCCCAGTATTTTACAGGTGAGGAAACTGAAGTGCAAGCATATGGAGAAACCTGTCTATAATCTTAAAAAGGTTACAGTGCAAGACTGGCATCAGCCACATGATGCTGTCACTCCAGAGAGTTTTTTGCATGGCTATCTGAGGAAGAACAGCTTACATTAAATGAAAAGATATTCCCCCCAAATGAATCTTTAAATTATGTCAGACTCAATTATAATGACATAACTTAAATCAACCCATTTATTTCACACACAAAATTTATGGGACAGGTGTAGTGATTGTCCTTATTTTTTAGAAGTGGAAACTGAGGCATATATATTATTTACCTACCTACCTACCTACATCATCTCATCTATCTACCTATAATATACTGAATAAGTGGTAGAGCTGGGATTTACACTGCAGAAACCTTCATCATGCCACTATGGATCTATTTTGCTGTGAACAGTTACGGGGACCTCAGCATGTCACTGAATACCTCACAGACCTTAGCTTTTCTTATTTATGAAACCTTGATATAGATATCATAGAATTACAGAATTTTCAGAGCTGTTAGGTTATATTTATTATAAACTTGACACTTTCTTTTTCGTGTTGCTCACATAGGCAGTTCTTCTAAACAGTCATCCTCCAGCTCTCATTTTGCCTCTACATTCAATCTTTAATTATCAGTATTATTATTATGATCATTGCCATCATTCATTATTCATTCATCTATTACTTCCTGAAGACCATCTAGGAGCAAGCTGTAGCCTGTGATATGTCTCCATCCACAAAAACCAGCTCCTCTAACCCTTTTGATTTTGAACCGTTCTGCCCAACTAACCCCTTCCCCACGACCGCTTCATGCCTTGCGGAGATTCTTATGTATGAGTAACTCTGTTATCTAGTCTAGTTTTACATGAGTCTGTGTCACACCCTGTTTCTGTTCAGCACTTTTTTTTAGCTCCAGTATTTCTGATCTGGAGGCTTCTGTTTCTGAATTAGACTCAAACTAATTCAGGCTGTCAAGAGGTTTGTGTCCTGAAAATTCCCCTGAGTCAGAAGAACAAATATTTTGTATAAATAGAAACTCAGATGAAATAGGGGAGAGAGTTGGTATAAACAACAGACCTGCTGTTAGAACTATCTAGAAGTTGTAGTTACCTACATGGAATTTATGATTTTACCAGAGAACAAGTATGATGACATTAAAAGATCAGTAAAGAAGAGTGTGTGCAAGAGAGAGAGAAAGAGAGAGAGAGATGTTGATGATGGGATGGAGTATTTGCAAGTGGAGGGAGAGTGAGTAGGAGGGACTGATATCCAGAACAGATGTTATTCATTTTCATTTGTTATGATATTGATAATTTTGGTAAGAAAATAATTTGCCAACATGTTCTCTAGCAAAAGGCTATTTTCTCATCACTTTCTATTATCTATATCTGATAAATCCTCCCCCTTAGACCACCTGCTCCACCCAATAAAATCTATAACCTAAGCCCTCACAGTCAATTTCCAAGGTCATCTCCTCCACAGATATATACGTTTAACATAAGTATCATATATATGAAGGCTCATGCAATTTTTATCTTCCTTTACTATTATTCCATGTAATTTCTGAACTTTGAACTGAAATATCTTCATACTATAAAGAGGTTATCAAAGAAGGTACATACATTTTAATTGATCAGTTTAATGTAATGACTATATCTTGAGTATTTGCTCTATGAAATTTATGACAAAAGCTGCGTGTGAAGTTATTACTTTCCAGAAGCTAGCTTGTATGTACAAAAGAGTATGGTACAGATATTTAAAACCAGAAGGAACCATTAAAACCTCAAATGTAGAAAAGTTAGGATAGAGACATAGAAAATGATTTCATAATCCTCCGGAACAGTTTCAACTATATTAAATCTCTCACCTCTCTTTTTAAGATAAATTAAAGGAGCGTTCTGAGTTTATCATACATTGAGTGATGAGGATACTTGGGCAATTTTGATTTCTTATAAGACTCTGTGTGGTCAGAGTTCTGATAAGCAGAGCTGGAGACGAGGGTACTTACACAAGTGACATAGTAAGGAAATGCTCAAAGGATACGGGGTGTGAATGGATTAGCATAGGGAAAGAGGAAAAGTAAACCAGGATGAGATCTAAGTCAGACTGATTTCAACATGATACCAGACGGAGCTCTGGGCCACAAATTGCACTGGTCCTGGGCTTTTGTACCCTCCCGTCTGTCCATCACTGCCTGCAAGCTGACCTTGAATGACTGTCATGTTGCCTCATGGCTCATAGCTCCCTTCAGGGTGAGTAGCCAGCATTCCCAGCAGCTGGGGGATGTCTACACAGACCTGGTAAAGGGGGTTTACCATTAATGTCACTAGTGCCTACCAGTGTCAGCAAAGAGAATCAATTTGTTTTGAAGAGAGTATACAGAGGGAAATATTTTATATTTTTTATCTCATGGTGTTAAAAATGTATCTGAATTGATGGTTTGTTAGATAAAATACTCATACAAATTAGTGGGCAAAATGTGAATAGATGTATCCATATCTCCAAAGGTTCCAAACTGGAATTTTATAAAGCTTGAACTAAAATTCATGCATATTTAGTAACAACTTAGTGACAGGAATTTATGCCCCCTGAGAAAGAGAATCAGAATAATCAAAAGCATTGTTACTAGAGATTTAAAAAAAGCTTTCAATGCCATTTCCTATAAAAAATGAATTAGATTATTTTGACACAGTCCACAAGAAGTGAAAGTAAGCAGAAGTAGCTAGTGGGATTTGGGGGAATGCTGTTCAAAGGAAGCGGACTCAGTTTAGACACAGCCTCTTTTCACACTGCTGGATTCCTTCCTCCTGCTGCTACAAATGAGACTGGAGGTCCCACAGCCATCTAGGTTTAACAGAGGATGGAGGACACGACAGCAAGATGAAGGTTCCTGAGTCCCTGAGTTTCACAGCCCCGCCTTCCAACAATACACTGCTTCCAACTAGACCTCTTTCATGTGACAGACGGAAAGATCTCTTACTTAATGCGCCATTTCCGGTTTTCTGTTACATGCAGTCAAACAGAATCTTAGGCAATGCAATCTGTTTGCTCACATTCAAAACATAAACCATTATTCCCTTTTGTTGCACCTCAAATTTTCCTGTACAATGAGTAAAGCACCTTGTCAAAACATCATGTTGTTACTCTGAAAACAAAGAGTGTATAAATATTTGAAAATCAAACTAGATGGAGCATCACATTTTCATCACACAAATGTAAGTTAAATTGGACTGCTTTGCCACAATAAAGGTCTGTGTGCTTGATTTGAAGGATCATGAAACTTTCACTGGTGCTTTTTTTGAAAAGTGCCGAATCTCTTTTCTAAGTCTCCATAGTCACTCTGGATGTAAGGTATTCATTACCAGTGGGATAAAAACAGAATGTTGAGGGTCACATGATGCAGGCAGCTGAGTTGACAACTCATGGTCAGTCATTGGTCCCTCAGGAAGCCAAACAGTGTTTATGGTCAAATTGATGCCAGCAGCCTTGACATAAGGAGACATGGCTATGAAGACAGCTTATCCTTGAAAGATACTGCTAATACATAGGCTGTATCTCATTAAAGTTGTGTCAGAGTAAGAAAAGTGACTTCAGAAATAGGTAAAGGAAATTGGAGCATAGACTGGAATTATCCAAAATAAGCTATATGGGACCATAACAATGTGAAATCAGAGGAGAAATATGTACTTTTAAAGTATTGACATTTTAAATAGTAAGTTGTAATGTTGCTACCAGAGTAATCAGTGTTAGATGCTGAAATAAGGAAATTTAATTTGGGTCTTCAGATGATCAATTTGACAGAAAAAGAAAGTTACTTGTGAAAATGTTACTCTACAATTCCTACATTTATGTATCTAATTTAGAATATGACTAAAAGGTAGTAAATAAGGCAGATTCTAAAATAAATGATTCAGTAGCCAAGAAGAAATTAAAGCAAATAAGCATCTAAAATTACGATAATCTGACAAATTTATTATCACCTTAAAAACTACCAGATGATTTTCTCCATTCTTAATTATTCTGAAGGAGGCAGATCACCTGTTTAAACATCTAAATAATAAGTAATCAAACAAAAAAATCTCCTGGGGTAATTATATTTTATCACATTTTTTAAAATATAATAGATATTTATTTTTGTTATTCGTATCTTTTAAATTATTGTATGTTCCCCATAAGTTACCCACCACCTGTTCACCTGTGGAGCCATCACCATAGTCCTCCGTGCTCCCCTCTTCCCCCCTCTTGAGCCTTCCCCCTCCCCTCCTTCCCTGCTGAATGTCGCTTTCTTATTTGGCTCCCCTATATTCCTGTTATAAGTGAAACCATTCGATAATTTTCTCTTTCTTTCTGGCTTATTTCACTGATCATGATCCCCTCTTGGTCCATCCATGTTGCTGCAAATTGCATGTGTTTGTCCTTTTTGAATGCTGAATAGTATTCCATTGTGTATATGTACCACATCTTCTTGATCTAGTCATCTATTTTTGGGCATTTGGGTTGTTTCCATACCTTAGCTATTGTAAACAGTGCTGCAATAAATACACCCAAAAGACACAAAAACACTAATCCGAAAGGATACATGCACCCGCATGTTTATCACATATTTTTTAAGGGAAACCATATATGGTTCTCCTTATGTAAATTTAAAATTTGAATAACTTCCCCAAACCATTTATTCTACTTTCAAATATTTACTTTAGGAACAAAATACTTTTTTATATCCTTGACTTACAGAAATCACTGACAAAAAGGTATATATTGTCAATTATATAAAGCACAATATTTGTTTTATATCTTTGAGGGTAATTCAGTACATACCCACACACCTGGTACTTGCCAGAGATTATACATAATGTTATTATGACTGTTCTCAATTTCACCTTCTTCATCACCACGTTTATCTTGGCCTTCCTCCTGCTCCTCTCTAACGATGATAATGAGTAGGGATAACTCCTCTTTCAGGAGTGGGCATATGATAAAACTCACCTAATCAGAACATATTTACATATTGTTAACTGAGTCAGGAATGTGTAGGTGATTTTTGTATCTGCAGAGCTATAATAATGATCAACATTCTAGGGAATATATAATTACCTTTGGCATGAATGTTAATACACAGATGTTTTAAAAAAAATCTACATAGAATTCAATTAAAAAACAAAACCCAAAAGCTCTCAGCACATGAGCTTCAGTCAACCTTCATAAGATTCTGCTTATGAGTGCCAACCTAATATTTTCTAAACTTTCTCACACAATGACTCTTATTTCTGGCCAGGAAAATAAATAAATAAGTAAATGAATGCCCATCTGGCAAAGTATTACTCCACCTATATATGAACCAGAAATACCAATCGTTTCTAATGTGTATTCCCCAGATGCAACAATCATCCTCTATTTACAGCTAAACCGCTGATTACTGTGAAAAATATTGTCAGCAAACCATACCCAAAAATGTACTGCTGTGAAAGGGAATTTTTTTTTTCAAAATTGCAAAACAAAATCCTAAACACAATTCAAAACAGAAATCATATCGTTGATAGATTCATAGAAAGAATAGGCTGTACTTATTTTCATTCAGGAAGAGATACTGCTTCTTAAACTTTAAAAATGTTTAAAATTTAAAACTAGTTCACTGATTTCTGATTCTTAAACTGGTAAACTTAGGAAATAATGATTTAATCGTATGCCAATAATAGCAAGCAGAAAAGGAGAGTAGAAAAACAACACTCTACAACTGACATTAGAGAACGAATATTTACCTAATTTGCATAAAGATATCAGCTATACCTTAATACATTTACAAGATGCAGCCATTAACTAATATATGCATTTTAATTCCTACAACCAGTTTGTATGAGAAAGAAACCTGTCAAGGAAAATATGCCCATGGAAAAACCAAGCTAAAAAGTACATGTTTATTGTGGTAATGTAGATTTATAACACTGTGTATGTTTTAGGGGTAAAGGTTCACACCGCTACAAATGTATGTTGTCATACCACGACCACCACCAAAGCTCCAATAATCCTCCACTACAGCCCACTAACCCCTCCCACATTTGCTCCCATCACCCATTATCCCCTTCTGATAGACTTAATTCTGCAATCAGATTTCAAGAGTTTGGGACAACTAAATTTTTGTGATTAAAATAATTTTATATGGCAGAGAAGTTTTTAAGGTAGGAATAGAATCTGAACCTTTATCACAAACCCAGTATTTTAATTTATACTATATTTGATAGAAATGAAGAATGAGTATTTTCTGCAAAAATGCATACAATCCAAATCCTATTCTCAAACTGAGAATCTTAAAATATAATATCTATGCTATTAAGATGATATCTTTACATAATGGTGTAAGGGACATGGTGTATTTTTATAATTTAGCAATGAAATATCATTAACTGAGTACTTTTGGACTTATATTTAAAGCTATTAAATTCTACTAAATTAAATAAGGAAATAAAATTCTAGTTAGCCACTTAAACAAGGGATTTATTGCTTTGATAATTAAAAAGAATACCGTTTGGTGAGAATCACTCTAAAATGGGCTCAAGAAATACATACTTTATGGACAAAGGAAGATGATTTAGGAGAGGAGAGAAACTTCCTGGGATTCAGGTGATCTACTGGAATGAAAGTCTGAAAATTGCCTTCAGTGGTGCTAACAACTAACACAGCACTTGTCTCAACAGGTGCACGCTCAAGCCCACCGCCCCTGAGCTTTTTGTCAAAGCCAAGGAGAAAGATAGTCCCTGCACAGCTGTGCCTCTGGCTACCACCACAAAAGCTATTTTCAGATTTGGGGTAGGCGATCAGCCAACACTCAGAAGCTACACAAGCGCATGTGCTGAGCACACTGAGACTTTATTGTTGTCTCATTGCTTCACCAGCCTGCCTTCTGCCTGCCTACTCCTCCTCCCTATACTGTTTCCTTGCGGCCAGCAAGCCACCTGTGGTTTTCATCATCTTGCTCAAAGGTCCTCATTTCTGTGTCTTCACAGTCCTTCTCCTATTTCAACCTTTATGTCAGTTAGCTCTAGACCTTGAAGCCTTGAGATTTTCCTTCTTAGTACCTACACTGAAGAAGGGGGAAGATCAGAAACACGTGGCTGCTTTCCTAAAGAAAGAGTTTAATCTGTTCATAGTATGTCCTTCACTTGAGTCACCTACAAGTCATGGACATCGCTCCCACTGTGCTGAAACACGAGAGCGGATGCTTATAAAGAGGTGCAGGTAAGACAGTTGTGGAAATGACGAGGAAACAGTTTAAAGGCGTTTCGAAACAGTGTTTCGATAGTTTAAAGGCATCCAGGAAAGAGAGTTCAGAAGTCCGATACTCAATGGTGTCCATTACTTCTACTTTTGTTAAACACTGAGCCTTTATTTTACAGAACTGTTTTCTTTAAACAGAAAGTAATTTGAAATAATTGCTTTAATTGTGTGAAATAATTATCTAGAAAATGCATTTTAATGCATCCTTATAAATGTAATTTCATATGCCTACAGTGGAAAATAATAATAATGGAAGGAAAATTGATATTTTATTTCCCATTTTAACTTTTATCCCCATAATTGCAATGCAAATTCAATATGGCAGATGAAATTGCAAGGACTTATTCTCTGGGAATCAGTATTGTACAGAGATTAGCCTAGTTCATAATTAAGTGTCTCTCATGAATGTGGGCATTGTTTGCCAAAAATAATCCTTTGTATCTTCCTCCTGGGCCAGTAATTGAAAATGTATTGCACTCCAAAGGAAAACATAACTAAACGATGTGATTCTACAAATAATTATGGTTGTACCTCTACAAATACAATTTTTAATATTTGAAAAATGTCAAGTTATAAATACACATATGCGAAATTTTAGAGCAGAGTTCAAAACCTCATGCCTGTCACTTAATAGTTACGTGACTTTGATCAAGTTACTTAAAGTCTGTGTTCTTTAGTTTTTCTTCTCGAAAATGGGGATGATTCTTTCCTCACGATTCAATGATGAAAATTAAATGAGGCACAGGCAACATTCATACTCCCCCTGGATTCTCTTATCCTTTCATTGCTAGTATTTTCTGCCCCTTGTTCTCTTTTATAATTTCAACCTTAGTGATATGTGGGTGATTCTCAAATATTTCCCTCTAGGTCTACCTCTTTTCTTAGCTTCAGTCCTCTATCCTAAAGACTGTAGTATGTATCGAACAGAGTATCTCATCAACAATTCCAAGTTAATGTCTCAAAATAAAAATAAACCTCTTCCTACTACTCTCTAATTTTCATCCTATTCCTTGTTTCTCTGCCTCTGCTAATGTTGCCATCATTTCCCTAATTATCCGTGCTGATTAGCTATTTTTAAGGATACCCAGATAGATTTCATAAAGCATTAGATAACAATGGCTTTTATTGGCTGGATTTGAAATGAGTTCCAACCGTTAACCGAGTTTTGGAAGCTGTTTATAAAGTTACATCTATGGAAGAATTCCAAAGTCTTTTTCATATACATGGTGAAACTCTAAGAAGAGAAGATTGTAAGCAGTATTTCCCTAAACTTGCATGACTACGGACATTTTTTCTTTTGGAGGAGCAGGGAAAACCAGAGGGGGCTCATATTGAGTATTTGTGGTTCCATAGAGCATTCCTACCATATGTTTGATATCACCACCCTCCTTTCCTCATCTCCCACAGTTTACCAGCCAAATAATATTGATTCTCCATGTTGAATCCCTAATTCATTGTAAGCTGCATTTGTCTATAAATCTAACCTGGACTACATGTGTGCTTTCCTTCCATTATATTTGCTTTTTCTTTCACTTCAAACTCTCATTTCCATGGTTGTCATGGAAATTTTTGCTGTTAGAAATATAAATATATATAAGACATGAT
The DNA here is from genome assembly GCA_004024925.1 of Scalopus aquaticus. NCBI lineage: Eukaryota > Metazoa > Chordata > Mammalia > Eulipotyphla > Talpidae > Scalopus > Scalopus aquaticus. Next base: position 82,193 of record PVIJ01000590.1, on the reverse strand, counting down.
GTCCACTGCCATGGAATTCATGGGAGATAAAAATAGGCAAATAGAATTTGAATATATAAGTAATACCAGAGGCACAGACCTGCCATGTAAGTTTCACAGAGAAATTGCACTGAGAAACTGTTTATGTGGGAACTACTAAGTTAGTTTTTTTTTGGGAAGTGGGAACAAGATAACATTAATCCGGGAACTTCTAAATGAAATATTCCAAAAATATTTTCTACCATGAAACCTAATTTTTCTCATAAAAAGTTAAAAATAAACTTAAAAAATATATTTTTTCATAATAAAATAGGAATTGGAAAAAGTCTGTATTGTATAAATATGAATATTGAAATAATTCAAAAACAATTATATCCTAGATACACCCACTACTAATTATGAGTGAAATTTCATTTTGGCTATCTGGTTTTTATAAATAAGTCTGATGTCTATAAACATGCATACCTTTGTATGTATATCACTCCACATATGTAAGCACATGAATAATTACATATACACCTACTTAATTATCAAATAGTTAACCTGAAATCAAATTAATCCATCACTCTTTATAATGTTGTGGGGTTTATGGACGCAGTGTGAGATACTAATTTGACCCTCATATACCACAGATTTTTTTTTATAATTAGACGGCTCTATAACAGCATGGTATGTTGTGAAAATCACAGACTGAACCACCTGAGTTTCAGGTTAAGTTTGGTATCCCACTAACTAGCTATGAGAACTAGAATTTCATTTTTGATATCTATAAAATGAGAGTGTGGAAAATACTCTCCAGGTCCTTTCCAGCTGTTATGGCCTATTATCTTTTTATTCACCACCAGGCATCAAGCTAATGAAATAACAAAACTGTAGACCAAATATCAGGTTTCCTTTAGCCATATCTGTCTGTCTGTCTAAATAAGTGTTCGGACTATGGCGGAGTATGTTGATGGTGGGGATCGTGTGGTAACATAGATCTGAAGTGGTGTGAACCTGATGGAGGAGATATAACTCCCATTTTCTAACTGAGGGTTAAAACCAGATGAGGAAATGAGGGTAGAAGGAATTAACATAACCATGAGCACAATTCCTAGGCACCAACACCTCACTTACAAAGCATAGGAAGGCGCTAGACTGCAAAGATATGGAGATTGAGCCCACTGTAGAATCTCAGGTCTTTTTTCTAATTCTAGCTAGCCAGCAGAGGGAACCTTCTTCAAAGGTTCGCCCCTCCTGACAGAAATAAGAGGACAAAAGCCCGACCTGCCCCCACAAAGGGGCAGCCCTTTCTGCCTGCTTGTGTCTGTGCAAGTGTCCTATGCTTCTTTGTCCCTTTTCCTAATAAACCTGTTCTTTATAACTGAGTCTTTGCTTCATGGAGAAACTTGCCGCCGAAGGGAGCTCTGGTGAAACCTTTCCCAGAGTGAACGCAAGGACCCCACTCCGCTCTCAAATCCATCAGAAAAACGACATCAAACCTATACCTCTCAATAATACACAGTGTTGTAAACCAATGTAAAAATAAAATATACAAAAAATTGAAAAAATGATCTTTCAGTATAAAACCCATGTTTATATAACTGAATGTTGAAGAAAACCTTTGTATGAAAATATTTTAAATGTAAACACTTTAATATAGCATTTCAAAAATAAAAAGTGCAACAAAACTTTAATCTTCTTAAAGCATTACTTATTTTCTCCTTTCCCCCCCACTTTGCCAGCCCCTTTCTATTCTGACCACCTACTTTATAGTTTTCTACAGCTCTTTGTGATTACAAATTGCTAATTGCACCTTGCACAAAGGATCATTTGCACTACAAACACACTACCAGCAATTCTCATTAACTCAAGAGGAAAAAAAACCTCTCAAGCAATTGAATCCTAGCAGTAGGGAATGCAAGACCATTTCCCAGGGATCCTATTGGTTCAGAGGAAGAGTAAGAAGAGGGCAGCAAAGACCTGAGCCATTTTCCTCTTTTCCATATTTAATTCAGATGTCATTTTCTTTTACTCGTGAAGCTATTTTCAACGTGTTCCCCATTACAGACTGTATTATGTCGCCCCAAATTTTATGTTGATATCCTAACCCACATTACCTCGGAATATGATTGTATTTGGAGATAAGGTCTTTAAAGTGGTAATTAGGGTGAAAAGAGGTCATTAAATGGGGCCCAAAGTAATCTGATGAGAGTCCTAAGAAGAAGAGATTATGGCACAGACATACACAGAGGAAAGACCAAGTAAAGACAGGGATAAGACTACCACCTACAAGCCAAGGAAAGGTCAGAAGTCAACTATGCCAAATTGCTAATCTTGGATGTCTACTCAACAGAAATGTAAGAAAATAAATTCTGTTGTTTAAATCATTAATCTGTTGTAATACTTGGTTATGTGAGTCAAGAAAACATACTCCTTATCTTCTGTTTGCAATGTTTGTGTATGAACTGAGACCATCCCTATTTTTCCCACTGGTGAAATATATATGATATATGTGTGTAAATATATACACACACATACATATATACACACATGTATAATTAAAACTATATTTAATGTCATTAAAAATGACATTACCACAGTAACCATATATCAAACATACCACCCTACCCTTGGCAAGATTGAATTCTAGTATTAAAGTACATACATTGATAAAACGTAGCAAAAATATGTATTTTGAAGGAGTTTCATACTAACACTTCAAAATGGTATTATTCCTCTTCTCATAGAGTGAAAGGGACTAAGGGGATGACATCAGGGATGAATTTCTTGTGGAGATGGAATGGAAATCAAGCTTTTATTAATAAAGGTTTTAGTAAGAAGAGGAATAAATGGAGGGCTATTTCTCAGGAAGTCACAAATCTGAAAGTTAGAGAGCATCATATTTCAGGGGTTCCCACCTGGATCCTCTGACTAAATGGGTAGGAGCAGGAAAGGTAGAAAAAAAAGAAGCAGGGAGTGTGAACTGGGTCCTGATAACACATGGCCTTGCATGCTCTGTAGAGCTGATAGTAGTATAGCAGGAGAAAATATGATCCAACTTGTTAGTTAAGGCTAATTCTAAACTTGTCACCTGTAAAACTGGTTTTTAAAATTGTTGGTAATTTGGAAATATAGACTCTTGGCCCCTATCAGGTATAGTTACTGTAGCACATCCACCATCAAAGTACCCATAGGACCAGATGGCTTCAGAAGTGAGTTCAAGCAAACCTTTAAAGATAAACTAATTCCTATCCTACTCAAACTCTTCAAAAAAAGTTGAGAACAAATACCTCCAAACACATTTTATAAAGCCAACATTACTGTAATGCCAAAACCAAACAAAAACAATACAAATAAAAAGCTGCAGACTAATTTCCCTATTGAACACAGATGCAAAAATTCTTAATAAAATCTTAGCAAACTGAATCCAACAATGCATCAAAAGGATTACACAACAGTATTTATATCAGGGACACAAAGATTGTTCAACAACAGAAAATCAATGTAACACACAACATGAACAAAAAGAAAGAAAAAAAAAATATGATTATATGAATTGGTGCTGAGAAAGCATATGGTAAGATCCAACATACACTTATGATGAAAATCCTCAAAAAAAAAAAAACTGGGGATAAATTCAACATATCTTAACATAATAAAAGCCATATATGACAGACCCACACTAACATCGTTTTCAATGGTGAAAAACTGAAACCTTTCCACTAAGATCTGGGACAAGACAAGGATGTTCACTCTCACCACTACTGTTCAACATAGTATTTAGTCCTAGCTAGAGCAATTAGGCAGGAGAATGATATAAAAGGAATCCAAATTTGGGGAGAAGAGGCAAAGCTATCATTATTTGCAGACGACACAATCAGATAAAGAGAGAACCCTAAAGACTCCACCAAAAAACTAATTAAAATATAAATCATTTAGCAAAGTGGCAGGTTAAAATCAATACACAAAAATCAGTTACCTTCCTGTGTGCAAATAATGAACTAGAAAAGGAAGAAATTAGGAAAACAATACCATTTACAGTCACACACACAAAACATTTAAATACCTAAGAGTAAACCTAATAAAGGAGATAAAGGACCTATGCAAAGAAAACTGTCACATCATTCAAAGAAAAAGACGACACAAAGAAATAAAAAGATATCCCCTGCTTATGGTCTGTAAGAATCAATGTTGTCAAAATGACCATCCTACCCAAGCAATATACAGATTCAATGCGATCTCACTAAAACTTTCAATGACATTCTTCAAAGAAATAGAACAAACATTACTGAAATTCATATGGAATCATGAAAGACCCTGAATATCCAAAGCAGTCCTGGCAAAAAAGAGGCAGAATGGTGGTATCACACGTCCAGACTTCAAATTATATTATAAACTCATAATAATTAAAACAGCATGGTACAGACACAATGATCAATGGAATAGAATTGAGAGTCCAGAAATAAATCCCCATCTACATGGACAGTACATTTATGACAAAGGAGCCAAGAATTGGAGCAGGGAAAGCCTCTTTAATAAATGGTATTGGGAAAACTGGTCAGACACATGAAAAAGAATGAAACTAGACCACTATCTCATTCCATGCACAAAAATCAACTCCAAATGGATAAAAGATTTGGGTGTAAGACCTGAAGCCAAAAAACACATAGAAGAAAAGCATAGGTAAATAACTCCATGACATAAGCTTCAGTGATGTCTTTGTGCATTCATTTCCAGCAGCAAGAAAACAGAAGAGAACATAAATAATTGGGACTACATCAAATTAAAAGTTTCTCTACAGCTTAAGAAACTCACTAAAACAAAGAGACACCCTACTGAATGGGAAAATATTTACAATTCATCTGACAAGGGGCTGACAACAATGGTCTACAAAAAACTCATACAAATCAGCAAAAAAAAAAAAAGAAATAGGCAAAAGTTTCATCTAAAGATGAAATTATCCTATACTTTTCTGTAGTAATCAGTATCTTTCATGAGGAATTTCTAAGTATAATGTGTATTATACTGAACTTCTAATTTTCTTTGGGTACCTATACTCATTCAATATTTTCATGAGACGATAACTATAATCAAAGCAGAGAGCTTTATTTCATGCAACAAAGAACAGTCTTTTAGAAAGGAATTGTAAATTACCCCAGTTAATGATTATTCTAATTGGTCTCCCTATTGGAAGACATTATTTCCTATTCTGTATTTAGTTGGTTTAAGCAATCTATAGTATCAACATCCATTTAGTCCAAAATATGAACTGTTTTATATATGAAATGTCATTTTTATAAAGTCTGTCTACATTCCAAATCTATCCTTCTGAGAGAATTTATCAATGACAACTCTTCCATACTCAGACCAGGTATCACACTAAGATGAACTATGTATGTGTGTTGTTTTCCTGAAGGAAATGGCCAAATATTAGTTCTAAAATGTATTTATGATACAGTGGTGGGAGAAATATGGGGGCTACAATGATGTAAGAAAAAATAAAAAATAAAAATCAACTGAACATTTAAAAGTATTTTTTCTACACACATAAGCTTTCCATCAAATTTCTAAAAGCCTGTAGTACAAATATACAATAAACCTGTATCTACCCAAGTTATTAACTAGGGAATCAACACTGACATTTTTTTTTTTCTCTCTGCAACCCCTCTCTCTTTCCAACTTACCTAGTCAGATTATATTACTAAATTTCACCATTTATATATCTAAGTATTTCTTGATTGTATTCCATCTTTTCCATTCCTTACACCCAAGTAAGGCTTTTATTTGGGATATAACTACAATTTTCTTATACTTACCTTTAAAGCAGTGATTCTCAACACAATCTGTGCCTGGTGTGCTTTTAAGTTCTGCATTAATTGATTTAGAATCAGGGCTCTAGATATAGATTTTTTAAAGCTCCCCAAGTGATTGAAATGTACAGGCTGGGAATAACAGTATAGGTCAGGGGTTGTTAATGTGCAGTCCCTGGGCCAGGGACATTACCATTACCTTGAGAACTTATAGAAATGCAAGGTATTGGGTCTCACATCTGATATGCTGAGTGGAACCCCAAAATCAGTGTTTTGATAATCATCAGGTGATTCTGATGAAGGTTCATGTCTGAGAATCACTCTTGGGGGGTTTATTCCCACACATCTCTCTAATTCATGTACCAAAAATATGGTGTCAGGGTCTCCTCTAAATAGTAGAACTAACATAAATATTAGATTTACTAATTCCTTGTTCACTGTTACTCATTAATTACCAAAATTCTTAGTATGGCTTATAACTTCCTAGTGCACTTTTCATGATCTAACTATAACATGTATTTCAGCAATACTGTATCACTGAGTTTATGACAGATTAATACTCACTGTTTTAGTTTCCTAAATATACCACACTTATACACTCTACATCCTTGAGAATGCTGTTCCCTCTGTCTTAAATGTCCTTTCCTGCTCCTTAAACTGGCAAATTTGTTTCTTCCATTAAGTCTCAGTTCAATTAACTTCACTTTTTTGAAAGTAGTCTTTGATTTCCTTGCAGAATAAGGCATTTCTTCCTATATGCTGCCAACTGAAACTTTTATAAACCCATACCAGAGTAAACTCCATATTTTTTTACTTACAATTTGTATAATTTTATCCTATTTTGGGGGGACAGAAGTTATTTTTTATTCAACTTTATATCTGCAACATTTCTGTGATGTTAGAAATTCATTATTTTCTTGGAATAAAGTATGTATTTGGAATAATAATGATTGAATTAATGAATAAATGATGAAGCACCAAAACGTCATGGAAAATTTTGCTGGATGATCTAGTCTATCTCCCCCAAGCACAGAGTTTGACCATCAACCACAAACAGACCTTCACAAATCAAAGTGTTAAGTTTTTACTTCATGGGAAATTTCTTATAGTGCCATAGACTATAATATGTTGGAAGAGTTTTCACAGATATCAATTACCTAGAAAGGAGTTCTGAATCTTCTTAAAACTTTCAAGATTCTCAAGTACTTTTTAAATATGTATATTTTGTTTTATTGCTTACTCTCCCTCATTATCTAAGCTACTACAATGTGTAAACACTAGAAATCTATTTGAATACACTATTTAGAGCAAGCCACTTGTCTTTCTACCACTCATACAAAAACCAAAACTAAACAATGATGACTGGTTATACAAGGATCCATCATCCATTCAGCCACCATTTATTAGGCAACAATCACTAAGATTTTTGGTTAGCATATGTGATATACAAATGACAGCAGACATTGTGCAATCAAACTCATAGACTATTGGGAGAAGACACTCCTGTAAATAAGACAGTTCAAGGCAGAAATTAAGTGCAACAGAAGAATAACAGACATAATACACTTGGAATTAGGAGGGAGGAATGCCAAACTACCCACTCTGTCTATATTTAAAGATTTTTTTCCCCTACAAAATAAAAATGCTTGTTAGAACTAGCATAAGAGATGACATTTTGCATTCTTTGGCACTTTTCCCTTTTTGTTGAAGGGAATATTCTTGATCCTCAAAGCATAGCACCATGTTTGATTTTATTCTATGAGCAAATTTTATTAACTAAGAATGTGAAAGCATTCACATTCATTCCAATTAACATTAAATGACACTCTCCCAATGAATAAAATGTCAAAAATCATGCTAGTAATTGCAGTCAATGAAATGAATGCTCTGCATGCATATTTGTACTCATCAATTGACTACTAATGTCAAGAAATACACACCTAACACAGAACAGAGGAAGTAGCAGATGTTATAAAATATTTCTGACTAATGACTAGTAATAGATGGCAATTTAATTTCAAATCCCTGAATTTCTTGAACCTGGAAATTAAATACACATATTTCACAGTTAAATGAGCATTTTGTTTATATGAATAAAACTTAGCAAGATCTAAAATTTCATCAGTTTTGAAATGTAGGCTGGAGAGGAAATATGTTCTAATGCTTTGAAAAACTTCCTTTCAGGGCCTCCCTGGGGGTGCAATAGGTTAAGGCAGTGCTGTGGAGCTGTAGGCGGCTGCAGGCGAGTTTGATGGCCAGCCCGGAGAATCCTACATGGCGCAGCAGACCTCTCGTGCCTCTCCCACTGCTCCCCTCAGCAGTGTGTTTCAGTCGATCTGCCTGTTCTGCTCCCCACTCTGTCTCTGGTGAACCCTCTTACTGCCTCACACCTCTGGCCTGCACCCCAGCTTGTATGCAAAAATAAAATATAAATCTTTAAAAAGAAAAGAAAAACTTCCTTTTAAACTCTGGTTTACCCAGCAATGGCCTGTGCTGACTTTAAAATTATTTCTAAGCAACAAATTATTTTTCTTCATTTTGGCTTTAATAAAATCAAAGGAATATTAAAATCATATCCACTAACGAAAGGCAATTCACATCTTTGAAGTTACCTGTTTTATTTTTTAAAATATATATATATATATATTATTTGTTATCGAGGAAACACTGGTTTACAACAAGTGTATATGACTTAGAGATATAGGTCCACACCTATACCCAGACATATGTTACCAGACCCACCACCAAAGCACCATTATCCTCCACCACAGTTGAAACAAACTTTTTTAGGTGAAAACTGATTTTAACTTAGAACTCAAATATTGTACCCACTTTCTCTTTCTTTCTATCACACAAACAAAAATAGACACACACACACACACACACACACACACACACACACACACACACACTGTGAAAGCTGAAAGCTTAATTTCATCTGAAAGGAAAAACTTCCTAAAATGGGTACAAAAGAATACTAACTAAAGAATTGAGTTAGTTGCTCTTTCTCCCCCTATATACAAACCGCTCATTCAATTTCCTGCAATTGAAAAGACACCTGGCTTATTGATCAATTAGAATCTTTTTATATTTCTGGTATAAAGGATATGTTTTTGTTTACAAGTACTTGAGATTCCAAAAGGGAATTTATGTAAGGGTATACATTTCAATGTGAACAATTAAAACATACATGCAAAACTCACAAGCATTCTATACTTGGAGGGCATGGCATTTTGAATCAATAACCTATGCTATTTTTTAGAATTCTGGCTGTGTATGTGTATATGTGTATAATTCTATTTTTTTTTTCAAATAATCTGAGATTCCTGGGGCCTCCCTGGTGGCGCAATGGGTTGAGTCTCAGCACTATGAAGCTATTCGCAGCGATGGCAGCACGAGTTCGATCCCCGGCCAGGGAGCTTCCTACATGGTACAGCAGACCTCTCCTGTTTCACCTGCTGCCGCCCTGAGCCATGCATTTCAGTCAATCTGCCTGTTCTGCTCCCTACTCTGTCTCTTGTGAATCCTTTCATCCCCTATACCTCTGGCTTGCACCCCAGTTCTTGTATACACAAATAAATCTTTTTTTTTAAGATTTTTTTTAAATTTATACATACAAGCTGGGGTACAGGCCAGAGGTGTGGGGCGGCGAGAGGGTTCACCAGAGACAGAGTGGGGAGCAGAACAGGCAGATCAGAAATACACTGCTGAGGGGAGCAGCGGGCGAGGCAGGAGAGGTCTGCTGCACCATGTGGGAATCTCCCTGGCCGGGGGTCGAACTCGCGTCGCCGCTGCCGACAGCTCCACAGCGCAGCGCTTAACCGCTACACAAACAAATCTTAAAAAAAATCTGAGATTCCGAGATTCCTTCTATGCTATATTATTTCTAAAATATTCCATGTCATTATCAGTGTAAGTCAGAAGGAATTTATGGCAAACATCCATTCTTTCCAGCAGTGCTGGATATGAATTCAACACTCATTTTTTGATCTTCTTAACACATGTAATATTCTAAGATCTGTGAGCATCTAAGCACATTTAAAACAGTTTGCAACACCCAAAAGGAGTAATCTATTAATAGGAATAATACAGTTATCATATTATAGTAAAAATAATATAGACTGAGTTACTTCATTTTTCAAGTGGGAAGGTCAACATATTCCTTTAAAACTTTTATAAGAATTAAATTATATATAAAAATATCATCATTTACTATAAAATATAACAGTTATATGTAAATGAATAGTCCAGCAGAACTTGCTTTTTAGATGTCATGGATTAGAACTCAACCTTCTATTTTCCATTCATTGGCTATATTTCAATTTTCAAAGTTTTGTGCCACATTTCTGCAAATGTGACACCCATACTTAATATGGGTTCAACATTATTACTTGAGTTCTGCACTGGTTTCTGTTTGTGCAGCTCTTTACTTTTATATATGAATATCAAAGGTTGACCGCAAGGCCTACTTTAGTATCCCTATATAAAATAATGTATGTCTTCATTAAGAACAATGTAATCATGGAGTTAGCATCAAAAACATCATGGACAGAAGAGTCTGTATCCTGTCTTTTCTTTGGTTAAATTTTTTCAAATCAAAACAGACTGTCATGAGGGCCACAAAAGCCTTTTTTACTATAAGTAATACATTGCATTATTTGTAATCAAAGATAAAAAGGACTCAGAAAAATATTAAGAAAAAAATAATTATATTCATTCACAGAAATTCATTTTATTTTAAAATTGGATCAGGGGAACCTCTAATTAAATAAATCATTATTATCATTCAAGCTAGTTTTTCTCATAAAAATGACTGCATGCACAAGATGTAAAGATTTCTGTAATGTATGAATAGTATGTTAACGTAATGTGCAAAATTCAGGTCATATCAATTCATCTATAAAATAATTGTTAACACTTTTTTGTGAAAAAGATTCCACCTAATACATATCAGTAGATGCTATTTTTGTTTTAAGAGATCTTCAATTCCATAAATTTGTGTCATTCAATAGATATTTCTCACCTTGAATTTGGGCATATGTGTATTGGGGCTCTCAGCTTGAGCACATAGCTACCCAGCGACTAACTTTCCATTTATAAATATGCTCTATTCCAGATTAAAACAGATGAAAGATTTGCAGTCATTGTTGCCAGCCCTTGAGCTGGAAAATTAGCTCAGGAAGGCAACTATCTGAAATTGAATACTCTCTGGAATGGACATTCCGTTCTAAGTCCCCTTCAGGGAAACTCCAACAATAGCTCAGGAAGAAGCAAACACTTGTCTTCAAGGCAGCCCATGCCAACCATTCACTTTCTTAGCGATTTGTCCTCAGACACCCAGCTGGAGACGTACAGCTCCTGCGCCCACATGAAAGAACAGAAGCCCAGCATGCACATAAAGTATGAACAGAAGTGACTCTCCCAATTTCTATCTGCCTGTGTCTCTATAAATTATATTAAATTGATATCACCAAAGTTATCACAATTTGTAAGCCCCTCAAAGGAATCCTCACAAATCTGGCTTCTTTTCAAACTCTGTTTTTTTTTTTTTTTTTGAAACTAAGGACAAGTAGAAAAAACGAGTTACAGAGTAAACCAACTACCATTGATTACATAAATGACCTACAATAAGCAACACACTTTTTAGTTTGCGGTGTATAAATTTTACACTTCACTTAGCACTCAGACTAATGTACTAAGGATTACCCTATTTTATTGTATTAGTTATTATGTGTATGTGTGTATTTAGATGTGTGTGTGTGAATGTCAGTACTCTCTGCTAGTCATAAATTCTTTTTTAGTCTTTGAATGCCTGAGTTTCAAATACAAAATGATCAGATGACTAGATAACAGTCAAAAAATGCTGTGATATTTAATTCATTTAGGTGACTATAAGCAATTGGGCACAAGGTACCCACAGACAGAAGACAGAATTGCTTGCACAGAATTATCAACAGTGAGTTTCAATATAACCACAGAAGAGGGGTACCATATTCTCTAGGGTATTAAAAGTGTTTTTGAGCCATGGCCTATAACCAAACACTAAAGCGATGAATAGAAGTTGTTAGTAGAAGACACGTGATACTAACAGTTTTTGTGAGAACATTCCAAAAAATCAGAACAAGTCACAGACATAAAAAGAACTTGAATGACTTATTTGTGGAACCACAGTCTTAAGGCTAAATAAGAACTCGTGTGGTAAGGAATAGCATATAGGCAAGAGGTAAGAGGAGGTGCCATGCTGCAAAGGATTTGTGTTGAAGCCTTGAATATTACCCAGCAGCTAAAAGATTCTCTAAAGGACGTTAACCTACACACACAAAATCTAATTTGTGTTTTAGAAAGATAACTGGACAGCAATTAGAAGGATGGATTAATATAAGCTCAGAATAAAGCAAGGAGAGATCAAACACACACACACACACATACACACAATCAGATATAGTCGCTTATCTATATATCTGATTCTACAACTTGTTATCGAAAGGTATACTTATATTTGGAAGTTACATATAAAATGCTATTCATTAATATTAGTAGTTACAGTAATACAAAGTAATACAAAGTACAAAATGATTCCCAACACTTTACCACTCACCAAGCAATTTCATATAGCCCCCCTTTTAATGTCAACAAAAAGTAACCTTATGAAACAGCATGCTATTCCTTAGGACAATTAGTAATAAATATGCTCATCTCGGTGCCAGGCATACAATAAATAGGCAGGTAGGTATTCAAAAAATAGTAGTCAAATATTAGCTCATTCATGATTATTTGATGCGGTAGGTAGTAAGCTTGAATCCAAGGAGTTCCGGGCATTGTCAGTTTCCATGCCTGTGGAACAGCGTAACTGCTAAAATGCCAGCCCTTTCCATACATGCTTTTTGATCATAAACAACCTGAAGCACACTACCTCACAAGGTAGGACATTTAGAACAAGGCTTAAATCATCATGACATTTTGTTCAATAAGTGATGCATGTTCCTGTATAATAGAATGGATTACATTCTAGTGAGGTAGCATTAAAACATTCTTTGAATGTACCCTGAGTGGTGGATTTATTAATTTACAGATATTTTCTGTTGATTATGTCTGGGGATGATATACGGGCCTTCAGGACACTTAGAGCTTGTTAAAGGTTTGCATTTTTAAAGTTTTTATTTTACAGAATGTATAGATTCACAGGAAGTTGCTAAGAAATATGCAGGAATGTCATGTCCAACCTCTGTCTCTCCTACTACAATATTGCCATCTTGGACAACTATAGGACAATGTTGTCCAGAACTAATTCAAATTTTAGCAATTTTACATGTACATATTTGTGTTCCTCTGTGTGTGTGTGTGCATATTTGGTTCTATGTAATTTTATCAAGTGTAGCTTTGTGTAACAAACACTACAATAACAGAACAGGTCCATAGTACAGGTTCCTTTATGGCACACCTATATAGAACATCCCCTCATTCTTAACTAATCTGTCCAAATCTCTGTAATTTCATTATTTCAATAATGCTATAGAAAAAATAACAAAAACAATATGTAACTATGAGATTTATTCTTTTAAACTCAGCATGGTTCCCTTGGGATCCATTAGATTTATTGTACTGAGTATTGGTAGCTTAAGTGCTTTTATTGCTGAGTAGTTATGTAGTTATGTTATGAATGTACTATATTTGTTTGTCCATTGATGGACATCTTGGTTGCATCCAATTTCTGGCTGTTACGAAGAAAGCCGGTATAAACATCTACATACTGGCTTTTGTGTGAATGTAAGTTTCCATTTCCTGGGATTAATGCCCAAGAGTGGGATTGCTAGGTAGAATGGTAATAACATGTTTCAGAAGAAACTGACAAACTGTTCTAGAATGGCATTTATATTTCCACCAGCATTGTATGAGAGATCTTCTTTCTCTATTACCTCGCCAGTTTTAATATTTGTCACTTTGAAAAAAAATTAATAAAATTATATATATATATATAAGGCAAAAAACATGATTTTATATACACATGCAAAGTGAAATAATCACTACAGTCAAGCTAATGAACATACTCATCACATGTACGTTCTCTGTGATGAGAATCTGAAATATATTCTTAAGCTAATTTTCAATATTTAATACAACATTATTAACTATAGTCATCATACTGTACATTAGATTTCTAGAATTATTCATCCTACATAACTGTAACTTTGCACCTTTGACCATCATCTTCCCATAACCCTACATGCCCACATCTGGTAACCACCATTCTGCACTGATTACACGTATATAAATATTTTAAAGATTACACATATAAGTGAATTCCTCCTTAAGAATAAATAAACATATTAAACAACTGCCTATTGTAATTGGGAAGAGACATTTGGATATAAAGAATTGCTTTTTCTTTCTTTTCCCAACTGCATTATAGTGTTATTTATACTTTTCAAATGGAAAAATCTCAGTTGTGCTTTAATAATATTTACTGTTTTTATATTATCATTAAACCATATATTTTTATACACAAACCACTCTATGTTGTGTGTGTGTGTGTGGGGGGGAGATAGAGAGATCTAGAGATCTAGTTGCACTGGTGACTATGAAAGAATTGAACTAATTTATTTCATTCACCAAACTGAAGTCATAAAGACTATTTTTCTAGGAAAATGGTCTCTCAGAAACCTCAGTTTCACACACTAGAAACGCAGAGTAAAGAAAATGTAAGGTTGATTAAAATAAAATAAATATAACCTAACATGCATATTTTCTATATCCTAATCCAACTTCAGGTCATTTATAGCAGTGAACTATTAAAAAAAGTTTGCCTATTTAATATTACAGAGAAATACTATACTTGGCTGAAAAAACGTTCCATTGTTTGATTGGAAGTCAACAAAATGTGTCTCTGAACATGTGCCTGATGCAATTCATTATACAGCTAATCCAAAAGTCAATGGCCTTAGAATTAAATAAAAGATGAATTTTAAATAACAGTTAAAATTTATAATATCCTTATAATTTTACTTGTCAGTTATTAGATAATATTAAATAATATTTACCATAGAAAACTGACAAGGTATTCAATAGTTTTATTAATGAAAATATTTATCATATTTTGGGGGCATTTTGGGGGTTATTTCTGACTGCTTACCATCCACTCATTTATAAATGTTGAACAATTATGTTCTAATGCCATATCTGACCTATTATCTTCTAATGTATAAATAAGTCTGCATACATACTTCTTGATTAGATAAGGTCAGACTTGCTTACAAAGCTAGAGGAAACTCTTACTAGAATTTCTGATCATAGATATGGGAAATCCAAAGTTGACATTATTGTACATTATTTAACACCAGAGGTCATTTACTTCACAGTCTAATATTTACCATCTTTATTAGTAATACACACTGGAATTGAACAGTGCACATAACATACACATATACCACAACATTGTGGATACTAACAATGTACAGATAAAAGAAAAATTAGTTTATGTAAAAATGCAATAGAGGGGCCTCCCCGGTGGCGCAGCGGTTAAGCACTGCGCTGTGGAGCTGTCGGCAGCGGCGAAGCAAGTTCAACGCCCGGCCGGGGAGATTCCCACATGGCGCGGCAGACCTCTCCTGCCTTGCCCGCTGCTCCCCTCAGCAGTGTGTTTCTGATCTGCCTGTTCTGCTACCCGCTCCGTGTCTGGTGAACCCTCTCACCGCCCCACGCCTCTGGCCTGTACCCCAGCTTGTATGTATAAATAAAAAATAAATCTTTTAAAAAATGCAATAGAAATTACAGAAATGAAATGAAGTGCTGTTTGTTAAAGATTCCTCAAAATATTTATCATTATCATTAAAATCTATACTAATTATTTTTTGTTCACAGTACTAAACTTTATTCATGCGGACCCAGTATTTTTTGTTAATCTAACACAACTGCATGTGCATAACTAAAATAAAACCAGAAAGAGATCTAGTTGGAGGCCTCTGAGGAAACTGTAGATGATTACAAACAGATCAAGGGTTGTATTAGTTCTGTTCTTTGATCCTTTCAAGTTCGTACAGTAAGAAGAAAGAGTCAGGAATAAAACAGTGAAGCAAGTGACTTATCATGGATATTATCAAGAGGTTCCCTGAGGAAATCCAGAGGATGGACGTGGGGTTATGGAGACAGTTCAATTTTTATCTAAGAAGTTATAATGTGCCAGGTTCTATAGTGTGAGTGCACAAATGTTTAATGTTTTTTTAAAAGAAGATTCTCAATGGGACATATTTAGTTCTTATTAGAAGATACTAAGATTCCTTCATTTTATGTTTTGTTTTACCTGCTTTAGAGCTTCAAGAGACCCTTTCCTCTATCTAAATTTGAGAGATTGCTGCAGCTGACTGGTTATGAACCTTGAATCCCTAGGCTGAACTCTGTCTCTGTTCAAATCCTGGCTCCACCAGATGAACTGTATACACACACACACACACACACAAACACACACACCTCTCCCATTATCTCCTAGAATTATTATGGGAATTAGTTGAGATACATGTAATATATATAATATACTTAGAGGAATACTTGACACTTCTTGTAAGTGTGATAAATGATAGATATATCTATAGCTATATATATATAGCTTTTGAATATATATATAGTTTTTGAAGACTAGGTGAATCCAGAACAGTGCTATGCACATCCAAGGTCAATGACTGTTTACGTAGGATAGGCCAATGCTTCATTAATCCTAGTCTATGTATCACTGATACTTCCACTCATTCTCTAATTTACATTTTCGTATGTCCACATTCTAAGGCCTATTTATAAAGATCGATTCTTCAATGAAAACTTCTACAATCATATCATTCATAAGTAATTATATGGCTGATTTGTACCGTATGTTGTAACTCTCTTGTTATATGACAGTAGTTGCATGGATATGGATATGTGAGTGTGCATATACATCTGTATGTATGCATTTTTGTCTGATTTACAGAGTTGTGATCTCATAAAAGGCAGAGGGAATATAGCAGGTGTTCAACAACACTGCTTATTTATAAGGAAGCAAACTTAATAGTTAAAAAGTTGTTTGATATCATTAATATTCTACCTAGTCTTACCTCCTCAAAAACTAACTAATATGTGCATTACGCTCATCCATGACTAAATTTCAATTACTCAAGGGCTGTCTATCTCTTCAGTACAGATCTATGATTATTTAAATTGAATTGTCAAAATTTTCTAAGTATTTTTTTCCAGATTTAAGAATAGTGAATTTTACTAATGGTTCTCAAGAAATTTTAGAAATTTCTCCAATAAGCATCTATATTAACTAAAATAGCATTAAAAAAAGTGAAAATTTACCTTGTAATATCTATGCAATTCTGTATTCTCTAAAGGATGATTTTTCATATTGCTTAACAACTCTGACTGAGCAATTGAAATTCAGAGTATGATAAATGTTTTACACTGAAGGCTCATTTCATTATACAGTAGTCAGTTGAAATGGGGTTTCCGAAGAAAGTATTTTTAGGAAGCACAGAGTACAGGAAAAAGCTGAATACATTATACAATTTAAATATTTATTGAAGCTTTTCTAGTAAGGCAACATTTTGGTGATATCTCACAGAAATAGCAATATGGGAGAGGAAATTAGAGGTAAATAGATGGCAGAGACTGTGGAAACCAAGACACCTGGTGTGACAAGTGAGATCCTCATTTATAAAGCCATTAAATGGAAGATTGAAAGGAACACTCTTTTTTGCAGAAACATTATTTTCCTTCAGATTCCATCATTATATAGAGATATTTCTTCTGATTTTTCTGATCTTGTCTCATTTACTGAATTCCTGACCTCCTACTCTCCAAACTCTCTGATCTTTCACATAGTTCTATACACATCCATGGCTCACACATTAAGTCCCCAGTGGCTTCACTTCTAGGCTTCAGACCTCGATATCCACAGTACTCAGATTCTCCATACAAACAACATCTTCACCTCCAGTCTTTCCCATGATTCCAGCTTCCCTTCAAATATTCTCCTTGGCAATTATACTATTATCCACCCAATTCTAGCTATCATGGAGGACATCACATCCAATTCAACACCAACTCATACTGATTCTTCTCACAAATAAATCTTGGCTAGATCCATTCTCTGCAACTTCACTGTCACCATTCTCATCAATAATACCTCCTTAGTCCCTGGATATAGTAGGGCATGTTGAGTTCCACGCTTGCTCCAAATTTTCCCTCACTTACCGTTCTCTAAGAAAACTGACCTTGTAGTTCTTTCTTCATACCAAGTTATACTTTCATATATGTTGTTCTCTCTAGTTGTGACATTTTCCCTCTCTTTTAACCTTGAATAACAACTCCCTAAACCTACTATTTCTTGTCTTACTTTGGATGTCATTTTCTTAAGATCCCTCCCCAAATTCTAATTCTAGTCTAGGCCTTACTATTACACATTTCTATAATATATGTGCTTTATTCAACAGTCTCTATCACAAATGCAATTTAAACAGTGTGTGCATATTAAAATATAGTCTCTTCATGGAGCTAATGCCCGGTATCTATAAAGAATTCATACAACTCACCATCAAGAAAACAAACAACCCAACTAAAAATGGACAAAAGACCTAAATAGACGCTTCTCCAAAGAATTACAAATGGCCAATAGGCACATGAAAAATATTCATAAGTAAACATTAGGGAAACGTAAATGAAAACCACCATGAAACTCATTTCATACCCTTGAGAACAGCCATAATGAAAAGACCAGAAAAACAAGAATTGGTAAGGGTGTGGAGAAAAAAGAACATGTTCACTGTTGGTGGGAATGTAGCCTGGTCCAGCCTCTATGGAAAACAATATGGATATTTCTTAAAATATTAAAAGTACATGTACCACATGATCCAGTGATTTCACTCCTACATATCTAAACCAAGAATGCAAAAACAATAAGGATGAATGCACACACTCCTATGCTCATTGCAGTATTATTTATAAAAACAAAATTACGGAAGCAACCTAACTGCTCAACAACAAATGAATGCATTAAGAAAATGTGGCATACAGGCCTCCCTGGTGGCACAAGGGGTTAAGTCTCAGCACTATGAAGCTACCTGCAGCCACTGCAGCAGGAGTTTGATCCCTGCCAGCCAGGGAGCTTCCCACATGGTGCAGCAGGCCTCTCTTGCCTTGCCCTCAGCAGTGTATTTCAGGCAATCTGCCTGTTCTGCTCCCCACTCTGTCTCTGGTGAATCCTCTCACCACCCCGCACCTCTGGCCTACACCCCAGCTCTTGTATGCATAAATAAATATTTTTTAAATAAAGATGTGGCATACACACACACACACACACACACACACACACACACACACACAATGGAATTCTACTGAGCTACAAAAAAAAAGATGAGCTCTGGCCATTTGCAACAACCCAAACGGAACTGGAGAGGAATATGCTAAGCAAAATAAGTCAGAAAGAGAAAGGTAAATACTAGATGACTTGATTCCTATGTGAAATATAAAGAAACAAACAAAGGGACAAAACTAAACCAAAACACACCTGATAAAACTGATGGTAGAACTGAGCTAGAAAGGATCCAGTGGAATATGCTGGAGGATTATGGGTGCTTTGGTAGTGGGTGTGGACTGGATACATACATTTGAAGAGGTAAGAACCTGTACCCCTACAATATATACAGTGTTGCAAACTGATATTGTCTCATTAAAATAATGAAAATTTTTATTTTATTTTTATTTTATTTTTTTAAGATATATTTATTATTTGTGCATACAAGCTGGGGTACAGGCCAGAGGCGTGGGGCGGCGAGAGGGTTCACCAGAGACAGAGTGGGGAGCAGAACAGGCAGATCGACAGAAACACACTACTGAGGGGAGCAGCGGGCGAGGCAGGAGAGGTCTGCCATGCCATGTGGGAATCTCCCTGGCTAGGCGTCGAACTCGTGTCACTGTTGCCGATAGCGCCACAGTGCAGCGCTTAACTGCTGCGCCACCAGGGAGGCCCAATGAAAAAATTTTAAAAAGCACAAGCGGGAAAAAAAAAAAAAGGTCTCTCCTAAATTCTAATTTCAGTGAGTTCAGTATATTATCTGCAGCATATAGCACAGAACTTGACACAAAGCAGTTAATCTATATATTAGTTGCATGGATAAAAGAATGAATGAATAACAAGTTATTATTTCTTTAAACAATTGTTATCCAATCCCACCCAATATAAACTTTATGGAGTCCCTTCATTTGATATTTTCATTTCTGGATATTTAAGAGCAAATCTACTTCCATACATTTAAAGTAAAACACAGCAAAGTTCATAGGCTTGAGTGAATTGAACTCTGTGGTAACACTTGGTGGTAATCTTACATAGCCCATTAGAGGTGGGGTGTGTACACCTAATCCAAAGGAATCCTTTAGCTCTTCAGCAGCTGTTCACGTGGCTCCTGACCTGCCCTTCAGGCTCTACTAAATCAGGATTTCCCAGCTGTCTGAACTTCCAGTAAGCTCTTTCAGTTAACCACCTACATGCCAGCATTACTTGTCTCTGGTTACACAATTTAGTGTCTACTTTTCCTTTCCCTTCTAAGTTATTTTTCGAATATATGGCAGCCATCAGGACTCAGCACTTTCACAGATAATTTTATCAGTTCCTCAACTATTTGGATAATATTTTGTCTACTTAGTTGCTGAATTTATTCCTAATAGTGCTCCCTTGAGCATCGACATAAAAAAGGAATGATTTAACCTGCCTTTGATATAAATACTTGGGCAGTTCTGATTCCATGATTTTTCTCTTTCCTATTTCTTAGATTTGACCTTAGTTTCCAAGGCTAAAATCTGCACTTGTAACAGTGTGCTGACTCCCGTGCCCTTTAAGTCAGCACTTAGCTCAGGCTAAGGTACTATTGCTGCTGTAATCTGATAAAGCAGCAGACAAGTTGTGTGCAAATAAAGATGGGTGCCAAGACTGAGCAAAAAGCCACTGATGTTTATGCCCTTTTATAGTCCTGATTCTATGACAGTCTTAGCCAAAAACAGATTGGGAGGGGTAAAAGCAGTTTTAAACAAACCAAAGCAAAAGCCTAGGAGAAGATAAAAACATTGAAAGGATAACCCCTTTATTTGGGCATAATATGAGACATTATTATGTTAACACTGTGCTCAATTAATGCTGGTATTTTTTAAAAAAATAAATATTTCATAAAGGTGAAAAGATAATACATATAAAGGTTGAAGATAAATTGGAAGACTACATGTTATTTTGTTACATGTAAATTCCTTATTATTTCAAAGATTACAGCTGGGCTACTTATTATTTATAAAATTTTATTTTATTGAGGTAATTTTTTTTGATACACCAATACATTTACTTCCATGCGTTATATTCCAAACTTTTATCTTTTTGTTTAATAGGACTGGTTTTGACAAGTTTCTAGTAATATTGTTTTATAACACCGCATGTGATTCTGAGGTGTAGGATTCCACATCTTTGGATGTACGTCACCAGCCACTTCCGCCACCAAGGCACCCATTATTAAGGTGACATTGGTTTACAGCATGGTATATGACTCAGAAATATAGATACCCCCTCTTCACATATATGCTGCCACAGCACAGCCATCATCAAGGCACTCAACAGTCCCCAGTAAAGCTTCTTCAAACCTGTGTTAATTCTGTTCAAGACCCATTCAGCTATCCACATTCCACTTTATTAAATGGATAAGCATCAACTGTTAGAATGCCTTTCAGTGTTCCTCCTGTTCATTAAAACAATCAAATTTTCTACTAAAATAAAATAATGAACTCAACTGAAATAGAGATAAAGCTCTTCCTCTGATTCTTTTATATGAACAGTCACTTAGTAAGACTAAATATTTTAAATAGCCCTGAATATATTTCAGCTCTTTCAAAATTTAATGTATAAAAATCAGTTTTCAACATTTTTAATTTATGGAAAATTATTTCCTTAAAATTATACAGAATCAAAATATTGATTAAATAATCTGGAAGGCTCATTTAAGAATAGCAACAGAAGCAGTAGCAACACTTCACCAGGATAGCAAAGAAATGACAGTTACTTTTCAGTTAAAGAATAATCGTTGATTCCCCCCACCTTCCATTAGTGAAGAGTGGTGTATAATGACAAAGTGAGAGTGAGGCACTGAGGCAGAAGGCAAAAGATAATAAAGGAGACTAGGAAGAAATTGATTTCCAAACCCGATCCAGACTGCTAGAAGCACTTGTTTACTCAGAGCTTAATATCATTACATATGCTACGATTTCACCTTCAGGGATGGCAGGACCCTAGAACACTACTGTCTGTTCTTTTACCGCTGCAATTCCTAGGTATTTTGAATAAGTGATCTTGAAATAACATAAAGATAGAGCACAGAACTGAATGGAAATTCTTCCCTAAGATAGCAGCCAAAGGGGAAGATTCAACTAGAGGAGAGGAAGTACCGACCTTTGGTTTTGTTAATGGCCATAAGGTGGAAGTTGTGGGGAAATAAAATTAAGACTCAAGCATAAGCCAGCAGGGTTATTTCCTTTCCTCGTCCTGCCTGCTGCCTATCTGAATTGTGGCTGAGAAATTTAAGATACCCTTGAAACACGGAAGCCAAGGGGTGTTTTCTTTCCCTCCCCTATTCAGGGCAGTAATCTTGAATGGGAAAAGAGAAATGCCATGTCCTTGGGAGTTAAAGTGTTTCAGAATCTCTGGAGGAGTCATCTTTTAAAAGGGCACATTCAAAAGTATATGTAATATGTGGGGAAAACAAGCTTTTTATATTACGATTTTCAGAAAAACATAAACCCAATCATTTTAGCCATTAACTTTCAAACTATAGTGTGCATAGCAGAGATTCCAAAAAAGAAGGATTATTCTCCCCTTTCAATGAATGCTATCATAAGCTCTAAAAGACATGCTCACTTTTAATATTAATTAGAGGGAACTTGAAATTTTACAAAGATGAAGATTTTAGGGCCCATTCTACAAGTGACATAAGTAGACAAATCTGTAAAAGTACTTCTCAAATTGGTGAAATAATTAAACTATAGCATTGCTAACTTTCATATCCGTGTTAAAATTAAGCTTCACAACTCCAAATATGAGACTCAAATATTACTATACTAATATGGTAGAGTAAAATTTCAAGATGTTTAACTAACAGATATATAATGAGGAAAAGATGAAGATCACAAGGTATCTGCTTACTTGTTTCTGTTGGGGAGACCAGTCTGCTGCATGGAGAATACTCCCCAAAGAGAAATATTTTCATGAAATTCTGCTATGGAACTTGGTTGCATTTAATAAAAAAAAGGCTTCTCATTTCCCATACTGCAGCTCATGACCTTCCCAACAAAATGTTCCAATAAGAACCAGCTGCCTTGATAACAGAACACAAATCTCCTAGGACCAAAGCAGGACCTTGTGAGAAAGAAAACCATTGCCTTTCCTTAGAATCCAATCAAAACCTGAATGTGCTGTATAAAAATAAACCAAGGTCATCATTATTTCTTCTCATTGTGATTTGGCTTGCCTTCAAATTACATGCCCTGTATATCTGAAATAACTGCACCGCCTCCATTAACTGAGTTTGACATCACTTTCATCAATGTATCTTTTCAGAATGAAAGGCAGAAATGTCAAATCCTTCCCATTATAAATTCTTTTAACTCTCTAATCTGCATTAAATAAAAGGCTGTCTTTGAGAAGTAATATACGCTTTAAAGAAATATAACTCACATCAATTATATTTTAAAATGTAAATGGGAAAAGATTCAACCACAATGAATCTCCATAGAGAGGTGATTTTCTACGAAACTTTGAAAGTTAAGACTTGGGATCTTCCACTTCCATTGGCCCCTCTTAATATTCTACCTAATTTTGTATTCATAATTTTGTAATATTTTCTTAAAAGAGTATCCTCCCTCTAATTGTATAACGACTGGCCCCATTAAACCATGGTGTGCCCTTTTTTTTTCATGTTTTGTTGATGCTTTGTTGGACATGAGTACCTATATCAGTCTTATCAGTTTCTTTTAAAATGATGCATGTTTAAAATAGAAAATAAGAAAAACAAACAAAATTATCTTTGGAGAAAGGCTAATTTTCAATCAGTCTCTCTTAAGTAACTCAGTATTCTGTGATTAAATGCATATGTATGTTTATATACAAACGTATATACGCATAGCAAAATACCATGTTTCTTCTAGTTGCATTGGAAGGATTAGTTAAAAAATATGACAAATCATTTTTAATAAGTTAGGGGAATATTATAGTACAGGGTGGAGGAGAAGGAAAGTTTGGGAAAGCACTGTTTTACTCTTGTGGTAAAGCCACGATGAAAGATAATAAAATAGAAATAAAGAGAAAACACCTGACTTTTCCAAGACAAGGAAGATTTAAATCTCTTTTATTAAACTGCACAAATGGTTAAGAACTGGAAAATTTGCTTCACATGTAGCAAAGGACTTGGACTACAGGGATTTCAAGCAAATACTTCAGGACTAAAGATTAATTTTTATGTCAGTAGTATCTAACTGAAATAGTGTCAAACAACAGCTTTTTCTGAAATAACATAAATTTGCACAAAACACTTTGCAGTCTTTTTTAAATTTTGGAATAACTACTACATGACATCTGTGTTATATTTTCCATAATGTTATGCCATGGAAGAGACACAAAAAGCATGTAAAATTAAAAACTGGATTATCTATTTAGATCAGAAATCTCTTCTTCATAGAGTCCAGATGCCCTTAAAAGACTATGCCAATGAAATTCTAAATAATAATTGCATTAGACCTCAAGATAGCTCACTTCATTTAAAAACTTGATACATTTGCAATGAATTATCTTAATAATATCTTAATAATATCTTAATAATAAATATCTTAATAATTATCTTAATAATTCATTGCAAATCAACATTTGAGTAACTAAGTGCAACTAAAACCTTAATATAGTGATCTTCTGTATTAAATGATAGCTTTTTGTTAAAAAACGATCAAAAGTACTCTTAAGTATTTCAAACTAAACAAATGGAATTGTATAATTCCTTCATTTTTTCTTAAACCCACTCGCATATAGAGTAAGTACTGTCTAATAGATTTTAAATGTACTAAAGACCTACAGGGCTTCTCCCAAAAAGCTTAGCTTTCTTCAAATTCTTAAGGATTTCAAAAGTTATTTGAGTATCTGTGACAGAGAGTAGGTTTGTCTTATTGCATTCCAGAATTGTATTAATGCAATTGTATTAATCTTTCTAAACTGCTTTGTACATTTGGTTTATGATTTTGATTTTGTAGATACAGCAATTGATCGACTGATTTATTTGTGCATGTGTTACAAAGAAAAAAATATATACTATTGCATTTTTGTAATATTAGTCAATGGAATCGTTTTTCAAACAGGAAAAAAACTGATGCTTACCATAGAAATTTATAATATAAGGAAATTATTTTAAATATCTTAAATATTTAAAACAATCTGACATCTTACAATGTGAATCAATAACTGCACAATGTTATTTTTTTTCCACAATTTTTTCCCAGAGGCAAAAATTCTGTTCTTACTTTTTCCAGAAGTTTTGAAGAGCTGATTATTTGGAGAGGTTTTGTATTTCACTCTTAATTATAGACATTGCTGTCAGATGTATTTCAGAATGACTATAATCCACAAGTCAAAGGCAGGAATAAAATATATTCTCCTTTATACATCACGGGTATACACTGTACTGCTCACATGTTACATATATATATATATATATATATACACACATACATACATACACACACACTATATATGATATATTGTGTGTGTGTATATATATATATATATATTACAATTGTACCACACTCATTTTTAAATTTTGCATTTGTCATGATGACTTTCTTAAACAAAATATCTGCAGCCAAACTAAAAAGATACTGAAAAGCTAGGTCATCATAGGTATGAAACAACATGGTGACTTCAGTGTGAAATATGATTAGAAATCCCTCATGCTTTTATGTTAGTTATGTTGTCATTTACCAGCACAGATCATATTATTTGAAAGAATTTTTATGCTATGCTACAGAAAAGAATATTCAAAATACTAAACGTAATATGAGAAACTTTTAAATTAAACATGCATACACTTTGTTCAACCTCCATTTGTCCATCACAACTCATTTTACACTGTATTTCCCCATGCAAGACACATTAGATAAAATGTTTCTAATTTTGAGGCCTTCCAAACATCAACCCCATTGAGCAATTGAGAATAATGTCAGGTCACTACCTAGATGTAAGCACTACAAAATATAGAAGCATCAAATAATCAAGATAATAACTCAGATACACTAACTACTTCATAGCAATTAGAATGGTTTGTGACAAATACTTCAGGCCAGTTATGCATATTCTTATTACTTCAGTGGCTTCTTAAATAAGAATGATAGATTATATTTGCAAAGAATCAAGTCCAAACTCTACCTTATTTCTATTGAAAAGTTTCCCAATGAGAAATATGTACACCTGCACATACATATGTGTCAGTATATTGAAGGTAGCATTAGGCTTATTCATAAACTACTATTGTCATTTAAAATCAATCTGCCTACTCAGTGAGCTTGTCACAATCAAACCTATGCTAAGGCAAAAATTATTTTAGTTACTTTGTACTTACAACAGTCCTCTACTTCTTCCCACCAAAGCATTTGGGGAAAAAAGTATATATCAAGGCAGCGATAAAAATCTTGGTAAATTTCCTCCCAACTTTATTGCTCCAGTAGGTTTAGGAATGATGAGAAACCAACAAACTTCAGCAGCCTTTAAAAAAATAACACTTCAGTTTTTCCTATTTGTTTTCCTCTGAAGCTAATTGCCTCCAAGATCTGAGTCCTGCAAGGGGAAAGTGAATGATCCCAACACTGAGTGAGTCAACATACTAACTGCCGCCAGGATTCTGTAGAGGCCCCTGGATATTTCAAATTCCAGGACCTGCGCAGAAGCAAGTGACCCGCCTTTTCTCTCTAGTTGATTTCCCATAATAGGACTGCCCACGGACACTACATATAAGGCTGTGCTTCCAGCATGGCAAGCCCTGTGAATTCAAACAATGTTCAACTGTGTTCTGATTAATATCCAAACCAGAATAGCACAGTGGACACAGTACTTGCTCTCAAAGCCTGAAAAATAACTCTCCAGAATAAAACTGTGCCACAACTGTCTGAAACTTCCATGCACATTTCTAAAATAATAGAGTAGAAAGTCCTGATGTGGAATAGACTTTTTAATGCCTTTCTTTTTTTCTTACCCACTCCAAAACCCTAAAAAGTTCTCTCTACTGAACAAAAAGAAATGCTCAGAAAAATCTAGGCATTCATTACATATCCTGTCTACCAACCTTAATTTCTACCCTGGGGATCCAATCAAAAGTCATATATTGATGATGCCAACAGTCTGAATAAGAAAAGCAACAGCAGAATATAACAGCTGAGCTCTGAAGGCAGACTGCGTACAGGTCTCATGGGAAAAAGTTTCTGCTAAAATACAATGGAATGACGAATTCCTCCTCCTGGAATGCTAAATTTCTATTAGAGCTTAAAACAACTTACTTTTTAACTAATAAATTACTCTTCAAAACAAAGTAAAACATAAATTATACAATGGTTCTCAATAGCTTTTTTTCTTCTTTCAATCAACACAGCTTTAATATGTCATTAAATATGTTTATAAATCATTCATTGCTAATAAAAAGCTTCTTTATCTTTTTTTTTTATTTTGACTGCAACAGGTGAGACCAACATTTATATGAAGCATTGGTAACACATTTTTTTTTTTTTTTTTTTTTTAAAGGAAAACCACTCAGACTGCGTCCTCTCCCTCTAACTCTCCCGAAAGAGAGAAGAACGATCATCAATGGCAAAGAGCAGTTGCAAAAGCAACACTCAGAGCCGGCTTCACGCTCAGGAAAGGACACTGCGCCTCCTCCTCGTGGTTTCCGGTGCTCTACACGATCAGAGAAACTTCTCTAGTAACGAACTATAGAAATGATCCCTGAAAGTATAGTCTTGGTAACACATTTTTAAAAAGATACTCCCTTTGCAATTATGGAAATTTCTGCAAAAATTATTTGTTTGAGTGTTTTTATAGTACCATTTGTTAAAGTGGCAGACTCATTTTTCTATGTCAAGCATTCAACTGCTTGGCACAGAAATAAATGACAGATATAAATTAAAAAACTCTGAAATATTAAGTCAGACTATGATATTTACCTTAATGGTTAATTATGTATTTTCTGTTTCAGAGTTTCATCATAATCATATTACCATTTCCTACCTTCAACAAAATCTATATGAAATAAAATATAAAGTAATTTTAATTTTAGGCAATTGTAAATAAATAATTATCTAGAATAGATCTAACATGTTCTGTTCCATCGGTCACCATCATTTCCTCTCTAGTGTGGTTCTCTACAATCTTGTCAGCAATAATTTTACAGAACCATAAAAATATTTTGGGATTGATAAGGATTCCAAATCTTCCTGTTAACATCAATATCCTCCTGTTATCAGTTTACCCTTACATTGGGGTACAATATCACTCAGAGCATAAGTTCCTTTACACTTTTTACTATGAGTAAAAAAACAGAAACACACTATTGAGGGGAGCAGCGGGCGAGGCAGGAGAGGTCTGCCGCGCCATGTGGGAATCTCCCTGTCCGGGCGTCCAACTTTTGTCGCCACTGCCGACAGCTCCACAGCGCAGCGCTTAACCACTGCGCCACCAGGGAGGCCCTACCAAAGTTTTAAAGAACACTAATTTCTACCAAATCTCTTCTAGAAAACAGAAAAGAAGGCAACAGTTTTGATACATTTAATGAGTCCAGTAATAGTGTCGCACCAAACCAAAAAGACAGTACAAAAATACTGATAGATCAATATCTTTATGAATAGCAAAGATAAAGTGAATAGTAATATATCAGTCCATAAAATTCAACTACATATTAAAAAAATCTCTGCAGTTTGTTCCACGGATCTTAAAGTTGTTTGATATTTAAAAATCATTATTGTAATCCACCAAATTAACATGTAAAGAAGAAAAATAACATGATCTTGTCAATGGATGCACTATAAGCATTTGACTAACTTCAACACCTGTATAACAACTTGTAAGATTCTCCAGGTAAATATGCTGAGTGAACAAAGCGAATCCTGAAAGGTTAAATCACATAGGATTTGATTTATTTAACATTCTTGAAATAACAAAATTATCCAAATGGACATTGAATTAGTGTTTGCCAGAGATTAAGAAGCAGGAAGAGCAAGGAAGTCGGTCTGAGCAAATAAGAACAACATGGGGGATCTTTGTTGTGATGGACATACTTTGTATCGTCGATATCTTGGTTGTGAGATTGTAGTACTGTCCTACAGTGTATCACCATTGTGAGGAACTAGATAAAATGACAAAAGTGATATCTCTATAATTTTTCTTACAATTGCATGTAAATCTACAATTATCTAAAAAAATTAAATGTTTAATTAAAAAAGAGACTGTAGCCTGGGTTTGTCTCAGGGGCTAAAGTTTTCAGATCCTCGATAAAGGACATGGACATATATGCATGCAAAGTGATACTGTGGTTAAACACACTGCAAAGCCTAATGGAGATCAGATGGCAGCAATGAGGTTTGCCAGTGCCTTCACCCTTGCTCTTTTTTGTTTCAAAGGCTACTCTGACTAGGTTCTATAGTAATTAAAAGTTACAAATCTCAAGTTCATGAAGACTTTAAACCTGCAAATAAGAATTCTGGATCTCTTTCAAGCAAAATATTCAGAATCTTGAGAGCTATAAGACATTTTTATAGGAAGAAACAGGCTATATATTAACTTTGTATTATCTAAGTTTCAAAAACATTTCACAAATGTGTTTATTGAAAACCTAGGCCATGTTACTATAGTGCAAAAAGAGTAATGGAATTAATATAAATCTATGGGGATGACATTTAAACTGCAGCTTCAGCAAACGATGTTCAGATCAACATCCTTCCTTAATTTCTTTCTTTAAAAAAATGTAAGAACAAATTCTCCATATGTTATAAAACTTTCTCTTAATGCCACTAGTTTTTGTCTATGGCATGGAGAAGTTTTTACTAGATTAAGGTTTTCTGAAGGTTGAGTGGGACATCCTTAGAAAAAAGTGACGAGAATGAATAGAGGGTCCGAAGATGGGGGGGGGGGGCTAAAATTAAGGAACTTCTTAGCTTTGCAAATTTTCAAGCCACTGACAATTCTCTGGAGAAGAGAGGAGGCTTGAGAGCACTTGTGTGGCAGGTCACATTACATGTGCTGTTTTCTCTAATATGTTTTGAGAGAGGGGGAGGGAAAGGGAGAGACCTGAATTGAATAGTATTCTATTTTGAAGGTCTTACTACAGAACACTTAAAAAAGAAGTGAAAAAAAAAGGCTTCACAAATAATGACCCTTTATAATTTGGTTCAAAATTTTTTCTTAATCCCCATAAGTAATATACTACTCACTGATGTCTGAAAGTGGGAACCTGATAGAGAAACCCCACAAAATGTATTATTTGACTTTAAATGAAGGATCAGAAATGGAGTAAATTGGAGGAGAATAAAAAGAGGTTTGTATAGATTTACATCCCATTCAATTGTTTTTGTAGCATTTAAGAATTCTAATGTCTCATTACTTGAAATATCCTATAAAACCATATTACATTAAACATTATTCCTACAAAATGTTGACCAACTGATGTTTCAGGAAAACTAAATCCTTCATATTTCGTTAGCCACTTTTTCAAATGATTACATTTTTATTGTGATATTTCAGGGTTAGTAATTATTTTTAGCTTTTTTATTTGCGATATCATGAAGATTTTGAGTTCCTGAACCTGGGTTTAATACGTATGTGCACGTGTGTGTGTGTGTGTGTGTGTGTGTGTGTGTGCATGTGTGGATATGGGTGTGCATGTGCCTTTATCATTATTATCTTTGCCTTCAAAGTTAAATATTTCTCTTCACATTATTAAATGAAGTACTTTTTAGGATTTCAAAATTCTGAGGCAACCTCTAGAAATTTGGAGAAGAAAAAATATGTATGTAAATCCCCATATTTAAAAAAAGGAGACTTGGGGAATGATTAACTCAAGAAACCCCCTATTTTGAAACGGATATATGATAATATAATCAGTTAATGAAATGATGGTTTGTAGAAAATATGAAATGTGTGGACTGAGACAAGACTAGGAGCAGCAGTTAAATCCATTAGAAAAGATGAACTGTCCTGGTCTCATACTCCCATCATATAGCAACCAATTTATCCTATTTTCCTTCATTTACCGAAAAGGATCATATTTTATGGTTAAAATCAAGTGAAGTTGAACTGGTTACTGGATGGTTCTGACACTGATTGAATCAGGAAATTGTAACATTTCCTTTCTTTTCCCCACTACAGTTCACTTTTCCCCACAATGAGTGCAGGTACTTATAAGACAGTAGTCCCATTTTTTTCCTTTCAAACTTTCTAACATCGCTGTCATTCATTTATCTTAACCATAAGTTCTAATCACCCAATACATTGCTGCTATTGTTATTTTGAACAAAGATACCCATTTGATCAGTAGGAACAAGAATAAAAGATTTTACTTTTCCCTATTCCTTCTCTAATGTCCTTCCTTTCTTTATATAGATCCAAGTTTCTGCCCTACATCATCTTCTCTCTGAAGTAGTTCTTTTGGCATTTCTTGCAAAGTAGATCTACTGGCAAAAAACTCCCTCTGTGTTGGCTTGTCTGGTAAAGTATTTATTGCTCCTTCACTTTTTGATGGATAATTTCACTGATACAGATTTCTATGTTGATGGGATTATTTTTCTTTCAAAACATGAAACATTTCACTCCACTCCCTTCTTGCTGGCATGGCCCAATTCATTTTATATCCCTCTTTATTCTGATCTATGCCTGCAAAACTGATCCCCATTAAGTTACACTTCCTTAGCTTCTTTGCTGACTAATCTCTGTTGGTTTCAGCCAATTGGATGCATAGATATCAGACAGGGGCAGGGAAGGCTTAGAGTACTTTGTCCCCCTCCTCTCCAACTTCTTTGCATCTTACTTCTCACAGTGGTAGTTTATATCTCCAATTCTTCTGTTTGGAATCCTCTCCTCCACTGCCCTATCTATCTGTTACTGAATTCAACAAATGTTACTTCCTTAGTTAGGCCTTTGGTGGTGGTTTGATCAGGAATATACAGATGTTGAAATGAGAAGTGGTACACCTGAAACTTATACAGAGTAGCAAACCTATGTTATCTCAGTTAAAAAAAAAAAAAGAAAAGAAAACGGTGCCTCCTTTATTACTCTTCAGTCTTGGGATGTGGGACATGTAAAAATTTCCTCTTGGAGGTGTCTATACACACCCCAGCAGCTCATTCTGTCTTCTTTAAACTTGCCCACATCCCTGAAAGTAGTCCCTGTATTGTGTTGTTGGACCATCTGTGTCAGATTCTATTTCTTGCCAGGGTCATGGCTGAAACAGGAAGATAAGAAGTATCAATAGCTTCTCCCTTTGAAGTAATAAAGTATGTGATGAAAATGAATGAGATTCAGATACTTTAATAAAGTATGTTTTGAGGTATAAAAATAATCTATATTTTTCAGGGCTATATCTGGTAGTTCAAGTATAAAATACTTGCTGGAACTTGAGATTAAAGTTTGGCATCTCCCTACTGATTTGCATGATATATTTTTACTCAGGAAATAAGGGCTGAAGTAATGCTAGCTGTCTTGTCATTTAGATCAGAAATCATACAGTGATTCCCCTGGTGACAACATATTCTTTTTTATGATAAAAGTTAAAAAATTGTGCATGAGCATTTCTGTGTATATGAATAAGTCACACTAGGCAAGAACATGATTACTTACCCAAATACCTTGTTATTGTTACAAATTATGCATGAAATATCAAGTTGCCTGATTCTAAATTGTCTTACTTCTGGCCTCTGTGCCTCTAAACTAGTCCATAAGCCAGCTCATTTACCCACTGTACTTAACTAAAGGGCACAAAACTTAGAAATATATGCTTGATTGAGGTGAAACATTTAAACAGATATGGACCACTGTGACAAGGGAGGCTGATGGGCAATTCTGTTCTCATCTCAGTAAAGTTGGAAATTTTATCTTCATTATCAAGACTGTTTTTTTCCCCAGCTTATAACCTGTGAAGTCATATTAATCTGAGTGTTCTAAATTATATCTCATAAATAAATAAATGGGTAAAATGACTCAGACCCTTCCCAGTTTATAAAATAACACCTCTAAGTTTTTCAGTTACTTAAGAATTCATACCTTGTTCATGTAAATTTAGCACACTGGACTCCTTCTAATTAATTTGTCGTCTGTTTTATGATACAAGGATTATTGGTTAAACTGGAATATAAGCAAGGACCAGTCTTCATTTTACAACATCTATCATAAAATTGTAGGCTACAGAAGAGTAATTAAAAAACACACTGATGCATGACTTTAATGTAATTAAAAGACATTTTACATTCATGAAAAATTACAGGTCTATCAATCCCTCTATAAACAATTATAACCTTATCATTAAAAATTTTTCAACATCATATACAAATGGTTTACATTTAGCAATAGTCATTTACTTTTAAAAGGGGCTTCCCTTTCAAAACAGCAATTTTGGACACCTTCCTATTTTCCCTTTCTTGTTAGAATCACACAAACAATAGACAATAACAGCAGGTTTACAGGTATATTAGAAATATGAGAACACAATCTAATCCCAATGTGAAGCACTGTTAAAATGCACAGCATGATGAAGGAAATCAAAGAAGATCTTATAAGTGGAGAGATAGGCTGTGTTAATGGACTGGAAGACAACGCAGTGAAGATACTGATTCTCTCCAAATTGATTTATGGGTTAAATTCAATCCTACCAAAATACCAGCAAGGTTTTTCTTTTTTTTTTTTTTGTAGACATAGACAAGCTGATTTTAAAGTTTACACAAAGAGATAAAGCTTTATTCTAGCCAATACAATCCTGATAAAGAAGAATGAATTGAGAAGAAACATTCTACCCAACATTAAGAATATCTATATAACTATTCTAATCAAGACAGAGTGGAAACAGTGGATAGTCATAGATCAAGTCAATGGAATTGAAAACTCCAAAACACACACACACACACACACATATGCCCAATTGGTTTTTGAAAAAGGTGTGATAGAAACTTTGTAACACAATAGAGAAATGGTAGTCTTTCCCCCATGACCCTTTTTGAAAAAAATGTATTTTTATTTTTCATTGATGTAACATTGGTTTACAACAATGAATATGATCTACGGGTATAGGTTTACTCATCTCAGTCTTTTTAAAAAATGGTGCTCAAGCAGGTGGGCATCCACCATAGTAAAATGAAATTGACTTAAAATCTCACTTTATGCAAAATTTCCTAAAATGCTAAATACGAAATGTAAAATCACCAACCTTTCAAAAATATATATAGGATCTATTTGTGACTTAAGCAAAGTCTTTCTCACTTGACATAAAAAGCATAATCCATAAGTAGAAATATTGATGAATTGGACTTACTGAAATTTTGGTTTTGCTCTATGTACAAACATGAAAATGAAATACAAGATACAGTGTGGGTGAAAATATTTGCATATCACTAGTACGGACAACAATGAGTATTGAGAATATATAAATAACTCATAGAAGTCAAAAGTAAAAAACTCAATTAGAAAAGAGGCAGACTACATAAAGATTTATTTTAGTAAAGAGAATATACAGATGGCAGATACATTAAAAAGATATCCATCATCACTAGGCATTAGAGAGATGCAAATTAAGACCACAGTGAGATAAAACTACATAGATATCAGAATGACTAAAAGACATGATAGTGTGGGGTGGTAACTTATATGTGAAGAGAAGTAAACCTATCCTTCTGCATCACCTACATTTTTGTATATCATCATTAGCTCAACAACAAATAGTATAATCATCAAAAATAAAATGAAAGAAAATTAAAAAAAAATAGTGACAATTTCAAATGTTGGCAAGGATGTGGAGGAACTAGATCACTCATACATTGCTGGTGAGAGTGTAAAATCCTAGAGCCATTATGGAAAACAGTTTGGCAGTTTTATAAAAAACAACAATGACAATACAAAATAGGAAACTGCCATAAGACCTAGAAATTGCACTCCTGGGCATTTATCCCAGAGAAATGAATACTTACATTCACACAAAAGCCTGCACATGACTGTTCATAGCAGCCTTATTGGTAATAGCTCCAAACTGCAAACACCCAAAATGTGTCTCAGCTGGGGAATGGTTTAATACACTGTGGGACATCCTACCAATAAATGAATCAGCACCATATATTAGCAATAAAAAAGTAAACTATTTTCTACATGCAATGGCTTAGATGGCTCTCAAGGGAAATATGCTGAGTGAGAAATCCATGAAGTATAGATTAATTGCCACCATGGGTTAGGGACCAGACAATGTGGCAGGAGGGTAGTGGGTGTTATTATAAGAAGCCAACAGCAGGGATCCTTGTGGCTTGTGGCCGTGGAACTGCTCTAAATATTGACCGTAGTGGTGGATGCACAATCTGCCATGTATGAAAACTGCATTGATTTAAACAAACACATAGACACAACTGAGCACAAAACTTGGGAAACATGAATACAATGGCTTCATGGTAACAATGCCAATATCCTGGTTGCTATACTGTTCTATAATTTGCAAGATATTCCAACTGTGGGTTGCTAGGTAAATGTTATACAGTATTTTTCTGTTATTTATTTTTTCACAGCTGCCCTAATTCTACAATTATCTCACAATAAAATGTTTAATTAAAAAAACACTTGCTCAAGCTCACTCAGCTTGTGTCACAGCTGGAACTCAAATGCAGGTGAGAGGCCAATGCCCTGGCTTCCTGCCATTGTTCTATGCTGGGCCTCAGAGGTCCTGGATGCAGGGAGAGCAACTAGCATAGGACTGCTGGTATGATTTATCCATCAGATTTGCCGAATTCTAAGCAAGCATCAGGATTTAAAGGCACCACTGACTTAGAGACAGCTTTTGTGGAGGAACATAGATCCTACGGTCTGCTAAACTGTACAAGAAATTCATGGCCAAGATCATGCTGCCACCTAATAGGGTGTGTGTGTGTGTGTGTGTGTGTGTGTGTGTGTGTGTGCGCGCGCGTGTGCTCTCTTGTGCACATGTGCACATGTGACTATTCTCGTGTGTACTGTCAACATGTGACCATTTGGAGAAATAACCTATTCATGCTTTGGTTTTTCTCAGCTATTAAGTGGGGAATAATGACTATAACTTAAAGAGTTAAAAAGAGTAAATCTTGTAATGCCCTTGGAATAACACCTGGACCATAGTAAATTGTATGTAAATGTTAGGGAGTAGCAGTATTGTCCATTCTGATTTTAGAAATAATAAAAAGGAAAAAACATGCCTCTTAACAGTGAGGATAAAAAATAAAAGCATTGATATGATTCAATAATCACTAGTTATTGAACATAACTAGTGTTATGATAGCGTAGATAGTGTATGTTGTCTTACAACTTCATCATTGACGTCAACTCAGCATCAGTCACCTCTGCCACAAGTCACCTTTTTTTATTATTGTAATATTTATGACAGTTATAATATTTAAATAAAATCAACTGAGTTAAGGATTTGGTAACAATTGCCAAGGGTGTTGAATACTATCTAGGTTTAACTGAGGGCTTCCATCAGTACTGAGAAGACTCTGTCTATATGCACCCATGCTGCTCAACGAGGAAAGCATCACTATCAAATGGATGCTTTTTAAAAATACCAAATCTCAGGCACACCCCCCAAATTTTTTGCATCTGAAGCTGAAATTTAATAAGACCTTTTGGTGATTTGGATTTGCATTAAAGTTTGAGAAGCACTTGTATCTATGTAACGGCTAATATTCACACTGCTGATGGGGATGTAGTTGGAGCAGCCATTATGGAAAGCAGTATGGAGATTTGTCAAAAAGTTAAAAATACAAATCCTGTATGTTCCAGTTTTCTCACTCCTGGGTATTTACACTGCCCCCCCCAAAAAAAAAACCCACTAATTTGAAGATATATATGTACCTCCATGTCTACTTGAGCACTATTTGCAATGGCCAAGACCCGGAAACAACCTAAGTATCTATTAACAGATGACTGAACATAGAAAATGAGGCATACATATACAAAATGGAATACTCTTCAGCTATTTAAAAAAGGTGAAATCCTGTCATTTGCAACAACATGGATGAACATAAAAGGTATTATGCTTAGTGAAATGAGTCAGAGAAAAAAAACACATGATATATAGACACACCAAGTAAACAAAGGAATAAATAAAAGAAAAAATAACCTCCTAGATTATAAGACCAAATTGGTGGTTAGCAGATAGGAATGGGGAAAGATGATAGGCTCTGAATAAACAGAATCGGAATTTTAGTTTGAACTTAATGTACTATAGTAAGATGTTGACTCATAATCACACACACCTAAAACTTATATAGTGCTACAAGGTTATTTAAATAAAAGTGAAAAAGAGACAAAACTGGCAGGCGAACTATAGATCGGAGGCATACAGCAGGGTAGGGGGAGAGAGATGGGTCAAAATAGGGGAGGGAAGAGCACAAGGGACTGTGGTGATGGTTCATGGTTGATGTGGTGGTAGTGGGAGTTTTATGAGGCCTACACCTTAATAAAAAAAGACAGAAGGAACTGTGAACAAATCTGAATATTTCATAAGAAAAATAATGTGGAAATCCCTTCATTTATTTCTTTACCACTTCTGAGGTGATTTTATAATGCTCTGTTAATTTCTATTATCTCTGAGAGACATGTACTTGACTTTAAAAGAAAAAGAGACTCCAGAATGAAATCAAACTATTATTTCTTAAATCTTGCTTTAATAAATATTGCCACTCTTTGGCTACTGATCTGCACAGTTGCTTTTTTGATTATATAAGGTAGATCACATTAGTGGGTAAGAAAGTCCACAAAATCAATGTTTTGCTACTGCTTGTATAATTTTAAAGCATGCTGGCAGCAATACCATCATCATAAAATTGGAAATAAGCACGCACGTGGAGCTGTCAATTTGGTTAGAAGTACATAAGCAAGAAATCAGTTTTCTTTGGTGAAACACAGTTAAAGTAAATAATGGCAAAACAGAAAAATAAATGTTCTTTTAAAAGACTTTAAGTTCAGTTGAAACTATTTATTCTCCACATTTACAAGTTGGTCATTTAGGTTAAAATACTTTATATTCAGAGTAAATATTTCCATTCAGTTTCTAATTCATTGACTTCTTTTTTTTGGCCAGGACTTAGTTTTTATCATTGATTTTTAATTTTTTCTCACTTTCCAGAGCTCTAAAAAATAACTATGTATATTTAGCTTAAAATTATTATATAATGACCTAGTATTATTGAAATATATTAGTACAACTATGATGAAGAAGCAGAAATATCTATATTTTTAAATCTCATTCCAGGACAAAAACCTAATATTGTAAATGAAAGTCAAGCTCGTTTCTCTTGTGATAATTTTTTCATGAATTAAAGCCATAAAATGGGAAAAGTGTGACACACCTGAAAACAAAAAATAGATGCTTTCTTGTATATGGTAGAAAGAAGAATAGACCAAACCAAAAAGGCTTGTTTACTTTCATTTATCATGATACATTTGGAAAAATGATATAACTCATAAGAACATGTTGATAACTTATTTTGAAAATATTTATTTATTTATGTTTGCCTGGCTTCTGCACTAAAGCTTGCTAACATACTTTGTGTACAGCATTATAAAATGAAGCTTCATCTGCACAATATCAGGTCATACTAAAATACACTCAAATATATTATATCCTTTCATTTTATTTCTTCAGCATCAGGTAAGTTCAGTTGTACTCAAACTATATTCCTGTATGCAGGAGAGATACTAATTTTTCTTTGTCTTTGGAGGAAGTAAAATGTGAGACATTGCCTACTCAGTTATGAAACTACTATTCAAATCAAACAAATTAATTTACAATTGACTATTTCAGGGCAAACAATTCAGGCTAAAGAAACTTAATGAAGCTGCATGTGTTAGATTTACCTTCCTCGTTGATAATTACTCACTAAAAACTATCCTTCTGTTTTTATTCACTGACTAAAAGATAGAAGGGAAAATTAGAAAGGGAATCAGATCTATTCTTAAATTAGTATTCTCAATTTTTCCTTCCTACTTTTGATGTAATGACTATTTTATGATGTGATCTTAGTATGAGTATAATACTAGAGAACTAAGTGGCCCAAAAAGCTAAGAATTTTAATAGAATTGCATGCAAGTGCTAGAATTTTAGTCATAGTGAGTATAGAATATCTTAGTATCACAGAAGTAACAATTAAATGTTCCAACTTTTAAATGAGATTTAGGTGATTACGACAGTTCCTGGAAAATTTTCAGTATCTACCATATTTTGTAATCCATGAAGAACAAAATGGAGATTGCAAGTGTTGGAAAATATGTTCTTTGTTGACATTGGGAGCATTGGGAGGCCAAAACCCAAAACTGAATGTACATTTATGACAAGATAAAAAGCAACTGAAAAAGATGACTGATCAAGTTTATGCAAGTACAACACTACAGCAGTGCTTTGGCCTTGCTCTAAATCAATTCAGGAATCCCTAACTAGCAGAAGAGCAAAATGTCAGAGAGTCACAGTTCTAAGTTTGTTAAGGCATGTGTCTGCATAAGATACATGAATGTTCACCACTTCTTTGTAATATTTCATATAACAGTTAAACTATTCATAATATACACATGCTTGTATGTGTAAAGTAGAACAAAGACACAAATATATAAACATATATATAAATATGTATTGCCTATTTTTACTCAAAATAAGTTTTGTGAAACTGAAAATAATGCTTTTTGAATTGTTCATTTACACATATGGACATTTCCAAATATCAAATGTGTAAAGCAGTGAAGAAAACTATTCACATCAAAAACATTTCACATAGAAACATAGTCACAAAACTGTTCTGTATTCAAATTTATTTATTCTTTACAGATGCACAGGAATGCAGTTGTAAAGAAGTAAAGAACTTAAAATTTAATTTGAAATAGTACATTAAAATTCCACATCTTGAGATACACAAAATAGGACAAGACAAAAGGTGTCTATAGATGACCCTTAGGATAAGACTTATATATTATGTGCGGGGCTGAGCAGTTCCAAAGACATATTTGGCTAACTAACTAGCAATGGTAAAGTTCAAGATTTACTAAGCATTGGAATAGAAGTGCTTATTTTTTTCTTCCTATTGGCTAACCGCATCTTTGGAATTTCATATAACAGTATTTAGTTGTGTGCCCTCTTGGAGTTTATTTGCCCAAAAAATGATAGACTAAAAAGGGAAGAAGTTTTAAAAATTCACAAAATCTGAAAAATTGACTTAATTAAATGTACACTATAACAAACCCTCTTTATTTCTAGGTTTGAAAATGCACAATTCAAATGATATATAATCTTTGTATCTGTCCATCAGGCTGCCTCATCTTCTTTGTTAATGGAACTCCAATTCTGTTCATATATCAAAAGGCAGTCTGCTTAAGGAATGTCCCTCTCTCAAAGAACAAATCATGGTTGGCCCAGTCCAGTCCAGTTTGATTCTGTTCTATTTTGCAAGCAATTGGGAAGAATGCAGTCATACTGCCTGGCCCAAACCAATGCCAGTGAAACCACCTGGGGACTTCTCATTGTCGCAGAAAACACACGTCTATTTCAAAACTACATTTACTTAATTTCTAGGTATATGACATTATATGCAACAGATATATGACAAATCTTGCTTTTCATATAAAGGTATATTAGTGGATAATTGGATAATTTCAAAACATTCTTTTCCCCAGAAGATTCAGAGAAAATCTGGTGTCAATGGTATAAGGGTTTGGTGGGCTATATTTTGAGGAAATAATGTCTTAGAAGAGAGAAGTAAATAAAATGAGTGACACTTGGTTGGTTTAACTTTTGAAAATAGAAGCAAACATAAATGTGTGAAGTACAAACGTTTAGTTGGGGTGCCCTTTGATCTAGATTAGCTTGAATTCACTGATGACTAAAATAAGTCTAAGTGAAATAGCACACCTCACTGTCAATACTTAAAGGATTCAAAAATTTAGGAACTGTGACTAAAACCTAAGTTTGTAAATTCTGAGGTAACCTGGAAGAAGACCAAAGTTGGTTACATAATATAAATGAATATTATTATATAACGTTGATCCTATATACAGCATTTCCTAGTATTCAAAAGGCAGAATATAGAGAAACACTTTTTGTAAGAAATGGGAAAAGGAAGTCAGAGTAAATCATTTTGAGATCATTTAAAGTAAAGTATAAAACAAACAAGCATTAAGTAGCTACCAGAGAGAGGTGTTGACAATTATTTCTCAAGTATTTCCTTTCTTTTTATCATATCTGCCTATCTCACTTGCATTCATTTTTTAACTATTAAATGAAGTAATGTTGCATTGTAACATTATATGGTTTTCAAGTGTGCATCACGAAAAATCAAGGTCTGTGTATACTAAATTGAGCATCATTTATTTCAAATTCCCTTCCTTGACCACCACATTTTGCCTAAATCACTCTTGTAAGTAACAGCTACTGATTTTGTCTCTGCCCTACACAGTTTTCCTTTGTTTCTCAAACTTGTAAATTGAAAATTAACTAATCTACACAACGGTGAGACATTTAAAAACTAGTGTTCTACATTCATCCTTTTACAACTTGTGACATTCATGTTAGCATTTGGAAAAAGTGTTCCTTCTTGAGAATTCATGGAGCTGAATAGGCAGTAAAGGCTTACTTATGATGGGCTAAAAGAGGATATATATAATGATGGTTTCATAGAGGATGTATTTAATTGTTTATAGGGTCTCAATCTGATAGCCCCAAACTTACTGTGACAATTTAGTTAGTTTAAAAAATGGTATGACTTGTGATCATTAATTTTATGTGACTGCCTGATTAGGCAAAGGGATGTGTGGATAACAGCTAGAGAAACATTATTTCTGGGTGTGTCTATGAAGGTGTTTCAGGGTTAGTATTTGAATCAGTGTTTAAATCAGACAGAGGAAGGAAGAGATACACTAATGTGGGAGGGCCCCACCAATCCTCTGAAGGTCAGAATAGGACAAATAGCAGAAAAAGAGTAAATTCTCTTTCTTCTTGAGTTAGAAAGTCTATCCTCTCCTGTCCTCAGACACAACAGTTCCTTACTTCTTTGGACTTGCAGACTCTGGGACTTATTCCAGTGAACCCTGGTTCTCAGGTCTTTTCTAAGTCTGGGAGTTATACCATTAGCTCATTTGGTTCTTAGGCTTCTGGACCTGGGGTAAATCACAGCACCAGCTTTCCTGGTTCTCTAGCTTTCAGTTTTCAGAGTTTGAGACTCCTTAGCAACCAATACCACTAACCAATTCCCATACTAAGTAAATTTCTTTCTCTCTCTCCACCCATATATCCATCTATCCTATTGGCTATGTTTCTCTGGGTAACCTCAACGTCAATTTCTGGAATTTTTATTAAAACAACACATATATGTAAATGATCATCCTATAAAAAGGCACTTTATTTGCTTAACTTAATGTTATTTAGGTATCCCCTTATAAGGAAAATAACCCATGACTGGCCATTTACATTCATATAGAAAAATATAGAAAATGATACTTGCAAGATTATATTTGCAGAGGAACAACATTATTTTTTCCCAATTTATTTTTGCCAATTACATATGATCTCTTTTACGGTTTAAATATATTTTAGATTCTGAGTTAGTTT
Source organism: Scalopus aquaticus (assembly GCA_004024925.1). Classification (NCBI taxonomy): domain Eukaryota; kingdom Metazoa; phylum Chordata; class Mammalia; order Eulipotyphla; family Talpidae; genus Scalopus; species Scalopus aquaticus. Next base: position 39,541 of record PVIJ01000590.1, on the reverse strand, counting down.
GAAATGAGGATATGACAAAAAGGAAAGCCAAATTAAAAAATATGAACATCAAGAGAGGATCCATATCTTGAGAAACCACACTTCCACACATTTTACAAGTTACAGACTTCAAAAAATATTTTAACTGGAAATTTGATATGGACTAAGACTAATACATAAACTTTATAAGTTTAGAGAGATGTATTGATAACAATTATTTAATAATGAACACATGAATGACTCCTACTGATAAAATAGTACTAGAGAATTGTGGAAAGATGAGCTCTCTAGAAAGTGTAGTGGAAGAATTAATTATTGAGTTAAAACTTTATTATTTTCACTAATGCTCAAATAGATAACTTTATCATTTTTGAGTTGAACAAAGAAATTGCCAATGAATGATTCTTAAACTTCTGTGGACCATGGAGAAGTTGATAACTAAATGGAAAAAAACAACACCCTATGTTTAGCTAATTCTGATCCATAAAAAGAACAAATGTGCTGGGCAAAAGAAAAGCTGGAAGGATTTTAAGTGAACTCCCCTATTTAAGTGCCAAAATTCCAATGAAATCTTGACATTTCACAACAGATGTCAGTGACCACAAAGTAAAAATATCAACTTCTCAAACGGTCCTCCAGTTATGGAAACCAATAAATCCAAAAAGTGCTAGTGACATTTTTTCAGGCTCTATCCAAACCATCATTTTTATTTATTGTTATTTTAGATGTTATTTATTCACAGAGAACACCATAAAATCCCATCATTAATTAGCCATGGCTCTTGCTAATATTTTAAGAAAGTTTTCAAACCAAACTCGTAGTAGAGCAAATAACATTTGCCCTTTAATGAGAAACTCTTAATTATAAAACTTTCATTTTCATGTAAGTAAACATTTTGTAAACAGCAAACGGAAAATTTCATTAATAAAATACTTTTTTTTTGCATTGGAATACTTGAGAATCTAGTCCCAATACAGCTGACCACTTCTTAAATCTGATTTCAGCAATACTTGTAATGCTAAATTATATATACATTTGCTTTATTTCCAATTACATTGGTTTGTTTGCCAGGAACTCACACTACAGTGCTTTCACAGGGCATTTCTTTTCTGTTTGTTACAACTAGAGCTTTTAAAATGGATTTGAAATACTTGCTCCTAAAATTATATATAAAAATCATGGAATTGAAAAAAAGATGTGCTATGTTAAATTAAGAAAATTACTTTAATCAACTATAGGTTTATCATTATCATGAAATTGGGGGAAAGGAACAACAGAGGTAGATTAGCTATATATGCCAAGATAGTTACCAAATTTTTGCATGTGTCTTAGACAAAAATATTTTCTGTTTCTCTCTTAGTTTTACTTCCCTTGTTTTGATAAAACAGTTCTTATATAGTAGGTATATGATACAAATCATATGAAATTAGTTACAACATTCAACAACTTTAAGATTCATTATTTTATGTGATATTTCACATAAAGGATAAACCAGAGGAAAAACAGTTATCAGCATACCAAAATAGAAAATATTGGGTGCATTGGTAAATAGATGGAATAATACTGATTATTAAATTTTGCCTAGAAAATTACAAAATTTGGGCAAGATTGGAAACATAGTTGGTTTGGGGTGGAGGTTTTGATTTCATTAAAGATGAAAAAATAGAAATTCTTGTGATATGTTTATAATTTTTATATGACAAGAATTTCTTTAATTACCTAAAGGTTGTCTGAATGAACAGAATGCAGACTGATTGATAAAATAGAAAATTATGAATTTTTCAATCACATAATTTTATTATTCTTATGATTGAATTTTTTCAATCATACAATTTTATTATTCTTATGGCATCTCTATGTATTATTTTGTGGTGTGGAGTGGGTTTTAGTTTTGAATGTCCCCGATATAGCCATGCACAAAAAAGAGGATGCATAGGAAGTGATAATTCTGATACTATATTCAAAGAAACTTCTTGGTGTTAAGCTTTTGATCATGAACAGATATTTATCAACTATACAAAAACACAATCTAATGACACTGGAAAAATGTTATTGGCCAAATCCATAAAAGTCATTTCATAACAAAACTAGAATTCTAAAAACAGCACTACTATGCTGAATAAAATCAATCAATAAAATTTATTTTGGCCTAATTTTTGTCTATGGTCATAAGACTTGGATATTAGACCTGAAACTACAAAATACATAGAGGAAAATACAGGCAAAACACTACATGACATCACTTCAGTGACATCTTTGTCGATTCATCGCCAATAGCAAGGAAAACAGAAGAGAACATAAATAACTGGGGCCACATCAAACTAAAAAGCTTCTGTACAGTAAAAGAAAGTTACCAAAGCAAAAAGATACCCTCCTGGATGAGAGAAAATATTTGCACACCATGCATCTGACAAGGGTCTGACAGGCAAGATACAAATAACTCATACAGTTCAATAAAAAGAAAACAAAACACCCAGTCAAAAAACAATGGGCATAAGAGCTAAATAGGCACTTCTTCAAGTAAGACACACAGTTGACCAATGGGCGCATGAGAAAATGTGCATCATCACTTATCAGGGAAACACAAATCAAAATCATAATGAGATATCACCTCACAGCTGTGAGAATGGCCCAGACCACAAAGACCAGAAACAAGTGTTGGCAGGAAAGTGGAGAAAATGGAACCCTCTTACACTACTGGTAGGAAAATGGATTAATCCAACCCCTGTGGAAAACAATATGGAGGTTTCTCAAAATATTAAAAATAGATCTACCATATGATCCAGCAATTCTACTCCTTGATATGTAGCCAAAGAATGCCAAAATACTGATTTTAAGGGCAACATGCATTCCTGTGTCCAGTGCAGCACTATATAAAATAGCAAAGCTATGGAAACAACCTAAGTGACCCAAAACATGAGTGAATTGGGATGGTGGAATATTACTCATCTGTTAAAAATGATAAACTCTTGCCATTTGCAACAACATGCTTGGAACATGGATGGGATTATGCTAAGTGAAGTAAGTCAGAAGGAGAAAGAAATACAATGGATGGCGCCACAAGTGGAGTATAGAGAAAGTGTGAGATAAAGTCAAACAAACGACAAACACCAGAAATCTGACTGTAGAGACTACCAGAAGGTGAGGAAGAAGAGATAAAATAAAGTGGGGAAGGAGCACAATGAATTATGGTGGATGAATATGAGTGTACTGGTGGTTGGTGTGGTTTGGTGACAACACTGAAGGGGGAGATCCTATACTTCTTAATAACAGACAACACTGTAAACCAATGCCACTTCAATAAAAGATTCATTGTTATATCACTGGAGTTAAATGAATATATCTATTGAATTTCTCAACAAATGGGGAGTGTTTTTTAAACCAGAATAATTATGATAAGGAGACTGCCGCTCATATTTTATAGGAAAAGCACTCCATTAATATTTGTTGTTGGTAACAACCAACTAGTTCAATATTAGTAAATCCTATTTATATAAATCACATTGCTATAATTACCTTCTTAAAATTGTAACTGTGTAACAAACACCACTTCATTGTCTTAAAAACAAAAATGGAAAGAACCTGATAGGGACAGTAAGACAGCAGCTCACACATCTGGTTTTAGTGCAGCAACAACTTCAAAGCTTGAGGCAAGTCACCTAACCTCTCCTCCCCCTGCCCCCAAGTTTTCTCATATGTAAACACACTGGATGAACTCTCAAATAAATTACAACTCTTAAACTTCTCTTTTCCTGTGGCCCACCCTGAAGAATTTTTCCTTTAATCAAATAATTTAAATCAAATTTAGATGGCTCTCATAAAAATCCTTGATGTTATGTAATGCTACATTAAAAACAAAAATTCCAATTTGATAAAATACCATATCACTTATTACTGATTATTATATGAGATGTCATAGAAGTGACTGACTTATTCCTATAAGACCAGAATGTGAAAATTCTAATAGCAGAGCTTCTGTAAAATATGTTAACTAGCGTTTGAAAACTCTAATACTTTCTTCCCTGTTCAGTCAATCTTTGCCTAGTATTACAGATTCAAAAGACTTCAAAGCTCTCTTGCTCAAGACAGGCCATCACAGATTAATTCTCTCCTATCCCATACTCATTCCTTGAGGACTTGTAGATGAGCTTTAAAATGATCTGCTGTTGGGCTATGTTAAATGAATATAAGCTAAAGACTAATTTCTTGGTGATTACATGTACTAAGGAAGAAAAACTTCACAACTTAAGGAGGATTTTACTTTTTCCTTTTACTATTGACATTTTAATCATGTTTGAATGAGAGTTTAGATTTTGTGGAAAGTGATTCATTGATAGTCTCACAAGTCCAGTTACATGTCATAATGTTTATATCCACAATCAAGGATATACACAATTTACATTTTTAGACATTTATTTATTTATATGCTTTACACTCCTCACACATGTATACACAAAAATGTAAACATTACCATGTGTCTTCAGTCTAATTATTTTCTGCCTGCATACCTAAGTCAGCATGCTATATTATGTGAATTCAACCAATTTTTTTCCTATAGTTTTGGTCTAGTTTTAAAATGACCTAATAGGGCCTCCCTGGTGGTGCAGTGGTTAAGTGCTGGGCTGTGGAGCTGTTGGCAGTGGCAATGCGAGTTCGATGCCTGGCAGGGGAGATTCCCACATGACATGGCTGACCTCTCCTGCCTCGCCCGCTGCTCCCCTCAGCAGTGTGCTTCCATCAATCTGCCTGTTCTGCTCCCCACACTGTCTCTGGTGAACCCTCTTGCCGCCCCACACCTCTGGCCTGTACCCCAGCTTGTAGGCATAAATAAATAAATCTAAAAAAAAATAAAATGTTTTTAAAAAATGACCAAATATACTAGGTACAACTGAAAGATAAAACATTATGTGGTCATGATGTTATATAGTATAACAGATACACTTGTTTAAAAATTAATTTTCAACGGCCAAAAGAAGAGGAAATTATGTAACACTACCCAAGCCTCGAGCATAGTTATAATTCTCTAGATTATTTTTTTCCTAGAAAAGTATGACTTTTAGTGCCTGTCATTAAAAAAAAAACTCTTTCAGCATCATTTCATTCTGTACTAGGATCAGAAGAGGTATAGCATTTATGTTTTCAATCATTCATAAGCTACACATTAATTCATATTTCAAATAGAAACTGACTTTTTAAATTTTTTTTTTCACAATTGCCATTTATTTGTTTTAAAAGATTTATTTATTTATACATACAAGCTGGGGTACAGGCCAGAGGAGTGGGGCGGAGAGAGGGTTCACCAGAGACAGAGCTGGGAGCAGAACAGGCAGATCAGAGATACACTGCTGAGGGGAGCAGCGGGCGAGGCAGGAGAGGTCTGCCGCACCATGTGGGATTCTCCCCGGCCGGGCGTCGAACTCGCATCCCTGTTGCCGACAGCTCCACAGCGCAGTGCTCAACCGCTGTGCCACCAGGGAGGCCCTAGAAACTGACTTTTTAACAGACTGTATATCCATCACATAGCTGAAGAAAAAAATTACATTCATATTTTACCTTTAGATTTTAATTACAAAAGTTCACTAAATTTTCAGGGTTTTGTTTCATCTGAATTAAAACATTGAGAAATACATTTAAGAAAATTACTATTACTACTAAAATCATTCTTTAGATTTTAATTAAGGGTTAAATGCAGAGCCCCATTTTGTAACAAGAAATGCAGTATTTTGATTTTGTGATTATGTACACTACTATTATTTTTCTTCTACTTCTTAAAAATGAATTTTTTCTTTGTCATTCATTAAAAACTATATCTAGCTGCCTTTAACCTCTTTGTAACATATAACTCAATAGCACACCCCTAGTCACTATTTTATAAAATGAGCACAGATTCAGAGATTTTAAATATAACTTATCTACAGGTTTTTTTTTTTTATTTTGAAAAAGGCATAGATGCCCTTTTTTGTGTGATCAAGAGGTTTCTTGAGACTACAGGGAAAAAGTATCCATTTCTGAGAAACACTCTGTGCAGGAAAGAGGGTGCTATTTGCATATATTGTAAATACCACTTTCATTGCCTTTAATTTAAAAAAAAAGAAACAGTAAAACCTCCTGCATTCCTAAGACAAAAAAAAAATAAAAGTTTCTTCTCAAGATGGTAGTTGATTACAGAAAACCATTTTGTGTGTAGAAATGGTCCTTCCACCAATTATTTTTAGCATCATGCTATTTTCATTTAGAAAGGTCAGAGGAGTTCTTTGCTCAAACCAATGTGATTTTCCTAATAAGCTCACCATGCTAACTGAGCCAACAGAATTGCTCTGTATGTTAATAAGGAGAGTAAATGGCATTACTTGACAGAGCTGTTCTCTCAATGGTGGTTCATTACAAGAGATTAATTTCTTGTCTACTGCCACATAGGCACGATTCAAAATGCAATGGAGAAACCTTTTCATTCAATTCTTACTCTTTGCCATTATGTATTAATATTTGGAAACAAAATCTATCATCCCATCATAATCATGTCATAACACTGGTCAACAAAGTTTTACAAAAGTCGTAACACTGAAATAAAATTAGTCATTTCCTATCAATTTGTATGTGCTCAACACCAACATAACAGTCAATTTCTAATTTTGGCTCTAGTTTTTTTTTTTGTAATCTGCAATAAATTGATGTTTACATTACGAAATGCATGCCAATCACTGTTCAACAAATTTTTACAAAAGTCATGTTACTGAAATAAAATTAGTCATTTCCTATCAATTTGTATGTGCTGAACATGAATATCATAGTCAAATTCTAATTTTGGCTCTAGTTTTTTTTGTAATCTGCAATAAATGGATGTTTACATCACAAAATGCATACCAATCGTAATAGGCCAACGGTTAATACCTGTAAAAAAATCAAGTCATAGACTACTTCTTAGATTTCTTCGCTTGTCTCTTGTACAGCTGTTCAGAAGCATCTCTGGGGAGTGTCCAGCAGTAGTCAGCCAGCATTGTAGTGGACCATTTTCCTGGTATCTTTGTTCCATTGATGCGATATCTTCATGAAAACGTTCGCCATGTTCATCACTAACCATACCACAGTTTTCAGGAAGAAATCCAGATGGAAAGGAAGGAAGTGGATATTTAGAGACATATTTCAACCAAGTTTCTGATCCTGCATCAGCATGTCTTCTACTCATTCCTTGTAGTTTTCTGCCCTAACATTCCCAAGAAAGTTTGTAGACACTAGGCGAAAAGCATTCCATGCTTGTTTCGCATCACCCTGCAGCAAGTTGTTGAACAGGTCATCTCAATTCAGATGGAATGTTTGGGTAGACTATTCTCAACTTCTTTTGCTTTGTTATTCTGCCGGAAAGAGGAGGAACCAAGCAGAAGTAACAGTCTTTGATGTTGTTGCTTGGTTCTCCCCACACCATGGGGACTGCAAACAGCATGGATGGTCTTTTGCCATTGAACCACTGAAAGCTGTGTTGTACATGTAGCACAGCATATATGCAGGGCCCAAGGCTTCCCTTGGTCACCAACCTTTCATCCGAAGTCAAGATGATAAGCCTTCTTCACTTGAGAAGTGATACTTTTCTTCTGGTTGGCAAATGTCACTTCCCCACAAATAGAGCAGAAATTGTCCACGCTATTAACACACTTTTGAGGCATTCCTGTTCTGTATTGTGTCTAAATGGATAAAACACTAACAGTTCTATGGAACAGTAGCTTAAACTGTCTCTCACAAAGTCTGAAGTCTTTTCAATGCTCAACCTTTCCGACAGGGCTTTATCTAGTACACTGCTAACGTCAGCTTACTTCAGCAGCCTCCTGGCAGTAGCATTGCATTGCATCAGACAATGATGAAATACACTCTGGATGATGTGTGCATGATGGTATTATGCAATGAGATGCGATATTACATAATTCTAGGCTAATTTAGGATGTTGTTGCAGTCCTTCTGGATAAATTTACATGGTGAAACATAAAACGTATTCTATGAAATATCTTCAAAACAAGAGCTAATAAAACATTTTCAGGGTTATATTCATGTTCAGCACACCAAGCTACTACAGATTAGGGCCTTTTAAAGTCAGTAACGACCTCACTGTTGACCAGTGTAACAGAGAAAATCCAAGGAATTAGAGAACCATGCTCCTTTCAATTGTCACCAGAAGACGGCTAGTTCAATACCCCATTTTGCACAGCCATATTCTTTTGTGCATCCTGCTCTCCTTCACAGGTATTTAGTAGTCAATTCACCACCTGAGAAACACATTTTTTTTCCTGGAGGACACTGAGGATGAATAAAACAGAATCACTCTATCACTAATCATGCCACAGCCTCAAGTGCCCCCACTCACTCCAGGTATATTTATAGAAATTCCCAGCAGCACAAGGGCTCAAACTATGGTATCGACAGATCCAGTCAGAGTCTTTCAAACATGGATTCATTCACACAGCAGTTATTCTTGTCACCAGTTTCCAGAAGGGTCTGAGGAAAAAATTTCCATTGTTTCCTACAGTTATTACACTGTTGGCTCCTAATGACTTTATGAATATACAACTCACTATTATTTCAGCACAATGTTTTATGCATGATATTTTAAGGACTGTACAAAGCACAACATTAAAATTCTAAAGTGAAAAATAATAGCATTATGGCTCATTACGTTCTACATTGTGGTAGTCTGAACTGTGAGTAACTGTACTGTCATCTTGTCAATGTGCTCTAAAAGATCTGCTATAATATTTTACACAGTGTCATTTATTTCACAGCTATAACTACACCAAAGTGTTCCAGTTTGGAAGCATATTGTAAACGTTTCCACAAAGTCACAGCTACCTGCACTGAAAATGAATCATCAATTACTACACCACCACCAAGATTTCTGCTACTAGGAATAGTTTTGATCAAACACAAAACAAATGATACACAGAACATGTTGCTATCATTTTCCTACATTATCATTACCTTCTGAATTCTTCTTAGAAGCAGAATTTTAAGGATTTCCTAAAACAAATTGATAAAAAAGATAGAAACTTTTTATCTGAATGTATTTACTGCTTTTATGGTGAAGTGATTGGCAAACCAATGAAAGGAGGTACTCCTCGAGATGCCTTTCTCCACATTAGCTCAAGATGAATTTAAAGCCCTTATATAACTGCATCCAAGTTCCCTTTCTGATGTCATTTTCTCATCTTTACTCAGTCACTCCTACCAAAGCCTTACTTATAACTAAGTATCATGTGCCACTGGTGGTTTATTCTGAATTTAATTCTATTATGTAGTACATATTCAATTAAGTCTCGTGCTGGGGCAGGACTCTCTTGACTTTTGTAACTGCTTATTAAATAGCCAGATGTTGTATAAGGAACCAGTGACAAATTAACTAACATGTATGAGGCTTTGAATAGCAGCCAGAATAAAATCAGGTTGAATTAATTATCATATTAAATACTTGCAGAAAGAGAAAATAAAATACTTGCTACTATATAGACAAATCTTATTTGAATTTATATATTTGAAGATGAGCACTTTCAAGCACTAATGAGCATATGGTACTCTCTTGAGTATGTTTTAAAACTATGCTTGATATAAGATGCTTTGTCCTAGTAAATATTCTGTAAATAGACTTTACTTTCTAGAGCAATTTTTGGTTCACAGCAAACTCAAGAGAACCGTACAGAGATTTCCCATAGAGCCTCTGTCCCCACATATGCAGAGCCTCCCCCATTACCAAAACCCTACCCCAGGGTGGTGCATTTGTTACAGTTAATGAACCCACATTAATACATCATCACCCACGGTCTAGAGTTTATTTTTGGGTTCATTCTTGGCATGGTGCATTCAATGGATTTAGACAAAAGTATATTGACAGAGATCTAACATTATAGTATCATACAGCATAATTGCACAGCGCTTAAAAACTTGTGTTTGGCCTATTCATCCTACCCTATCCCTATCAAACTGCTCATCTCTTTACCCATTTTCATGATATTGCCTTTTCTAGAATGTCATACAGTTGGTATCACATAGTATGTAGCCTTTCAGATTGGCTTCTTTTACCTAGTAATATGCATTTAAGTTTCCTACATGTCTTTTCTTGGCTTTATAGCTAATTTTTTGTCATAATGAATAATATTCCTATTACCTGAATGTAATAACTTATTGAAGGAAAATTACTTACAAATTTTGGAAATTATGAAGGAAGCTGTTACAAACATTTGTGTGCAGGTCATTTTGTGGAGGTGTTTTCAACTCTTCTGGGTAAATACCATGGAGTGCAACTGCTTGATCAAATAAATGTAAGAGTATATTTTGTTTATCAAGAAACCACCAAATTATCTTTCTAAGTGGCTGTAATATTTTGCATGCCTAAAACATAATGTTTCCTAAAACATAATGATCTGGTTTATCTTTGGTTAATATATTAGCAGACACTTAGCCACCACTAAGATACCTAACAAAATTTTTAAATAAGGCTTTTTATAAGTTTTGCCTATAATCTATATGCCAATAGAGAAGTGGGATTACCTACAAATTAAACAAAAATCTAACATTGTTGATTTACCAATTACTGACATAGCTATATAATTTTGAGAGTACAACTGCACATGTTCATACCTGTACATGTTTCACTTACCCTCCACAAAAGCCCCAGCATCAATACCCTATCGCCTTCACCCCTTTCCCCTCCTTTCCCCTCACCACTGCCAATGATAATCAGTACATCTTTCACAGAGTCTAAGAACTGTATTTGGTGTATTTTGCCAGTTTTGAAGACTATCTGGAAGAACAAGGTAGGGTACACTGCCTTCTACTTATCAAAGTTAATTATAAATCTACAGTAAATTGAGATGTATGGCATTGTCACAGGACTTAGCATTGAAGAACATAATGGGAAAAGATACGCAGAATTACACATGTATATAACTAATCTTGACATAGTCAACAGATGAATAGGGAAAAGACATTTTTAATGATAGCAGGATAGTTGTTTATTCATTAGAAAACCCTACTTATAAAATGATGACTAAAAATTATGTACAGAGTTGCTGTGACCTAGTAGTCAAAGAGTAAAACTTTAGTATTTTTAAAAATGATTTACTTATTTATGCATACAAGCTGGGGTACAGGCCAGAGGCGTGGGGCAGCAAGAGGGTTCACCCGAGACAGAGTGGGGGGCAGAACAGGCAGATCGACGGAAACACACTGTGGAGGGGAGCAGCGGGCGAGGCAGGAGAGGTCTGCCGTGCCATGTGGGAATCTCCCCGGCCAGGCATCGAACTCACGTCATGCTGCTGACAGCTCTACAGTGCAGCGCTTAACTGCTGTGCCACCAGGGAGGCCCAACTTTAGTATTTTGAAAGAAAATATAGGGATAAAAAGAACTAGATCTACAACTTAAATGGAATATTGAAAAAGGACATGAATAGGTAATTCACAGAAGACCAAATAAAGGAGTCAAAGACTGTAAAAAAACTATTGTTATAGAAAAAATTAACATAATATATAATTTCATACTCCCCAGTTGAGAAAATTTTAAGTGTCAATATCTATTTGATAAGGATGTAAAAATAGAGGGTGTATATCGTACTGCTGGAAGCATAAATTGGAATAGCAATTCAAAGAGTAAGTATGGCAAAATGTTGTATTATTCTCATCTCCCATTTGACATGTTTTACAGTAATCAAAATAATACCATATAAAAATATCTCATTAAATTAGAAACCTAATAGACATGACCTATCTTTAAGAATTAACCCCTAAGTTTGCTATGTCCATTTGAAAATTCTTTATCCACTCCTCATTTCATCCTGCTTACATTTATGTGTTTCTAGGCATTACAAATATGTTTACTACATTTTTAAAATCACAGTAACACTGGTTTACAACACTGTATAGGACTCAGATATATAATATGTTTGCAACTAATTGCTTTCTTTGTTAAAAGCAGCACTGTAGACTTGTCTTTCAATTACAGTGCCTGGTCAATATGCATCAATTTAGAGTGACAAGTGACATTACAACTATTTCTCTTTATTCTTTGAAAACTTCTCCCTTTTATTATTTGAGATATGAATGTTGAACTAATTAGTTTTGAGTTAGGAAATATTGTTTTGTATGGATTTGTTCTTTTCCTTTGTTGCATTAATAAGATTTTAACTTACATATTTTTCTTTGGCCACTTAAGCAAATGGTTAGACTTAATGGTACCATTCCTTGTACTATTATTATATATTACCAGTCAAATATCTATAAAAAGAGGAACACGAAACCAAGTAATAGAATATCAGCACTCCCTCTAAAAATAATAGAAAAGTAACATAATCTTGCAAGAAGTTGCTTGTGAGGTAAAATTCATGCTGCCAGACTAGTAAGAATGATATTGACATATATCTCTGGGAAAGAAGAATTATGAAAACAACAACAACAACAAAAAACCCTGCCTTATAAAGTACTCACTATTTAAAACTATTTAAAATGTCTTATTTTTCTTTTGTTTAACAACTTTCTCAGATTTTTAAGATGAAAATTGTGCATAATTACACTTAAAATCCTTTCTTAATTCTAATGTATCTAATCAAAAAATCTGTTAAAACACATTGGATGGTCTTCTATGCTAGCACTTTCCCTCTACTGGGTTAAAGAACACTATCAGCACAGTTTGTGAAGGAAGTATGAACATATTATAATGTTTGTTTGACTTGCATATAACTGTTGAAACATATTCTTCTGGAACAAATTGCCCAGTGTTTAGGCTTTTTCTCTGATAGAAATGTATTGTTGGATCCACTGATGGGCTAGGAAATGCACTGTTGCATCATTTAAGGCATGAGGTCCCAACTTTGTCAGAGCATAACTCTAAAATCAAGAAACCAAATGTCAAAAATGAAATTTTATCAGGAAGTAAAATGACCTGTATTGTTTAAGAGATTAGGTGATAAAGATGATCCTAGAGTGACACTCAGCTCAGGGTAGCATGTCATGAGTTAGGAAAAGATGACATCTTAAGTCCTGTAGGCTAAGTGCAAGTTCATTCTCAAAATAATCTAGGTCATTGTTATCTCTGTATTTATTTACCTTTTATCATTTTACTGCCTGTGGTAAAGTGTCTAGAATTTTTGACCAGAACATAGTTGTAATAAAACACAGCATATCAGGGTCAGGACTGGTCCTAGTTTACTCTAGAGTTACAATGTTAAACCACCAAACAGTAAAATATCCCTAGGAATGAAGGAAAAACAACAGATTCCAGACCTGAGACTAAGGGGGTCTCTAACGTTCTTTACTTTTGTTTCCCTTTACTGTGACTCTGGAATATGTAGATTTTAGCAAAGATAAATGAAATTTCTTTGTGGACATGGAGTGGAAGACAGTCACCAAGCAATCAGTTTTCAAATAAATTATCACTGAATGAAGAAGGAGCAAGTTATATTTTCATCATGGTCATAGCAGATTGTGAGAGACAGGCAGGTCTATGATAGTATCGGCTGAGTATTCTGGCACTGAAAAGTTACTACACTTAATGCTGAAAAATTTTTCTCATAATGCATTCCATTAAAATACATACCTAAACCATGGAAACACAGAGGCTGTGGCCACAGAGGCCTAGGAAAGAAAGGCAATCAGGGAATAAGTAAAATTTGTGTAGAAAATAGGATGGGAATGATGCTTGACGAGGACAAAATACTTAATGGGGAAACCAGGATGGTGTAGACGGTGTTCCAGTTGGGACGGTCTACTCACTTGATATATCCCTTGGTTCTGAGGCTTAAGAAAGCTCTAAGCTAAGTATATGGATTTTATGTTTTTCCCACAGAAACCGTGTTGGAATGGGCAAGTCTATATTGTGCGTACCTACTGTTTTTCTTATTTTTTTTTTAAGATTTATTTATTTATACATACAAGCTGGGGTACAGGCCAGAGGCATGGGGCGGCGAGAGGGTTCACCAGAGACAGAATGGGGAGCAGAACAGGCAGATCAGAAATACACTGCTGAGGGGAGCAGCGGGCGAGGCAGGGGAGGTCTGCCACACCATGTGGGGACTCTCCCTGGCTGGGCGTCGAACTCGCACAGCGCTGCCAACAGCTCCACAGTGCAGCGCACAACCGCTGCGCCGCTAGGCAGGCCCCTGTTTTTCTTATGTTTGCCTAAATCCTTACTGTCACAGGCGCAGATGAATTCAATCCACCCTGAGGCTCATATTGGGAACCCTGAAGGATTTCCAATAATGCTTCAAAAGTCGAAGACCACTATTATAGAAAAATAAATTGCAATACCTGTTAAAGGCTGGCAAACTCTCTTTATTTTCTACTACGATTGAAAATAAAACTAACAAACATTGTTCCATAGGCCCCCTCATCTACATAAAACTGTTAAGAATTGATATTAAAGTCTTATTTTTTCATTTTATAGTTTAGTTGAAATCCCAGGGCACTTTAGCAAAAGAGGATCCAGTATGATATTATTAATTTAAGAAAGGATCCTACAACATCAATAAAGCTATATTAAATTCCGATATTTCATATTATGTGAACTCATGATATAAAATAAACTAAAAGTACCTGTGTGAGTCCAACAAAACACACCAAGTAAAATCTCAATTTTTATATCATAGCTTTTAGGATATTGAATGAAAAACACTTCAAGTCCTAAGATTCCACATCAATGCAACCTTAGTTAAAACTCCTCCATGTACTATAGGCTTGATCAGCAACAACTTTCTGTTAACAAAAAATAAATATGCATGATATTGACAGGTGTTTGTAGTACTAAATATTAGGGCTTTATAAGCAACTGAATTATTTAGCCAGCTTTTTTTCCCAATTATGCATGCCCTTGATATTATAGATTTAATACTGAGGAGTCTGACTCTTGTAAAGAAACACTGAAGCTGCAGTGTATCTAGAATGTTGATATTTTACTAAGTCACAGATGTAAGTCACTTATGCTAGTGAGGGATCCAAGATGACCTCTCCAGCCTTTCTTTTCTCCCTTTATCTTTGTGTAGGAATGATTCCCCTGATATAAACTTTCCTTCTTTGAGAGAAATATGTCACCATCATTTCTCTGCCAAATCTCCAACCTCTGTCACCTCAGAGACCCTTAACAATACTGGCAGGTAAAAGGTAGACAAAGCAAAGTATTTAACAAATCAGATGATTTCTATACCAGTGAAGTAGAAGTTCAGGGTCATTAAAAGTTCAATGCTTTGTTTTTTGAAGTGATTCAACCTTATTTTCTCTAGAGAAAATAAAAAAAATACACAAAAAAGACAAGCTACAGAACAGTTTCATTAAATACAATATTCAGTAACTCATCAAGTAGGAGTCTGAGGTTTAGCAAAGGAAGGTTAACTGGAAATATTAGTCAGACTATAGGGATCTTGATGGGTGAAGATCTGAAGGGAAAAACAAGCTTTCTGTCCTATATTTTCATCTGGTAAGAGAAGTGTTAGTTCAGTCAGGGCGTCAACCGTAACTGAGCATGAGGTGAACAAAGTATATTAGGAATCATTTTTAGATCTGTAACAAGGAGCAAGGAAGTCCAGATTGCGACTTAAGCATTCCTACTTGAGAAGAAATAGCTCAACAAGTACAAGGAAATAAGAAACAAGTTAAGCTCTGAGGAAATTGGCCTATTGCAAAGAAAACATGTTGAGCACATATTTTACAGCAACTGTCATCATTATTCACCAATCCAGTCTTCAATTCAGGGAAGTTCATGGTTAAAAATTATATGGTGGGGAGGTACCGCTGCCTGTTAATTTTGTTAATTTTGTTTATTATTATTATTTTTTTTCCTGATCTCTTATTTGGTTCCTCTATAGGGGAGAGGAGTAAGAGGGGTCAAAATACAGGAGGGAAGAGCACAAGGGACTATGGTGACGGTGCAGGGTGAATCGGTGGTGGGGATTTTACAGGGGCTACACCTGAGAGGAGAAAGCAAATATTGTTCAAAAATGAACAACAATGTAAAAAAATACATATATATATATATAAATTTAAATTAAAAAGTAAAATTAAGCAAGCAAACAAGCAAGTAAGCAAATGGAAAAAAAACTCAGCAAAAAAAATATATATATTATTATGGAGCGGTGATAAAACTGTGTGTGTGTGTTAGCAGTAGGATTATTTTAATAGCTTTATAAATGACTCGTGTTTATATGATCATTAAGGGTCTGATGGGGTCTCTGTAATTGTTTGGTTTCACTTTACTGCATTTTATGAGTGGAATTATATGGTTTATTGGTATTTGCAAATTTGGACATTGCAAAGGTCTCAGGATATATGTCTCAGGGCTGTTGAGCGTTTATTTTATATTGATGTATATATAAGATGGCTCCATACTATTTTATTTATTATAACTTCACAATTATCACCAAAATGGCTAGTAACTATAAGTGTTTTAAGGAGGCAAGGCTTTTTATCTCCTGCCTTTTTCCTTACTATATTTGGTTTATGTCTCTAGTGAGGTAATGTTTTCATTTTTATCTTTTGTTTCTTTCAATTTCTATTTTCTGGATCTATTTTTTCCCCAGACATTATTAATAGATATCCAGAGAAAAGAAAGATTATTGTCCAGGGGTTGAAAATGTCAAGAAACAGTAAACAACCAGTTTTTAAAATAATTTCCAAGACTGACTTTTGAGAGCTAAAATGGTAGATTTGAGTAAAGCTCAGAGTTTATCCTATAGCAACAGAAGAGGAAAGAAAATAAAGGATGACAACCCACAGCCCTCCACCCATAGGCACTATAGTGTAGAATCATCAGGGCTACAGTTAGGAGGTACCCACTGCATACAAATTCTCTCATCGGAATGATCTAGGTGGGTCTTTCTGCTTCAGCAATCCCCTGTGGCAATTATAATCAACTCCTTCACAGTGGAGGCTAAACACATTGATCCCCAGACAGAGGTGAGATTTAGAAGGGAAAGGTTCTCAGTTTAGGTACATTGGAAGAATCTGCACAAAAGCAAGTCACCCTTTAAAACTGTCTTTAACTAGATCGAGTTTTCAAACACATTCCAATTATATTTAATATCATGGTCAATAATTGCCTTCAGTAAAAGAGAACAAATACAAGTAAGAAATAAGAGGACTATATATAAACAAAACTATTTCGATGGGAGAAGCTGAATAATCTATTACATTGAAGAGAAAATGTTAATATGAGGTCACTGCATCCTTTCATTATATAAATTATATATAGTCACAAAACACACATGAACAGGATTTTAGTTCTATTAGTCAATGTTTAATACCTGTGATGAAAGAGAACTTTTGCCACTGTAACTGATTTATTACTCTGATATTCGAAAATGTCTTAAAATGGCATGATTTGTGGTAATGTTTTATTTTTATTTTTTGTTCTTACCTTATGAAGTTTAGTATAGAGGATATAACTCCAGAACAGTCAAGTGGAAGAAATGCACAAGACAAGCTATGGGGGGAGCCTCCCAGAGCTTCATTCCCTTTCTGGGTATCCCAGCCTCCCAGCACCTCCATGTATTCACCTACCCAGAAGATCTCCAATGTGCTAATACTTCAATGATAAGCCTAATTATTTTCTTAAAGAGATCAAAAATAACTACCAAATTCTATCAGTGAAAGTTTATTATTGATCAATCCAAAGTAAATGTATAGCATTGCAGTGAATTCATTGCTACTACTGCTAGGTCATAGTTTCAATATTTTTATAGTGCACAAATTTTGACTTTTCAGAAAATTAACTTATTTATTTAGACATTATTGAATAGCTAAAAGATTAATGATCCCAATTTTTAACAAAAAAAATGAAAATAACAATATAGCAAACGTCCAGTATTTGTCAATCACTTTAACAAATGACTGTAAGCAATAATCTATTCCTTTACCTCTCCCTATCTTACAATACCTACTATGAAGATTTTATTCCATTTGATGAAGCATTAGGTAGAAAAACATGATAAAATAATTCAACATTGTAAGTCAGAGAATAAATATTGGCCAAGCAAATGGCAAAGAACATTCATGTTTTAAAGTTCAGAAAAGGAAGAGATTGTTAGTGTTGGAGAATGCTGGGAAAATGTTGGGTGTGGTGTTATGAATCAGGCAGGAAACCTATTCATAGGAGAATCCATGTATGGGGAACAGAGTGATTTTTTGGTTAAAGTTAATGCAGGCTAAAGTTAATAATTCCATTAAAATGAAAGGAACAAAAGTAAAAAAATAGAATACAGAGTGGTTTACATTACGTGGACTATAAAGTTGAAGTGAGTCATCGACTTATTGGGGGTACTCTGAGATAATGTTCTTTCTCATGAGTCAAGGTTGAAACTTCACGTGTTGTGGGGGAGATGACTATAATTCTTGTCCTGTCACAGGATCCCTACTTATAATGATGACATTAAAATGAGGAACCAGGGCATCCCCGGCGGCGCAGCGGTTGAGCGCTGCGCTGTGGAGCTGTCGGCAGTGGCGACGCAAGTTCGACGCCCGGCTGGGGAGAATCCCACATGGTGCGGCAGACCTCTCCTGCCTCGCCCGCTGCTCCCCTCAGCAGTGTATGTCTGATCTGCCTGTTCTGCTCCCCACTCTGTCTCTGGTGAACCCTCTCGCCGCCCCACACCTCTGGCCTGTACCCCCGTTTGTATGTATAAATAAAAAAAATAAAATCTTTAAAAAAATAAAAAAAATAAAATGAGGAACCACACAAGCAAATGACTTAATTTGTGATTAGAGGTGGTGGTCACTAATGATCAAATGATCTCCACATTGGTCTAAGAAAGAATGGAGACCATAATGGGACAAATCATGTCTATGAGACAAAATGAAAGGAAGAAATATTGAGTGCATAAAGTGAAAAAAATAAAATTGAGACAATGAAAGACAATCTTGCTAAGATAGCAATTGAGACTTATCATAGATACTTGTACCAAATTAATTAGCTGAACCTAACACAAAACATAGTGACAAAGACAACTCATATTTTCTTAATTGGGACTATGGATGAATAATTAAGATTGAATTTACCAATAAAAATCCTAGAAATCTGTAGACTTGAGACTACTTGAGGGGCTGGGGAGCGAGGGGTGGGGGGCAATGGACTGTGGGTGGAGGACTGCGGGTGCCCTAGTGGTAGATTTGATGTGGTAACATACATCTTAAGGGGTGTGATCCTATCCTCTGTATCTCATAGTATTGTAAACCAATGTCACCTCTATTAAAAATAACAGTAAAAAGAAAGGTCAATTTGAATTATAAAACAGAGTAAGGGTAAATATAAATATTGAAATCCTTCAGAAACGAGTACATTAGATTTTAGGAATGCAAAAACATGCAAAGGTATAGGCTGAACCCAAGTTTTGACTACTTGCAGTTCTGGCTACTTGTAGTAGACCCATGGAAAATTGACAAATCTAGAAATAATGCAAAACTCTGGATTTTAATCGCCATGAGGGTAAAAGTGCCCTTGTTCATCACCATTTTTCCAACACACAGCACGGTATTTGATACTTTCTAAACATTTCTTTAAAGATCAATTGGTCTACTCTATCAATATTCCCCACCTTAAAGCATTACCCGGAGATAGTGATAACTGGTTAAGTTAGCTAAAACTATCTAGCTGCAGTCACCACCTCAGTTCAGACCAAACCTACAGCAGAGTGTTGAACAATGAAACATCGAACACTACTATGACATATTTTGAACTTGTCCACATTAAAGTTCAAATATGATAGTTCTAATTTTGGTATGATCTCTTATATACATATTATAAATAGTAAAATCGTTTTTTTTTTAAAGGGAAGCATTCATCATACAAGAAAAAGGACAACATTCTTCAAGAATAATAATCAGGGGCCTCCCCGGTGGCGCAGTGGTTAAGCGCTGCGCTGTGGAGCTGTCGGCAGCGGTGATGCGAGTTCGACGCCCGGCTGGGGAGATTCCCACATGGAGCGGCAGACCTCTCCTGCCTTGCCCTCTGCTCCCCTCAGCAGTGTATTTCTGACCTGCCTGTTCTGCTCCCCACTCTGTCTCTGGTGAACCCTCTCGCCGCCCCACGCCTCTGGACTGTACCCCAGCTTGTATGCATAAATAAATAAATCTTAAAAAAAGAATAATAATCAGACAGTGGCAACCTCTTAATAAGAGGATTTATATCCCATTGTTTTCAGTTTAAATGTCAATGTGCACACATATAAACATTTGGAAAAACAGGTTTCAGTAGATCATGCTATGTAAAGGTCATACAGACCTTGCAAATATTGCTGCATCTCTAACTAATCTAATCCCTTTCTTGAGTTCAAATATCAACTTATATCCCTTCTTGTCACCCAGAATTTTGAACTTCTGAGAACAGTAGATCCTAAAAGTTTCACATTCCTCTATTTTTAAGAGCCCACAGGAAGTAATATGCAATTAACATATCCTATATTGTGGTATGCTCTGTCAACATCAGCTTGCTGATTAAAGATGCACCCTAACTGTTGAATCATCAAAACACTACAGCAGTATTTTACACCCTCAGTTATGCATAACGTGAAGTAATATGCATGCCTGCCCTTGGTAAATATGAGAGGCAATTTGTTTGGCTCCAAGTTTTATTTTGCTTTCAAGATTGCACTACTCACTTACTTCAACACAAACAATATAATAAGAAATATAGCCTCACAGTACCACAGCTCCGTCCATCAATAGCAAAAATTCTCAACCTTAACACCAGTGCTAGATGAATTTCATTATGATAATTCAGGGATCGTATGTGGATTCACATTTTCAAGTGTACATAAGAGAATACAAAACAAATACAATTTAGATAAGCAATCAGAAAACTGAAGTTTTTGTCATGATGTTAAAGAATGTATTAGAAATCATCTAATATAATCTCACTGTTAAAGAAAACAATGGAAACTCAGAAGTTATATGATTAGCTCAAGGACACTCGGGTGGTAAATTCTAGAGAATTCTTCTGTACACATTTCTTAACTAAATATTTTTACTGATATATCTGATACTGAAACACACAAGAAACTGAACAGCTACTATTTGGTGGTATTAATACTATTTGCTGGTATTAACTACCACCAAATCAGCACTAACTATAACTTGATAGCTTTGAAAGGATATAGTTGAAATATTTTGAAATATTTGAGATAAGGTGTGATTCATGGTGGTCTGGAGGGCAGAGGGTAAGTAAGATTGCATGCATGTGAGATATATGCTGGGAATTTATGAATAAAAGAGGAGGTGAAGAAGACAGATATTTTGTAAGGTTAATTTGTTATTAATTTACAGGAGAAGATAGAAGAGGCACCACCATCAGAGAGGTTACAGTTAGAAAGCTGCTTGTATGAATTCATTAGCTAGCTCAAATAAGGTTCTGTGAGTTGAGGTTTTCCAAAGAAAAGGTACCTTGATAATTATAGAAACACTGAAATCTACCTATAAAATATTTTTAGCATTATTCATCAACATTTTGGTTTATGAATTACAAACTATGTTTCAAACCACCAATGTAATCTGCCATAACTGAGGAACCGTAACTGAGATTTCAGACTGACACATGCTAATGCTGTGAATATTTGAGGGCTTTGGGACTTCATTAAAACTTTTATTGCAAGGGCCCCAGGACTGCTGCCTTCATAGCAAAGGGGCCAGCACATGGCCTGAGCTGTGGGCAGTACGCTGACCCTCACCACGGGTAGCAAATTCATTAGATGATCCAAGTCACCTAATTTACATAAACACTACAGGTTTGTGATCTCCAGCACAATGAAATTGAAGAAGCATTTTTTGATTATTATTATTTCATTCTGCTTTGTTTTCTATGCAAGAGAGAGGCTCCCATCCTATTCAAAATGTAAAATTCATGCTACACAGAGTTGTGAAAGTTACAGTTTTGACTGAATCAATATATGGTACAGCCTAGTAAATGTTACCTGAAAATGCATTAAAAAATAAACACTTGTAAAAGAAGACTTAATCTCATGATAAATTTCAAATTAGCAATGCGCACAGGTGAAGAGGTAAGTTTTGGAATCAGAAAGCCTTCATTAATTCCTAGCTCTGCTCTACAACTGATTAGCTGAGTTACTGGGTACTTCACTTCAGCCCTCTGAATCTTGGCTTTTCTCATCTGAAAAACAGATTAAGTATGGAATTGCTGCAATGAATAAGTGAATTAGTAGTAAGCAAAAATTGAGACCTGGCTGTTTATTAAATGTTAACGATTTTTTTTATATTTAAAATAATGTATGAATTTGTGCCACCAGAAGTCCTTTCCAGGACAAGCTGAGTGATACCATAATGAAGTACACATATTTATGGTACATGTAATTAATGCTAGAAAAGGCCAGAAAGAGGAGAGATTAATATTGGCATGCTGGTATTTAGAAAGGTTTAAAAAAAAAAACTGGGTTGTGCTAGAATATGGAATTAAATGAAAAATATTCTATTAGTGAATGACACAGACCAAACTAAAATATGAGAATGAGCAAAACAGATAGATTGCCAACTACCTAGAAAATTAGGAATATACTAAAATAACCATATAACAATGGAAAATAATATGCTATGTACTTGTTCATGCTTATTCCATATATGCATGTATGCATATGTATATACGCAAACATACTTATCACTGCTGATATGACAATTCCCATTTATGTGATGGGACTATAAAATTATGTGATTGCTTTCTTTAAAGTTCATTGAAAACACAAATTTTAGTTGCAAATTTTAAGTCAACGTATTTATACACATCTTGAGATGGAATATATAATGTTCCATTTAGTAGAGTTAAAATTTCTGGGAGACTTGGAATTCAAGAGATGTTCCTCTTACATATAAGATTTTTACTCAAATGGATGCCGGCTTGCTCATTGTTTCTTTTAACTTTCTCTGAGTTGACAAATGTCACATAAAGATTTCTCAAACATTCTTTAAATATATAATAGGTTTCTGGGCCTCCCTGGTGGCGCAGCGGTTAAGCGCTGTGCTGTGGAGCTGTTGGCAGTGGTGACGTGAGTTCGACACCCGGCCAGGGAGATTCCCACATGGCGCGGCAGACCTCTCCTGCCTCGCCTGCTGCTCCCCTCAGCAGTGTGTTTCCGATGATCTGCCTGTGCTGCTCCCCACTCTGTCCCTGGTGAACCCTCTCGCCGCCCCCACGCCTCTGGCCTGTACCCCAGCTTGTATGCATAAATAAATCTTAAGTAAATATATATATATATAACAGGTTTCAGTGCCCAGTGAAGTTTACATTACACCACGGTGAAACAGGAAAAAACTAGTGTGTGTGCATGTGCATGCCCATGTGTATGCTGTCTATGTATGTATGTTCATTAGTCATGTACATTTCCAGTTTGAACATATTAGGGAATTGAACATGCAGCTAAAATACTGCCTAATAGCCTTCATAAATGTTTCAGTGATGGGCAAGACTGGCTCTTAATGAAAAATCCAAAACCTTGAGTCAAGCACATTCCTTTGAGTGCAACAGTCCATTACAACAACCATTTTTAAAATAGATCATTCTTTACTAAAGGAAATAATACATAAATTTTTGAAGACTTTATTTTCTAAATTCCTCCCAATGAAAGGTAGGCCAAATATATCTAAAAATGTTTTAAAGTAGTTGAATACAAACTAATTTTTGCTGAACCACCTCATTTTTTAATTATTAACTATTTTATGTTAGCTTTTTATCATGGTTTACACAACTTCCATAACCTTACTACATTTTTATTAATGCTTTATTCAATTGAGGCAATTTTTTTTAGCAATTTCCCCTTCTCACCCCCAAAAAATCACAGGTTCTTTTTATGTATCTATAACTGGTTTCGTCACATGTCTTTGTATAAGAAGTTCAAGAGCAAAGGTTTTCCTAATTATTTTTTCACTGCAGTGCTTAATACAGAGCACACCACACATAAGTCCCTAATAGATTTTTTTAAATGTTTTGGCATTAGACAAGAAAAAGGGTAAGTAAAAATAAAATTATGAGAGAGGAGCATCTTTTCCCTCTGAGAATCAGAGTTTAAATTCAGTGAGGGGTATTAATGACACTGCATAAATGACTTCCTATTTCACTGAAGTGTTTAATAAGGCCTTTAAAACTGTACTTCATCGCATCCTGCTCTTCAGAGCAACATTTGGGACTCTTTTTGGTTCCTAATAAGTGATAAATAAGAACAGGATTTTTGGTTGCATAAAGAGCTAACAAGGAAAGTTGGTTAAATTGTACATGTTACTTTATAATTAGGCTGGTATAATTTTAAACCACTATATCAGTAGTTTACTGTAGAATATTGTTAACTGCCTCCTTTATTAAATTATGCAGGATATTCTTTAAAATGAACACCATATATTAGACCTTTGATAATATCACACAATGAACCTGTCATTTTTTGTCATATCACCTTATTAAAATCAGAGTTTTCAGGAGTATAAATCACTCCTTACTTTTTATGTGTTATTATGCTGGGGAGATATAAAATTGATACATTTCATGTTTTTAAATTGCATATTAATGCATTCCTAATTCAAAGTTAAATTATAGACAAAGAAAAATGCACCCACAGTCTCTAAAACACAGTGCTTACAAAGATTCCGAAAAGTGGGAAGAACAAATAACAAACCAGTATTCTTTCTGTTCAAACAGCATAGAACATGGAACACGCCAAACGAGAGATATTTAGGAAGGCCTTCCCAAATATCTTCCTTTTCCAGGAACTGCATTTTCTCCCTCCAACAAACTCATAAGCAGAGTACCTGGTGCCATATTTGTACTGTGTGACATTGCTTCATAGTGCTAGGATTGATAAGATCAATGTTATGACATCTGACTCAAATTGGGACACACAGATGTTCTTCTAGAGTTTTTACCTGACACTCGTAAAATGAGAATTTGTGCTCTCAGTCATCCTCACTAACACACAAGCAGAGGAAAGATTCATGTTCCCATCATTCCTAGGACCTGATTGTTCTATTTTTATTGTATTCTACTCGTAGATACATCATTTCTCTCTCACACACACACACCTCAAATACTGAATTGGACTGAATTGGATTGAATGTTTCTTGCAAGGAAGACATCAATATTCACAAAAGAGCTTGAAAAATCAAGTATATTTCCTAAAGAAAAGATGATACTACTTGAGAAACTGAAGTAAGCAATGAACAAGGACATTTTAACAATATATTATCAAGCTGTAGATACACTTTTTTTCCCCCAAGAAGTTCCAGGATGTGCCAGTATTGTTTTTGTTTTGTTTTAGTAAAGCTGAAGAGAACACTGTAAAAATGTTCCTCAAAATTTTATATCAACAAGAGCTTTCATAAAAAAACTTACATATGACTATACTGTTGAGCTATAACTTAAAAATAATGTAGAAACTACCATTGATCAATTTAAAGTACATCATTTGATGTAAAACAAGTTTGATTTATTCAATGTGTTCATTATTTTTTGAGATAGATAACATTAAGAGAATTGCAGAGAATTCCACAAGCACATATGTACACATCTCTAAGAAATCATAAGTACTAAAACTTGCCCTAACCAATTCATAGGCTTAATCTAACCCTAAAAGAAAACAATATAGATATGGTTAAGGATAGTTTTGCTCCCTTACCTCAAGGTCTATTTATTTGTTCTCTTCATTGGCCTCTATCATATATGAATTTTATGTTCATTACTTGGGTCCAAGTATCCTATTCCTCACATGCATCTTTATATTCATAAAAAGATACTGGACTGTGTGTGTTTATAATCTTTACAGATTTACTTAAGTGTTAGGTGCTCTTCACAGAGCTAATTAATTCCCCATAAAAATCTACTCACACTGCGGTAGCATTGTCAAGAGAGACTAGTCAGCTTGTGACCTCACATTCAGGTGTGGTTATTTGATTAGTTTCTCCCAATGTACTATGAGTGAGAAATTGGTGTCAATTGCGGGCTTGGGATTTTGAAAAGCTAATGTGTCTTTTTCATTCTCTCTTTCCCATTCAATGGTTAAGTGTAGAGGATACTGAGATCAAAGAGATGGTAGAGCAATGGGGTGGAAGAAGTTCCTTGTATCACCATATGTGGGAAATCCACATGCTGATACAGATTGTCTGTGATATGAGCAAACAGTACATATGTACTGTATGAAGTTACTGAAATTTTGGTTTTATTTGCTGTAGTAGCTAGTATCAGAAGAACTAATATATCATCATACTTTCCTATTGTAAAACTTTCCATTTTCATTCAACCTTATGTATTTCTCATATGTTATTACTGTTATGTATAGATATTAAACATTGTTTCTCAGGAGCACTGTTGGCAATTTGGACTGGGTAATTCTTTGCTGTTAGAGGAGCAGGCTGTTCTTTGCATTGTAAGATACTTAGTAGATTCCCTGGCTTCCACCCACTATATGCCAGTAATGCCCCTACCCTAGTTATTACAATAGAAAAAGTCTTCAGGGCCTCCCTGGTGGCACAGTGGTTGAGCGCTGTGCTGTGGAGCTGTCGGCAGCCCGCGATGCGAGTTCGACGCCCGGCTGGGCAGAATCCCACATGGTGCGGCAGACCTCTCCTGCCTCGCCCGCTGCTCCCCTCAGCAGTGTATCTCTGATCTGCCTGTGCTGCTCCCCACTCTGTCTCTGGTGAACCCTCTTGCCGCCCCATGCCTCTGGCCTGTACCCCAGCTTGTATGTATAAATAAATAAATCTAAATTAAAAAAAAAGAAAAAGTCTTCAAACATCGCCTCTATTATCAATAGCATGCCCAGCTGAAAATCACTAATCTGATACATCTCTTTTGGCTGCTCAATAATATTTCACCTCATGCATGAATATTATTTGCACTGTTAAAAACTCAGAGCAATGATGGGCCTCCCTGGTGGCACAAGAGGTTAGTTCTCAGCACTATGAAGCTATTAGCAGCCACTGCAGCAAGAGTTTGATCCCCGGCCACCAAGTGAGTTAGCTCTCCTGTCTGGCTGTGTTCCCCTCAGCATTGTATTTCAGTCAATCTGCCTGTTCTGCTCCCTACTCTGTCTCTGATGAGTCCTCACTTCCTGCACATCTGGCCTATACCCACTTCTTACATGTAATAAAGAAATAATCTTAAAAAAAATTAAGTCATTTACATTTTCAGACAATGCTACTTCAAAAAAATTCTTAACAAACTGCAAAAAAATAGAAGCTGAATTCAACACCAAAATGCAATCATTTTATAGTTAAATGGTGCAATGGAAGTTTCTGAATCAGGAATGTCAGCTAAATGGCCCCACCACTCACTTTCTGGTATTCCTCTATGATTCTTACTTTCTCCAAATCAATCCCTACCATTCAACTCATCTTCACAACCTGTCAGTGCTCACTGCAAAACATACCTCATGTGAGACTACATTTTTTCCATCACAACTGCCACCACTCTTGCTCTAGTCACCTGTAAAAGTAGAAGAGCCTCCCGGGGGCCTCCCTAGTGGCGCAGCGGTTGAGCGCTGCGCTGTGGAGCTGTCGGCAGCCTGCGATGTGGGTTCGATTCCCAGCCAGGGAGAATCCCACGTGGTGTGGCGGACCTCTCCTGCCTCGCCCGCTGCTCCCCTCAGCAGTGTATTTCTGATCTGCCTGTTCTGCTCCCCACTCTGTCTCTGGTGAACCCTCTCGCTGCCCCACGCCTCTATACTGTACCTCAGCTTGTATAAATAAATCTTTAAAAAAAAAAGTTGAAGAGCCTCCCAAAGAGAAATGAATTTTCTAGATATTTTGAAAACTAGACAAAGATATACTTGTCTGTTACCAAATATGATATGGTGGACTTCTTGATTCTAAGTTTAGTTTATGGAACAGAAAAAAAGATATTTATATAAATATTACTGGAGATGGCAGTCTATAAGTATTAGTTCAATTTTCTGAATTGGTGTCATAAGATCAAGTTCAACAAGGCAGGGTCATAACAATGACTACACTTGCTAAAACTGGACACTATTTTGGGTCTTCAGTGGCATGAATATGCCACTGAAGGCTCTAATGGGAATCTATTGTGAGCAGTATATCGGTTGCCATATGGCCATCTAGTTTTTGAAAGTCCTGGACGGATTAAATTGGAAATTTTATCTAACCATATTGCACAGGTAAGCAAAATTTTGTTCAGCCCAAAACGCTGTACCTCCTGATCTCTTGCCCTCTCTGTGTCCTTGAATGGGAAACAGCATCAGAGTGAGCACCTTATAAGTGTATATCCTATCATTATATTCTCTCTTATCTTTCGCTTACTACCACTTAACTTTAAAATGAAGTTAAAATTCTTTCTAGACTTTAAATTTCCCTGTCAAATTCTCCTACTTCATCTCCTGGCACTTGGCACAGGCTACTCTTCCAGTTCCCCAGCTACCGGCCTCATTTTGTTCTAGAAGTTTCCCAACTCTTTCAACCCCGAGAGCCTTTGTATATGCTGTCTCTCTAGAGTGAGTATCTTCCCCCATCTTTCTTCAAATTTTTCATAGTGCAAAACTCAACATAAATGTCACCTTTTCATAAAGGTTATTAGATATTGAGGATTCAAAGCACTTTAATAGTTTGTTGGTTTCATTGTTTTCTTCTTGTGGTATATGCCAACTAACTTGTATAGTGCCTGAAGCCCAAAAGGGATCTGCTTTTACAAACACAAGCAAATGTGACCTAAGCTGTAAACAGTTGCTCCCAAAGACTCCAGAGAGAGAGATGGGGCTGTGAAGTTTCTGAGTTTGTGTACTGAAGGTCAAACAAGGAAGTTGTTAGGCTTGTTTCTCTCTATTCTGACCAACAAAGTTATTTTTATGTTACAACAATGAAATATATTTAATGTTATTTATTAAAAAGCCTTCATTGTTGAAATTGCTGCAGGAAAAATAACTACAAGTGTAAATAAAATTTTCTAGGTTCCAGACTCTCATTTTTTTCTTGAAAACAATTGCTTCCATAACATGATTTTGGAAATAATGTACAAATGTTCTTTCATAGAAAAGCCAAAAGTCATACTGTATGCAATAAATGAGCAGAATATGTGGGCAGAATACGGAATTTGAGTATTTTTTTGATCTAGGGAAAATTCAGAATAAGATCGTTTTGGAAGTATTAATTTTTGTTCACTTTTACACAAAAAGTTCCTATTTGATATATTTCTTAGTGCATACATCTTTTATAACATTTTCAATACTAACTTTCATAATTTTCAAAAACCTACAGTCTAGTTTGGTTGGCAATAAGGAAATTTCTAAGACAATTTCTCAAGAAGGATCACACTTTTCAATATAACACTAAGTTAAGATGATTTCATAACACAAGACATTTTTATATCTGTCAACAAAAACTCTTTCATTGGAGAATAGTCATTCAAGGTCTGTATCCCTAAATATAGCATGCCATATAGCTTTCTATTTCACACCCGAAAGACTTTCTATGCTATTCTTTATGATAGTCACTAACAAAACAATAGCTCACATTAGGCAAGTGTTTTCTGGTATGATAGATTTTAGATGTCATCATTTCAAGAATGATTTTTTGAAAAAAACAAAAACTGCTGACTTTCAGAGTCAATGGCACTTTCTAGAGGATGAGTGATGATATAAGAGGAAATAATTTTTAAATGAGTTCTATGTACCCCAGACATATATTTTTTACTACTGTACAATTCCACCAAAATTTTAATATGACCAAAATTTAAAATGTAGTACATTCCACTTCAAATCTTCTCTTCCTCAGGTGTATCCCTCTTTAATTAATGGAACTACCATTTACTAAAGCTCTCCTATTAGATTCATTTTAGGTTCTCTCTGTCCCTCTCCCTCCCCCCCTCCTCATCTTTTTTTTTTTTTTTTTTTTTGTATAGAAGAACTGGGGTATAAGCCAGAGGTGCGGGGAGTGAAGGTGAGGGCATTCACCAGAGACAGAGTAGGGGGCAGAACAGGCAGATCTACTGAAATACAAAATACACTGCTGAGGGGAGCAGTGGGCGAGACAGGAGCGGTCTGCTGCCCTGTGTAGGTCAGCTCCCTGGTCAGGGATTGAACTCCTGCTGCAGTGGCTGCAGATAGCTTCATAATGCTGAGATTTAACCCCTTGTGCCACCAAGGAAGCCCCCAAATTGTGATTTTAAATTGCACTTAGCAGTTCTATTTCTTGGTATTGTTTTTCTTCTAAGGAAGATATACCAAGTATAATCATACTAAGATACTGTGAAAGTATTTCTTTTGATTTTACAAAATTATGCTCCAGGTGTTTTTTTTTTTATAATTTTGTGAGCTAACATAGAGATTATATCAAATCTGACCACATCAGAGATTTATTGTCAATATTTTGGAATATTTTCTTTTAATATTCCTATCCCTACATAGATATTTTTGAAAGAATATACTGGCCTATATCATATGTATTTTCAGATTGCTACTTTATGCTCAATGTTTATTCATCTTAGTAAATATTTTTGAAAACATTTTAATAATTGCATAATAATCAATCACAATAACATATCAAGATTTGTTTAACTAATCCCTTATTTGCCAAACTTAGCTGTTTCATGTTTCCTCTTTTTTACATTAAAAATAGCACAGTAAAGAACAACCTTATCCATATTATTTAATCATGTCCTTAGGAAGAGCTCCAGAAGACAAATTACTAGGACAAAGGATTAAATATGCTCTTTATGCATATTGCCAAACTGCTTTCAAAAACCATTAGGCTGATTTATTTTATCAGCAACAAGAAAGGGCATGTCCATCTCACTAACTCCCCTAACTTACTGACCATTCACAACTTGATAGGCAAAAAGTATCTTATTTGCTTTAGTTTTTTTTTTTTTTACTAATTGTTTGAATGTATGTTCAGGTTTATTAGGCATTTATATTTCTTTACTTTGGTGAGGTATTTGTTCTCTTTACTCTTTTAATTTTTTATAAGGATAGTTCTATGTATTTTTACCTTTAAGTTGTATGGTAAATAAAATAAGGCAACACAGAGTAAAGACAAAAGTGAATTTCAACTAAGAATCTTGAGTTCTAACAACTTACAAGATTTATATGATAAAATAATGCCAGTTTGCAAAGAGTATATCTAACTTAGCACTAATTCCTGGGCAATACAAATGTAGGATAAGAATTACAAATGGATTGGGCCTCCCTGGTGGCGCAGCCGTTAAGCGATGAGCTGTAGAGCTGTCAGCAGCGGTGATGCAAGTTCGATGCCCGGCCAGGGAGATTCCCACATGGTGCGGCAGACCTCTCCTGCCTTGCTCGCTGCTCCCCTCAGCAGTATGTTTCTGATCTGCCTGTTCTGCTCCCCACTCTGTCTCTGGTGAACCCTCTCGCTGCCCCACGCCTCTGGCCTGTACCCCAGCTTGTATGCATAAATAAATACTTTTAAAAAAAGAATTACAAATGGATTATGTAGATAACTAACATGCCTCTGTAGTATATGGATAGATCACACTTTAAATTGATTTGATATTCTTTATTCCCTCTTTTGTGAATGAATTATTAAAATTGCACTACTGTTCCCACTAAATCAGTTAATTATTCTTCTATCACTTATTATAAACACTAATAAACATCTTTTGAATTTATGTATGAATCTTAGCATAATCAAAAATAAAACATTATGTTAAATATTTTTTTCCTATTTTCTTCTGTTGAGATAACACTGGTATATAACATGGTATATGATTTAAACCTACAGGATGATACCCTTGAGATGTATGTTACCACACCACACCCATCCCAATGGCACCCAGAGTCCTCCACCTTAGTCCACTGGGACCTCTTAACACCCTGCTCTCTACCCACCCCCTCCATAGTAGCCAAAATTCTACAGTCAGATTTGTTTGGTTATATTTGATCTTTTGATAAGGGATACCACAAAATAGAGTAAGATCACATCTCCACCAATTAGAAGTCTATACTTCATTTAGTACAAAAATCAACATAAGACAAGGAGTCCATCTGCATATTTATCTAATTCACTACAAGTGTGTTTTCAAGAGTTCTGTTTTTTCATTGAGTCCTATGTTATAAGAAAGTCTCAGTCTCATAAATGATATTATAAAACATTAGTTTCTCTCCCAGGGTGAAAAGGATTAAATCTTAGCAATTATTTTAGAATACATCTTATTCAACATCTCAGGGGGATAAATATCTCATGCTTGAATGTTTGTGCACAAAGGTAAATTGCCGCAGTCTGTGCCCAAATATAGTTTCTGAAAACTTGAAAAATATGAAAGGGAATTTCGTGAGGAAGAGAGACCAAGAATAGGTCTTTTTGGACTATAATATAAACACATTTTCTTAGAAATAGGCCCTGGGGATCATAATCAACCAGCCTGAGCCTCACAGAATGGCTAGGTATTTCTCACTGGCACTTTTTAGCTATGAGGCATGACGTAGAATTGGGATAAGAGAGCTAAAAAAGGCTGTAGAGACAAGCATCCATCCTGACCTTTGAAGGCTGGTTACTTAGCTACTACTTGAATGTTTAACATGGTAAGAAACTCTTGCTTGATATAACATGTGTTTCACTCATTTAGAAGATTTTTAAAAATTATGGTGGTCTACAACACTATATATGATTTAGGGGTATAGGTTCACATCTCTTCAGGTACATGTTACCCTACCACCCCCACCAACAAGGTACCCATAGTCCTCTACCATAGTTCATTGGGGTTGTTCCCCTTTTTTTCCACCCTCTCCTTCTCCCTCTGGTAGGCTCAATTCTTCAGTCTGAATTCTAGGGATTGTTTTTGGTTTGGTTATGTCTAACTCTTTTTTTCTCTATATTCTGCATATGAGTGAAATCACCTGGTATTTGTTTTGCTCCACTTGGTTTATTGAGGTCCCTTAAGAGCACAAACCAAAAAGTTGTGGTTCTTGACCTCTCAGAGTTTCCAGTTTACAGCAAGGGACAGAGATAGAAATGTTTTAATGTGCCACATGATTGGTAATTGAGCTGAAAATTTGAAGAAATGGCTAAAATGAATCCAAATCCAAGCTAGTTGGATATGGCATTTGCAAAGATTCTTAACAAGACAGCAAAATCTGACTGAGAAATGAGGCATTACAACAGAAAGAAGGCCAGAATCAGGGTCGCATGGACATAGAGGTGGGATCACAAATGGCACAGATGCTTTAAATCTCCAGGCATGTTCAGGTGGAAGGTGACAGGTTCCATGTGCCTAGATCAAATGAATATAAGTGGAAAATTGGAAGATGAAGCTAGAGAAGTTGGGGCAAATGATGAAAAGTCTTAAGAAGCTTTAAACCATGGGGATCCACACACTATCATAGAGAATAGTACAGAACAGATAGTAAGATCACAGACTATGGCACCAGTATGTTCAGCTCTGAACGTGTCATTGACTATTTGGTGACTCAGGACAAGTTGCTTAGGCCTCTGTGCCTCCATTTACTTCACTGTAAGATGATGATACTGAGAATACTTAGCTTGCTAGATTGCTATGGAATCTCTCTGATGTAATTTTTGTAAAGTGCTGAAAACAGTATCTTTTAAAAAGTGTTTATTAAATACATGCCAAGTGTAGATTACAGCAAGAGTTTCCACATGATGAGAAATGAAATCCAGAATAAAAAGCTATAAGAGATCATAATGCATGTTCATTCCAACTGTAGACATATTATGTATTAGAAAGTTCTTTCTGTGGCAAAACCGTATCTGTCCCCCTTCTATTTGCCCATCCCAGGACTAACTTTCATGGAACAGAATTGCACAAAATTAAAAAATGCAGATGTTATAATGTCTCACAAATTATACATATTGCTTTAATTTTGAAAAAAATGAAATATTAGTTTAACATTTAACACATGGATTTTCTTCAGAAAGAGAGTAAGATCAGAAATACTGCAGAGTAGACAGACAGAAGGCAGTACATAGAGCAGAGTCTATGGTATCAGGCAGAAAGCATTCCCGGGCAGAAATTTAGGAAAGACAGGAACAAAAATCTTTTACAGCATGAATTCCATTTACTTCAACAGTTTTTTCTCCAACATCCTTTCCAAATTCTGTAATATTCTGGACAGAGGCCAAAATTTTAAATATATTTGTTAAAATATGAGACACAAATGAAATGCAAATCCAAATGCAATCCAGTGCAGAATAAAGGCTGGCTCTCATCTCACTAGAAACCATATGAATCGAGTATTTAATTAAATAGTCATGTCTCTGACACCCCTGCCATTGACCGCTGATGTATACTTGTCATTTACTGTGGATATGTGATAAGCTCCAAGCTACTTTCAACATTCAAGTGAACCATTATTTCTGGAAGCTCCTGTGTGCCAAACATTGTTCTAAAGGTTAAAACTTTAAGTCTCAGTAGCACAATGCTCCTCCTCCACACGCTCTTCCTACATGGTCTTGTGTGTAGGCCTTGTTCTAACTCCCACCATTGTCCCTGCCCAACCGTGGGGTTTTCTAAGTAAGAATCACATCCCAAGTTCACAAACATATGAGTCTTTTGGTATGTGGAAATGTTTTGACATTTTTAAAATAAATAATTCTTATGAGTTAATTATGGAGAGTTCTATTTTAAATAAAACTGAATTTATTCTTTTTGAGTTTTATTATTGAGGTAGTATTGGTTTACAGTGTACATGATTCAGGGGGTAGAGTCACACCCCCTTAGACATACACCACCACACCACACCTACCACCAGAGTACCCATATGCCTTTACCATAGACCACTGGGCTCTCTCTCCCTCTTTGTTCTCACCAAACCTTCCCTTGTATTAGCCTCAATCCTGCATAAATATTTCTAGGCTTAGTTCTGCTTTAGTTCTGTCAGTTCCTGGTTTTGTTTATCTATATTCCATAGGAGTGAGATCATTCTGTATTTGTCTATCTTCCTCTGGCTTATTTTACTTAGAATAATCCCATCCAGTTCCATCCATGTTGTCTCAAATGGCAAGATTTCATCCTTTTTATTGCTGAATAGTATTCTACTGTACATACTCCACATTTTCTTACTCCATTTATCTATAATCAGGCACTTACAGTAGCCAAGTAGTGGCAACAACATGAGTAGCACTGCAATAGCATGCATATATCTCTCTGCATCAATGTTTTGGCATTCTTTGACTAAATTTCAAGGAATGGAATTGCTGGATCATATGGTAGATCTATTTTTAATGTTTGAAGAAACCTGCATATCGTTTTCCATAGGGACTGAATTAGTCTACATTTCCACCAATAGTGTATGAGTGTTGCTTTTTCTCCACACTCTCATCAACATTTCTTGTTTTGGGTTTTTTTTTTTTTTTTTTTGATATGGGCCATTCTCATGGGAGTGAGGTGGTTTCTCACTGAGGCTTTGATTTCCATTTCTCTGATGATAAGTGATGTGGAACATTTTTTACATGCGCCTGTTGGCCATCTGTGTGTCTTCTTTGGAGACGTGTCTATTTAGCTCTTCTTCCCATTTTTTTCATTGGGTCATTTTTTTATTAAGTTGTATGAGTTCTTTGTAGATATTTTATATCAGCTCCTCATCAGATATATGATATGGAAATATTTTCTCTCATTAGGTGAGATGTCTTTTCATTTTAAAGACAGTTTCTTTCCTGTGCTGAAGCATTTAAAAATAAAACTAAATTTAAAGAAAAACAGGAATCAAACCCTAATATTCTGAGGCAGAGTCCTTGTTTATAAAATTATTTTAAAATATTTCTTCAAGTTTTACCTTTAGAGGAGAGGCCTTTAGGAAAATTTACAACCATCTGTTTACAGAACTAGAGACTCAAGGCTTTTTACCAATGTGCACCTTTAAAAGTTGCAATTTGGAAGTGCTTTTCTTAGCATTTTTTTTCATTCTGTCCTCTATAAACGGTGAGCATACTTACAGAAATTAGTCATAAATACTCCTCTAATGCTCTGTTATTCCTTATTGCTTGGAGAATGCTCATGATATGTTAATTTTAGAAATTCTAATATTTTATTAGATGCTACAAGACTATTACATGTAGCTTAGTCTCACAGCAGGGATATCCACAGAGTGTGCTATTTGTGAGTAGAGTATCAGCCACCACAGACTAATATTAGCTCAAAAGAACTGAGATATCTTTGATATAAACAAACATGTAGAACCACACAGTCAGTAAACATTTTATAGACAAAGAGAGAAATCGAATGACATTCATTTGGCCTTTGGAGAAGATGCATTTGGGGCATTTTTCATTTTATAAAGGAGAACTGAATCCAAACATTGTTTATAAGGGAACACTAAAGCTCTAAAAGTACATAAGAGAGCCAAGTCAGACTTTTTAATATTTATATGTTCTTTTAGTGAAATTGTTCTGGTTCCTGCAGATGATTAATAATACCTGCTGCATTTGCATAATTCATGGCTCTAAATAATTAACAGCATTATAATTATATTCATAATTCTTTATCAATTAAAGTTATTAATTTTGCTGTGTTGTAATGTGTTATGTTACTGAACTGAAATCTGCACTTCAAAACAATGATTCTAGTTAATATTAGCAACACACATTATATATCTGAACCTATCCTTATATGCCCAGTGAATTTCATGAATGTGTCTATCGCTTAAATTTCCTACATTTAATGAAAAGAATAAAGATGTTTTAAAATTTGGAAATCTGTCTTCATTTAAGTTCAAATATTTATATTTATATTTGTATTAAGTATAAATATATATATATATGTATAGATCTATATATCTATTGTACATGCTTACTTCAAGACCTGATACAATTGCTCCAAATGAATATTATAGTTTTATTATGCACATAAGGAATGACTACAGTATTATAGTAAAATTCCAGATAATGCAGAAGTATAGGAAGATTTCACCTTTCACCTCACCCCCATTTCTACTTCAACCAACAACAAAGTCTGGAAGTATTTAGCCTGATATTTTGTTTTATTCAATCATTCATTATAATAGCATTATCCATGGCTGTAATTCAAAAGCAAAATGCATTGTAACTTTAGAGAAGAATGTAATGAAAATTAATGTGTATTTCTGGATGAAACAAAAGCTAGAAGTAAGGCATCTTTTTTATTCAAAAGACTTATGAGTAGAAAAAAACAACAGAAAGCTTCTACATAAGTCAGTCTCCATTTAAACACCTTGTATTGTATTTCACGATAGAAAAAATAATTTACTTTGTATAAACTATATTTAAAAATGCATGGGTCTATTTAGCTGTCTAATGTCTTCATATGTACAAAAATCTTAATTGCTAATTACAAAGTGCTAACTATTTTTTAATGTTTTTTTAAAGATTTATTTATTTGGGGGTCTCCCTGGTGGCGCAGCAGTTGAGCGCTGCGATGTGGAGCTGTCGGCAGCGCGCGGTGCAAGTTTGACACCCGGCCGAGGAGAATCCCACATGGCGCGGCAGACCTCTCCTGCCTCGCCCGCTGCTCCCCTCAGCAGTGTATTTCTGATCTGCCTGTTCTGCTCCCCCCTCTGTCTCTGGTGAACCCTCTCGCCGTCCCACGGCTCTGGCCTGTACCCCAGTGTGTATGCATAAATAAATAAATCTTTAAAGATTTAAAGGAAATACACTGCTGAGGGGAGCGGCGGGCGAAGCAGGAGAGGTCTGCCGCGCCATGTGGGAATCTCCCCGGCTGGGCGTCAAACTTGTGTCGCCGCTGCCGACAGTTCCACAGCACAGCGCCTAACCGCTATGACACCAGGGAGGCCCACAAAATACTAAATATTTCATATTAATGTGCTAAATTGAAAAAATGTGACCTGTCATAACCACAATAGTCCAGTAGATTGTAGATAATCTGAGTCAAACTCTCTTATCAAGAGATTATGTGTTTAGAAAATTAGCAACTAACATTATGTTCTGAAAGAAATAATAAAATTGAAAAAGTGATTAAATATTTTCTTCTTTCCAGAGAAGCTCACTTTGCAAAAAATGATTTATAATACAGAGAATATCACCTAAATTATTTATTTAATGAAGTTATTTCCTGATGATATAGCAGATAAAGTGAATTAAGACATTAACTGTATAAGTCCTGCCTTTTATGCATGTTCTAATTCGATAAAAATGGATTTATTCTTCCATTTTCTGGCTCCAAATTGACAAAACACATAAATTCAAATCTAAAATAAAGATCCCAAGTCTAGGTTTATTATTTTAATTTAGTTGATATTTTATTTTATTTTTTTTTAAGATTTTATTTTATTTATACATACAAGCTGGGGTACAGACCAGAGGCGTGGGGCGGTGAGAGGGTTCACCAGAGACAGAGTGGGGAGCAGAACAGGCAGATCAGAAGTGCACTGCTGAGGGGAGCAGCGGGCGAGGCAGGAGAGGTCCGCCGCACCATGTGGGATTCTCCCCGGCCGGGCGTTGAACTCGCGTCGCCGCTGCCGACAGCTCCACAGCGCAGCGCTCAACCACTGCGCCACCGGGGAGGCCCTAGTCGATATTTTAACTCAAAGATCGCAAAATGTTCTAAAAGCACGCTCAAACATTTATTGCTGTCATTTTGACAATGTCTGGCTTGAGGTTTAGAAGACTGACAGGGAATGGGACTTCTATGTTGTTTCATGCAATAGAAAATGGTGAAATAAAAGAGGTGTTAGAGAGTGGCAGACGGCTGAATAGAAGGAGCTTTATTGCGCAAAATTATATAAAAGTCACATACACTTTGTATTCTAGATCAATATAAAATTTTATGATTTTATAAATATAAATTTATATGTACCAAACATTTATTCATATAAACATATACTTATCATTTATGTACATATATTATTCACATGCATGTATATACTTTCAATATATATACATAGAAATACCTATTTTATATATAATGTATGGAATATTTATATTTGTTTGATAGTTTGCTTTCTGTCCCCCTCCCACCCCCCTCACATATATTCCTGGGAGAGTTGTGGTCAAAGTAATAAAGTCAGATAAGATGAGATACTGGTAAATTTGAGAAAGTTTTGAAATATTGTGTATTAATAATATATAAATCATCATACTGAAATAGCAAATAAAATGATTGCATGTCTGTTAAACCAAATATTATATTGAAATGACACAAATATTCATTTCTCTTTCTGTGTGTGTTCATAATGTGGTGATGGTAGAAAGAACTTCTTTAATGCATATTTTGGAAAGTGATAGTAGTTCCTGAAATTTTATTAATGCCATTCATTACTGAGTACCCATTCTTATGCAAAGGGCTCTGTTTTAGACATAGACATACAAAATATACTGATATAAAAGGACAAAAGCAGAAGAGACATTTGTCACGTGCCAAATGGTGCAAGGAGTCAGAGGTTAAGGATTTCATCATTTTTTATGGCTAGCATAATAAAAAACAGAAAAGATGAGAGTGATAAAAAACAGAAGACTGGAACAAAAACAGAGAGAAAGACCAATGGAACCGAATAGAATACCCAGAATTAAAGCCACATATCTATGAACAACTAATCTTTGACAAAGGAGCAAAGAAAATGCAGTGGAACAAGGACAGTCTATTCAATAAATGGTGCTGGGAAAACTGGACAGCCACATGCAAAAAAATGAAGCTAGACTACTACCTCACACC
>PVIJ01000589.1:208020-270248 GCA_004024925.1 Scalopus aquaticus | reverse complement strand
TCCTTTGGGTAAATTCCCAAAAGTGGGATTGCTGGGTCGTATGGGAGCTCCATGTTTAGCAGTCTGAGGAATCGCCATACAGCCTTCCATAGTGGTTGGACCAGTTCACATTCCCACCAGCAGTGTAGAAGAGTTCCTTTTTCTCCACATCCTTTCCAGCATTTGTTGTTGCCTGTATTTTTAATGTGTGCCATCCTCACAGGTGTGAGGTGGTATCTCATAGCAGTTTTGATTTGCATTTCCTTGATTATAAGTGATGTTGAGCATTTTTTCATGTATCTGTTGGCCATTTGCTTTTCTTCTTTGGAGAAGTGCCTTTTGAGCTCTTCTGCCCATTTTTTGACTGGGTTATTGGCTTTTTTTTTTTGTTGAGTTGTATGAGTTCCTTGTAAATTTTTGTTATCAGTCCTTTATCAGATGTATTGTGTGCAAAAATCTTTTCCCAGTTGGTAGGGTGTCTGTTAGTTTTGGTTAATTGAATAAATCCTAGAAATCTACTGTGCAACGTATTCCCTATACTCATAAATGCTATATTGCATACTTAGAATTTGCTCAGACAGTAAATCTTATATTAAGTGTCATGTTACAAAATCCATACATAAATAAAATTTCTGGAGAAAACTTTGGAGGTAATGGATATGCTTACAGCATAGAGACGATGATGGTTTCATAGGTATAGGTATCACCAAACCCATCGATGTATGTACATTGCATTTGTAAAATTTACTGCATGTCAGTTATCCCTCAGTAAAGTGGTTGAGACAAGAAATTGTGGAGTATGTAATGTGGAACAATAAGAGATACCACTGACAAGAGGGCAGAGTTCTTGGAGGTAATGGAAGCTGTAGTTGGAAAGAAGTGTTGGAGTCAAGTTATGAAGAGCGCTGAATAAAGACTGTGAAAGCCATGTAAGAAATTGGACTTCAGGTCACAGAGACTAATAGAGCTGACTTGATTCTGTTTAATTTAAGGAACAAGGGAAAGATTACTATCATCTCTCTCCTTCTAGCCCATTAGTTTGAAGTTCCTTTAGATATTCATGCATTTGGAGTAACAGGCATTGGGAGTTGGGTGGCTTCCACATATAAACATTTATTCACACTTTATTGTAAGTTAGTACACTAGTAAAATGGCCACATCCATTGTAATAGCTCATGTAAATCAAGCAATTTGGATTATTTATTAAAAGAGGAATTCTCCATGGAGGCAGACTTTGAGAGTGTTCTTCATTATGGAATTCAGGGCAACAGACTAGGACCAGTAAAATGTTCACAACACAGGAGGCATCCAAGGGCTAAGATATATTGGTATTAACGAATTTACAGTTCCTAACTCACCAGCATTTTATTTTATCCTCACTGCAGTTCCAAAAAGGAGGTGAGACAGTGATCATGTTTATTAATAAAGGACACCACCAGATCTCCCTGCCTAATGGTGTCTAGCTCTATAGAATCCAAGCATTCTTTTCACCATTCTGCAAAGCTCATCTATTTCACATTCTCTTCAAAGGCCAGCTCTTCAAGGAATTAAACCTTTGGTTCTTTTATTAATTCTCTCATGTATCTTTGACTGTAACCTTTGAAGCCATGATAGATCTATGAGTGGCAAATCTAGGCAGCTCAGCTGGTCCTAGCCTTGACCTTCCTTCTTTGGATTTCTATTTATATTCTATTTGTCAATGGATATTCAGAATAAATAGAAGGGAGGGGTATGAGTGGTTACAAAGAGTGAAAGAGTATTATTATGTTTCTAAGACACATGGAATATACGATATTGCAGTTATTGCTTAGGTAAGTTGCTGGTACTTGTAGGGAGAGGACTCAGAGCCATGACCTTGCTGGAGTCTTTATTGTATGGTTGTTAATACTGCATGACTGATAGCTCATTATCCCCAAACCCTGGGCAACTCATTTCCTACTGAGTCTCCCCTTGACTCTTCTCCCCACAGAGATTCAGAGATTCTAGTTTCCTGAGATTGATTCCTGAAGCTGGAAACAGATGCTTGGGGACCTCACAGCAGCCTCGAGGGAGATGTCTGGAAGCTTAGAATTATTGTGGCAGGAAAGGAAGCCCTTGTGCTTAGGAAGGCAGAGGAAGGGGTCTGCCCAAACAGAGAGAAACAGTGACTCATTTGCACAGCCACGCAGTGATGGAGCATTTGCTTCTGGTCTTCACTACAAAGTTTGGGGGCAGTTTTCTTGAGGAAACGGAGGCTGAGAGAGGCAGAGAGCCTCACGTGAAGCCATCTAGCTGGATAATGTTGAGACTGGTACCTGAGACCAGACCCAAAGTCCTTTCTATTTTCCCACTGTCTTTCGAGGGGGTGGGAATTTTCCAGTCTCAGAGAGCACTCTTGTTCAATTTCAGTTGGACCCCAGCTGCATTCCTTTAACAAACACTGGTGGGGTACATCCTTTGTTCTAAGCTTAAAGGTCCAGCTCTATTGTGACCATCTCCAAGAAGCTCACCTTCTTGACCTTGACCTCTCAGTGTGGGCTTCGGTGCTCTTCCACTGGACTCTCATCTAACCTTTACCTCAATGATAGTGCTTATTTGCTTACTTATCACATGTTTGTTTACTTGGTCTCAGCTAAGATGTGATTGGCTCTGAATCTGGGTCATATTCATTCTCTTCATGGTGCTTAGAACAATGCCTGGAGCAGAATTGTACAATGCTAGAATTGTATTGGTGGCCAGAACAATCTGAACTGAATACCCTTGTCCAAGTCCTTTGCCTTTGCGTGGAGTTAGTCCCTCTAGACATTTTTGTGTCTCCCACGCCCTACTCACCCTGAAGCACGAGTGACTAAGAGGCAGAGTGTGGGACCTTCCTTGGGCTTTCTGCATTTTAACAATCAACTGACACTGCCAGAATTTCCTTAACTGGGAATCCCATAGGCATTGTGTGGTGATGGTGGTGGTGGTGTCAGGGGGTGTGTTGTTGAGAGAAGACTGATGGTCTCCTGATATATCACAGTAATGGCAAGAGGCCAAGAGAAGGGGGAGGGGCATATCTCTGAGAACACCTATTTCCTACCTGTAAGAGCCTGTGGATGTATCTATGAGAACACGAGGAGTTGTGTGTGTGAGTGTATGTATATGCTCCCATGCGGACCTGTGAGCTCCTAGAACAAGAGGAGAGAAGAGGTGCTACAGGGCAGGAGAGGGGGCCACCCCCGAAACCCCAGACCTGC
This sequence comes from Scalopus aquaticus, assembly GCA_004024925.1. Classification (NCBI taxonomy): domain Eukaryota; kingdom Metazoa; phylum Chordata; class Mammalia; order Eulipotyphla; family Talpidae; genus Scalopus; species Scalopus aquaticus. Next base: position 267,054 of record PVIJ01000589.1, on the reverse strand, counting down.
CCTGGTCTAAATGGGTTCTGCCATCCGCCGCATCAGTACTAAGCATTTAGGACCTTTTGTGGAAACCAGACTTTAATACAATTAGAAAAGACAAAGACAAAGAGTATATTTTCTAAGCCAAGCACCCAATGTTAACCAACTCCTCTTGGGTACAAGTCCACCCAAATGGGATTGGCCCAAAGCAAGTCCTGAAAGCCTGCCACAGGTGTGGAACAGCTTTTGGCAGGGACCCACACACAAGGGTCAGAAACAGCCAGACAATTCTGGGAGGAACCAAAATGCCTTTCGGCAGGGACCCATCCAAAAGGGTCAGAAACAGTCAGACAATTCTGAGAGGAACAGAACAAAATCAAAAACCAAAATCAACACAGCCATCGTTAACTCCCCCACGGGTCTCTCACCCACATCCCTTTCAATCAGCCCAGGCCAGTGCAGCTTCTTTACAAGTCTCTTTGTTCCTCAGGCCTCTCCTGGCTTTCCATCCTTCTTCCGTCTCCTCCTGTCCTCTGTGTGTGTCATCTGTCTCTCTTCTCAAGCTTCTTATCCTGCTCAGTTTCACCCTACCTTGGGTGGGACAGGGAACCTGGGACACACCCTTTCTCCTGGGGACCACCCTGTTACAGAGGGAAGATGAACCACAGTCTGTTTCTCTCCGAGAGACACAGTCACCAAAGGAAGGCCCACAGAGGGAGACGCTTCATAGAGTGGAAGCCAATGAGAGTTTCCCCTCTCATTGTCCTCGATTCCCTCGGCCTTCTGACACATCAGGGAAGACCCTGGCCAGAGCTCATGCTGGTCTAGAATTTGGGAATGACTAAATTAGATCTCCATGAGGCCGCGGGATGGGTCCAATAAACTTCTCCAGTACAGAGGGCAGCTTAGGTGTGGGTGTAGCCTACAAGGCTCCTTTCAAGTTAGACAAGAATAGGATGCTTGATTGCCCTGGGAATACGTCCCGAGGTATGACCAGGAACTCCCGAGGAGCCTGGGATGCCTGAGGAGCCAAGGAGCCGGTGACTGATGTGCTTTGCCCCCAGGGACTGATCAGTGGACACCTTGTTAATAAGATTGGAGCCATGGGTGAGAGTCGGGTGTATATCACAGATTGCACCCTTCCTAAAGCCCCAAATCCAATGTTCAGTTTAACCTACCCTTCTCTGTCAATAAAAAGGCCAGAATCTTGCTCTTCAGCAGCATCTGTATTATGCAGCCTGCTCCACAACTCCTGTGTATCAGTGCGGTGTTGCCAACACAACACTTGGGCACGGAGCAGGTGGAGGAATGGACAGAGCGAATAGCCAGGGGCGGGAGGCGGCACACCATCCATTCTCTGGAAAACACCATGAAATTTTAATACCTATAACTGTGTGCAGGACACTCAGGCTCCTGTCCCTCTGGGTGCGCACACTGAGTCACAGGCACATTTGTCATCGGCCCACAACCCTGTGCTGTGTGCCCACTGCCCACCAGGCACTGTGAGGATGCCGCCCCACAGATCGCAGCCACCTGCCCGGGGCCTCGCTCACAACCTCCCTTCCCGATCCTGTCTTGTCAGCTCTGCTTAGGTTATAACCCCAGGGGCAAGGTCTCGGCTCTAAGCATCTGTCTCTTTTTAAAATATCTCATGCAAGCAATGTTTTGTTCCTCTATCTTACATGCACTTTTCTTGAACAAAGAGTGAGTAAATGAATGAATGAATGCAAAATTGACCTCCACCTTTAAGAGGTTTGGAATCGATTAGGGGAGACAATATTTAAATAAAACACTTGCAAGATCCCTTCCAGTTTCGTGATTCTCTAAGGAAATGTGTACAAGACAATGCAGAATGTTACACAGTCTGTGTGAGCACATACAACATTGCAGGAGAGAAGAAACTCAGCTTACATTCAACCAATTCCTGGGTATCTGTGACTGATTCAATAGCATCCTAGGCACTTCTGAATTATTGCTTCATTTCATCTCGGCACTGACTTTCTTATTCAGTGTGCATTATAATTTAATGATAAGAGTAGATATTGTTTACCAAGAGTTGCTGGTGTCAGGCAATGAGCTCAACTCTCAGTATGAAGCATCTCATTTCATCTCCTTGCCTGTAACTAGGACTCTATTTTTTCTTTTTTGGTCTGTACTTACAACTTTATTTAATTAATTACTAAAGTGCATTGTTTTACATCCTTCTTATTTTGATAGTATAGGATTTCTCCCCTCAGGTGCTCCCTGGAGCTCTCCCACCATCAAAGCCCCATGGTCCTCACCATGGTTTGATGTGCTCTCTCCCCATCCGTTCCCCTCCCCCCATTCTTGGATACTATTTTTGTGATGGGGAAACTGAGGCTGAAGAAGAGTAAATAATTTGTTCAGAAGACACGGGTTTAGTTACTGTCCCCCTCGGGGCTGGGACCTCATCTATGTGGCGTCAATATCTGGACTGTCAATCTCTTTGGCCAGTGCACACAGGGGCTTGGAGACGTGGCCTGCATTTGATTCCCGGCCAGCCCTCCCTTACTACGTGCTCTGGGAAACACCATGCCCATGGAGCTTCAGTTCCCTGATTGGCGAAACAGGGGTCGTAATCACTTCCTTGAAAGAGTGCTGTAAGGATTAAATGAGATTAGAGCGCTGGGTAGATAAATGCCCGTTACATAGTAGATGTCAATATATGTTAGTTCTCTTCTTTTTAATAACAAGGCAACTTAAAAACTAGACCAGCAAATAAGCACTTATCCTTCACACTTGCCCTGTGGGATCACCCCTTCTCTGCCCCGGGCCAGATTCTATAACTTCTCTAGTCACTTTCAGATATTGGAAGTTTTATTTTCGGGTATTAAAAAGGCCAGGTGGATCTAAATCAATACTTTCATTTCACATCCAATTTAAGCTTTTTCTTCTCTACTCGGGTCCCATGCACAGTAACCAGTGTGGGGGGCATATGGGTGTTTATTTCATTAAGCTCCCACTTACATCTCCTCCCACCCACCTGGCCCCGGCCTGGGGCTTCTCTAGGGTTGAGGTGGGAGGAGGAGTAAAGAGGGGGAGTCCAGCCGTGGGTGCTGTTGTGATTTGGTAGCTGAATCCTCTGCGTGCTCTTCTGGTGTCAAAAAGTGCTGGCTCTTTCTACTACACTCCAGCGGGCTCTCCTCCCCCTTCTGTCCTCCCTCCCTCCTCCTCCTCTTGTGAATTTCTCAGTTCTATGTCTGCTTTCAAGCGTTCTCCTTACAGTTTGTCTTTGTCTGATCCTTTGCTTGATTTCTCTAGATTCCAAATATAAGTGAAACCGTCAGTATTTATCTTTCTCCTTCTGGCTCATTACACTCAGAATAATCCCTCCCAGTCCTATCCATGTTGCCGCAACTGGCATTAGTTTATTTTTTTTAATGGCTGAGTAATATTCCATTGTGTATGCTCTTTGGTGGTGGGTAAACTATGGTCACTGTACCTGAGGGGAGAAATCCTATACTGTGAAAAAGTAAACAAGGACATTTAAAAAAGAAAGTCCCCAAACTGAAAAAAAAAAAAAGATATTTTACAACAGTGTTTTCCATCCCCAAATTGTCTTTTTATATATTATTTCCATGAGCATCATTCATTTCTTCATTTATTCAAGAGGAGTTAAGTGGTTTAGGGGCTAATATAAAAATATGAGAGTGAGTAAACTTGTGATTCCATTGAAAAGACAATATTATTATTAATAATAATTTATTTCAGTGCTTCTTTTTGTCCTCAATTTGATCTTTCCTGTATGGTAAGAATTGTTTTAATTTAAAAAATGCTGGCTCTTTCCCTTGGGGGTGCTTTTGTGGGTTCTTTAAATATTTTTCCTCATGACCCCCAGTAATGTCCTCTAAGCTCCTCCTCCAGTGTTACTGCGGCCTCTGCTGGGGACACTTCACCCCCGCAGGTGGGCCTCTCAGCAGATGCCCTCAGGACCCGCCAGGCCAGCTCCTGCTGTGGTGTCTGCCTGGCCCAGTGGAAGTTCCACCAGACACAGGACACGCAGACTGTCTGTACATGCAGCTTCTGCCTCTACCCGGTGGGCATCAGATGCCAGTCTCCCATCTCCACCCACCCCGAATACCCCCAGCGAACAGTTCAGGTTTCCCAGAAACTCTTCCCTGCTTTGCTCAGGTCACATGGAGCAAAGATTTCCGTCTTCTTTGTCCATACAATCAGTAGCTTCTAGAAGTGCTTTCCTCTTTTTTTTTTTAAAAAGATTTATTTATTTATGCATACAAGCTGGGGTACAGGCCAGAGGCATGGGGTGGCGAGAGGGCTCACCAGAGACAGAGTGGGGGGCAGAACAGGCAAATCGACTGAAGTACACTGCTGAGGGGAGCAGCGGGCGAGGCAGGAGAGGTCTGCCGCACCATGTGGGAATCTCCCCGGCTGGGGATCGAACTTGCGTCGCCACTGCCGACAGCTCCACAGCTCAGCACTTAACCACTGCGCCACCAGGGAGTCCCTAGAAGTGCTTTCCTTTAAGACTGAGGTCAAGGAGTAGAGATCAGGATCCCTTCCTGGGCAGTCAGCTCCCAGAGCCTCTCCTCTGTGGCTATCCTCATTACCCTCCAGCCTTCTTTTATATGTGAGATTGAGGTGAGTGATGGTGTGAAGGTCACGGATTAAGATTTCCCGGAACATTGTGGGCGGGTGTCATTTTCCCTGCCCCTGAGGGAGGCACACAGGGAAATATGGTCATTGTTTACAGTGGTGGGATATCTATGGGGACTACAATGATGTAAAGAAAAAAATTTAATAAATAGTAAATAAAATTCCCTAATTTTTGGTGAGCCCTGCAGATGAGCTGTGTCTAAGCACCCTCCTTAAAATGTGTGGGCGTGCACTCATTATTGTCCTCAGTTTTGGTTCCCTCAGTCCAAACCCAAAGACAATTAAAAAAAATTCAGTCTAACATATTAAAATTCTCTGCTTCTGTCTCATGTCTCTGATATTTGCAATGCACATAATTTTCAAAGTCAAGTGGTATTGCAAAATTAATAACAGAAAGGAGCAGTTGTCTCTCCAATCCATTCAATCTATGTCCCTTTTCTGAGAAGCAACCACTTCCGGCATTTTCTGCTATGTATTTTGGTAATTACATCCTCGTTTCTAAATGTCACACATTTATAATCATTTCCTGATTTTAAATTTCGCATATGATCTGTCTTCCCCGTGCAAAGAGGAAAGCTTAGATCTTTCACTACCCTCCCTCCTACACCCTCTCCTATCACAACTATTCCCTTTCTCTGCCTTCCTAATATACTTATGTAACATTTTTTGATTAACGAGTATACGTGTTATTGTTGCTCTGTAAATGTTAACAGTTAAGCCACATAGTGTACTGATTATATTTCTGTTCTTGAATAACTTTTTGTTTTCCCTAGAATCAATCTTTTCCCATTTTAGTTGTTTGCTCAGTATGTAATACATAAATAATTCATCTCCAAATTCCTTGACCAAACTATTAAACTCTTTTCCTGAAAGTTGAACCAATGAAATAATCTGTTATTTTTTTTTTTCTGGAAAAAAAATATCCATGAGAGCTTTCAGTTTCCCTAGTCTCTCTAGGTTGCTTTGTTTTTTGTTTTCTACATTGTCTGTTTTCTTAAGTTCACTGCTTCTTTGGAGTCTGTCATCTAGTATTTAGATGCTCAGTTCACCTCCATGCATTCATTAAGGTGACTCAGTCCTACCTTCAGCTACTCCCCATGTCCCCAAAGTCCAATTTAAACTTCACCAGTGAATAAACTGTAACTCAGGCTTATGCGGAGTAGTAGAAGTGTAGTTTCATGACATCTTGGAGTAGGAATGGGGTTCTGGACTTCCCAGTACAGACTAAAATATTCTCCTGTTTTTACCAACTTTCCTTACATTTGCTTTTAGAGGTATCTGGAGGCTGTTTGGGGATCTTTGTATGGTTTTGTGATGGGGTCTCAGCTTGACTTCCATGGGAATGTAGCTGTGTGTGTTACAGGCTATGGCTCCGTGAAAGAGAGAGGAACATTGCAGCACCGTGGGCGGGCGTCATTTTCCCTGCCCCTGATTACATGCTGATGCCTGGGTTACAATTCCCAGCATCCCATGACCTGGACTTCCTGAATGGGGGCAGCTGGGAAGGAGCATGATGGATCCATAAATTGAGGTGGAAGAAAGGAGGAAGAGAGAGACATGCGGAGGGGAGATGTGGAGGAGAGACACTTGAAGAAGCAGCATGTGGGTGAGAGACATGTGGGGGGCTCCTCCTAGGACTTCAGCATTTTGGCAGAGACGATGATAGGATTGTCCTGACCTCAGAGTGGATTATGTGGTACATTTTAATTTCCTTCTGTCCCAGCTCTCTGGGACTTGCCAGAGAGGTACCATTTCTTCTTGTTCTCTGGCAGGAGGTGCCTTAGACATGTGGCAAACTTTCCCATTTTGGGTTGAGCTTGTTTGACTGGGTATTTGCTTGTGAGATGATGGGTAATTTTCAGAGTATTTCTCCTTTTCCTCCTTCTCCCCTCTTCCTCCCCCGTGTCCTCCTCCTCTTCTTCCTTTTACTTCTCTCTCTCTCTCTCTCTCTCTCTCTCTCTCTCTCCACACACACACACACACACACACACACACACACACACACACACACACACCAGATCTTTCACACTGAGTCTGCTTTCTTTGCCTTTGTGTGTGTGAATGCCTGAGCCTTTTTAGCAGTGCCCCTTAAGAGTTTGCAGTCCCTGCATATGGTTATATATGTGCTGTATTTTATTAGGCAGCACAATCAAGGGGTACGTCCCTTATAGGAGTAAGGAAAAATGGGAGTAAGGCAGGGAAGGAGTGGAAACTAGAAAAAAAGATATACTGTGCTGGCTACCTCTTAGCTCAAGACCAATCGACTCCACAGTTACAGGGCGGACTTTGGAATATGAATGAGTGCATTTTGGTACCATCTATCTGAGGATGGGAAGAGAGCAGTTATCTACTAGTTATCTACACATGCTCCTACTGGTTCAAAGGTTTACCCTGCAGGGAGTTAATTTACCTGTAGTTTTCAGTTACTTATAATGAATGGACACTGAATGAGTTCCATAGTGCCAACAGGGAAGTTCTAGAGCAACAGAGGTGTGCAATACAGGCATGAGACACGGAGCTATTGGACTGGACTGACATGAGTCTGCTGGGCTCCCATGCACAGCTGGTGACGGTGCATAGAATGCAGAAGGACCAGCTGTCAAAGGCGAAGACCAAGATACACAGCGGCGTCTGGTGTTGGTGGGAATCTGCTTGCCTCTCACCGGCTTTCTCTCAACAGGCGCTTAGATTGCTCTTTTCTGTGAAGTCAGTTATCTTTTTTCCATCTGCTTTCCACTTTCTAAAATTACATTGGCATTTCTCTCTTGCTGATATCTACTTCCATGTTTTGTTGTCCTTGTGGACTGACGTTTTTAAAATAATTTTCACTTGCTTTAGAAATTTTGAGTTTCGAGAGTTTTGTGTTTATTCTATCATGAATCAATGTCCATAACCACCTATGTGAAGTGATTTCTACCAACACCTTGGTCTCCTCTGCTCAGTCCTCCATTCATTCTGATGCTTCGATTCAACATTGTTTCTTTGTGTCCCTTGTTTGAAAGTAGTCGCTTTTGTCTGTGTGTGTGGAAAGTAGTCCCTTCCATTAGAGAAGGGAGAAATCTTTCTCAGGTGTGGGGTAGGGGATTCTAGAAGGCATTTGGAGATGATGGACACTTAAATATCACTCAAGGGGCCCATATTATGTCCACAGAGGAAAATGGGACATGAAAGCAGACAGAATTTTCCAGGTATGAAAAAGAACAAGGAATAAGATGGAGATGTAGGGAGAGGCACATGGTACTCAGTCTGTGAAGTAGCTTTGATTAACTGAGTGGTTGCTCATGGAGGGCCTTGAATGCCACAAAGGGTTGGGGCTTTGTTCTATGCAAAGTGTGTTTAAGCAGTAAGTGACACAGTCCTGTCAAGGCTTTGGGAAGATGAACCCAATGGTTGGGCTGGGATGCTAGAGAAGAAAGATCTAGATAACGTGAACAGCTCGAGGAACACATTAAAGACTTAGAAGAGAAATTGGGAGATAGACTTGGACAGTCCCAAAAGAGGACTTCAAGCTTTCCTAAGCAGTGCTAAGGGTCAGTTTCCACATGCTCCCTTCCTGTGGCCAACTCCCTCTCATCCTTCACGAGGGCCACCTCCTCCAGGAAGCCTTCACTGCCACCCACCCTTGCCTGAATCAGGGGTACCTCCTGTACTGCCGAGGTCCCTGGGCTGGCATGCTCCCCAACACATCTGCAGTTTTCTGCAAGTACGGAACTTGGCTGAAAGCTCAAGCACACAGCGCCTCTGTTTTGTTCCACTGTGTCTCCAGAGATTAGCCTCGAGTTTCGCCTGTAGTAAATGCTCAAGAAGTATTTGCTGAACTATTGCATGAATAAATCTAGGATGCCCTGCTAATATGTGTCCGCTCACTCTCCCTGGCATGGTCAGCATCTTGTGTGCAGGAGCAGGGTGGGCAGTGAGGAGCTGGGCCGCGATCAGGAGCATTAGTGCTGGCTCTGAGGACATCAAGGCTTCCGATGTCAGAGGAGCAGCAGGTAACAGGCTCTGTGGCGCTCAGGCTGCCCCAGAGGCAGCCCTTGCAAACGCAGTGGGTATTTGTAAACTAGAGAGCACTGCCCAGGTGTGGGTTCCAGGGAGTATTTCTGTTCCCCGGTGTCCAGAGCATCACGACTCTCTCCGAAGGATGACCTGGGCCACTGTACCTGCTTCACGGAGACTCAGGGCACGCAGGACCCTAAATGTCCAAACTCAAGCTCGCACATCCAGCTCCCCATCCGAGGGGTTTCAGTGTCGCCACCCCGCCTCCCCCCTGCCCCACCATGCGCCCTGGGCGGGCACACCGGCAAGCACGCACAGCCTGCGCGCACAGTGGTGTGTACCAGGACGTGGACTCTCCAACTGGGGGCTCCAGTGATTTATTTCATGGCGGGTCTTCCCAAAACTTGTCTCAGCTGTCAGACTGCAAATGCTGCCAGAGAGGGAGGGTGAAAAAAATCAAAGCATTTCCTTGACAGCTCCCATTAAGTGAAATATGAGGTGAAACAGAATGAAATAAAATTGGGAATGAGATGACAGGGTTTTTCTATCTGACGGAAAACGTTTGAAAGTCATTGGCCTGATTGCCACCCATTCATCACCTGCCTCGGTGGGTGCAGACCCCTCTGCAGGTCCCCTCCGTGCACTCACCAGGGAGAAAAGCTTTCTGGAAGGAGGCTGCTCCTGCCAGCTCAGTTCAGAAAAGCGCTCTGTGCTGGAGGGGGGGGCTTCAGGTCTCCTGGAGCCACGTTGCCAGCTCCCCGCACTGGGCCTCATCCCAGCGCAGCCTGTTCTCAGAACATCTGCCCAGTTCCTAGTTTGTGCGCAGGCGCTGCATTCCCAGAGCGCTCCTGCGTTCCTGTGCCTTATTTCCCCACTCCCGGGCATCCCACCCATTCTAGAATATTCATTAATCAACAGCAGCCCGTGCCTTGGATCACATTTCATTTCCAGATCATTCCGAGCTTATTCTAAGCTCATTTCTTCCATTCTTAACTCAGGCTCCCCTTTCAGGGAAGTCCTGCATCCTCAGGTCTGCTACCAGCTCCCCGGCACCGGCAGTTCCCCAGGTCACTTGCTCTGTCCCTTCCCATCTCGAGCCCCACCCTGCTCCGTGGAGATCGTTGGAGGGTTGCCTGCTCACTCAGCCCCCCAGGCCAATCTCTTCCCTTTGCCCCCAGCCCTGCGCCCGCACTCCCTCAGCTCAGCTACCTAGAACCGTCTCACTCTGGTTCCTGAGTCTCAACTGCAGCCCCGTGGGGGAGAAGCTGGTGGATGCCACATGCTCAGTCTCCCCCCTGACCCTCTCACCAACCACTTCTTCGATCCTTCGCGGGTTCACCCTCCTCTGCCTTCTGTTCTCTTTCTAGACTGTCACCCTATGTGACTCCTTGGGGTTCCCAACCACTCCTACACCTGCAGGAACCACACTGATGACCGTCCCCCCAATGGATGACCCTCTCCAGACCTCTTTTCTGAACTCAAGATCCACAAATCCTGTAGTCCACTTGATTTCTTGATTCTTTTGCCGCAAAGACACTTCTAACTTCAGATGTGCAAAACAAACCTGTGTACTCCCGCCTGCCCCGCTCCCCACTACATCCAAGCAGGTGCCTCTCTGGTGTCCCCCACGTGTCTTCCTTCCAGAGGTGAGCTCGCTGTCATTCTTGACGCCTTCCCTTTCTTCATCCCCTACACCTAGTCCATCATTACACTTGTCTCTTGAATCAGTTCTTTTCTCTCCATCTTCCCAGACACCCCATCTAGTTCAGGCTACCATCATCTCTTAATCACACTTCTGCTAGGGCTCCTAGATTAGTTTACCTTTCTCTAATAATCTGGATGTTCTCTATATTGGGCTCAAAGAAACTTTTTTTTAGAAAGTACATCTGATCAGACCCTTGATCAAAAACTCCTAATGGATTCCCCTTTAATTTAGAATAAAATCCTAAATCCTTGACCTCTTGCCTTTTCTGAGTTGCCTCCCAGTTCATCTTTTGGTCGCTCTCTTAATTCTTTCCATGCCCATCACACTGACTGTTCTAAAGTCAAGGTCACAGAGAACAAACTCAATGGGAAAAAGCTTCTGGGCAACAAGCCATGAAGGTGTATTGTTAAACCACCAGCATCCTGTGCTGACTTTCTCCTTCGTTGATTTTCCTTGGCCTTGACTTCACTTTCCTAAAATGGCAAGCTCCCTCCAAGGTTGGGGCTCTATTCAGAAAATGATATCCGCCCACTCCAATGTCTTTAAAGCATACGCACCCTTCTGCTGTCAGCTCAAATACCACTTATTTAAGGAAAGACTTCCTTGATCTCCCCAACTTTGTTAAATCAACTTTTGCAAGCACTCTCAGCATCCTGTACTGTTACTCAGAGCATTCAATCACTGCAGTTGAATTTTATAATTTCATCACCATTTGAAAGATTTTCTCTACTAGAATATAGCTTAGATGAGAAGATGTCATGCCTATTATTTTCTTGCTGTTGTTTGCACTGTGTTTTGTATTACTGGGAATTCAATAAACACTTTTGCATGCATGAATGTCCCAGTTCAGGCTGTGCCCACCTGTCCCCCTCCTCAGGTAGCTGGAATATAAGGGAGGTAGGTCAATCTAAGGGAGGTAGGTCAATCTAAGGGAGGTAGGTCAATCTAAGAAAGATGGACAAGTCCACCAATTTCCCATGCACAGCAGGTACTGACAGGGATTGGAAAATTACCAGACATTGTCAGATACCATGCATGGGGGTGGGGAAGGGTGGCACAATTTAAAGTTTTAAGAATTTTCTATTTCTCTAATTTTTCAAGATTTATAATAAAGCCAGTATGAGAATAAAGAGAACATGATAGAAATGGGACTGTAAGAAAAGACCCATCGTTCTTTACGTCCTCGATACAACCAAGGTTCATTCATTCACCCAACAAATGTTCACGGAGCTCCTCTGCGTAGCCTGGCATCCGGTAGAAATCTACGGCCAGCAGCACACGTCGAGGAGGATTTTGCTGTAATCCTATTCCCACAGCAGCCCAGGGCCTGTTGGTATTTCCCAATATGTCAGTGTGACAGTAAGATTGCCTTGTGAGTACGAACTTGTAGTCTTCTCAACTTGGAGGGTCATCTGTCTATCCAATAACACCTGCAAACCTAGAAGGGAAGACTGCTGCACCCCCAAGGTAGCAGCAGACTCAAAAGCAAAGCCACCACCAACTCAAACCCCAAACCCTGTGCCCTTGCTCGGGGAGTCTCTAGTAGTCTGGGTGGAGGGTGCATTCCACGAAGGCCGCCGAATTTGCCTGCCCCTGGAGGCGGGCGGGTGCTTTATTCCTGACCCAGGCTGCGTTTGCACCTCTGCTCACTCTCCTCGTCGTGACTCCGACAAGAAAACTTCCTATGGAGTAAAGATGCTCAGAGCACATGGCTCTTTTCTGCCATGGGCTCTCGTTTGTCTTCTGTTTGAGGCGAACATCTGCTGAAGCAAATCGACAACAATAGGGAGCTGTTATTGACGTGGTGCAGAGCCCCTCAGCCATCCGATGCTTTGGCGCTCAGTCCTGGGGCTGTTTTCTGGAAGCAGGGAAGAAAGAGCCAAGTGGGCAGGCGGGGGCGATAGGCTGGGTGGAATTCTTGGTTACTCAGCCCATTAGCTCTTGCTGCTCCCCTTGTGCTTGTCACTTTCCATTTGTTTTCCCTTTGTCCTCAGTCAGTTCAGATTACTGTGCCTCCCTAGCTGGGCCTGATGTTACCTGGTACCGTTCCAGTGCTGCACTTGCCTGCACATTAATCTTGACAATGCACCTGTGGTTTCACTCATTCTTACTCCAACTGCTAATCCAAACACTCCCAACTGTGAAATGTATTGGCTTGTTTAGATCAAGAGAAGACTTGGGAACGAGGCACGCTGATTCATAATCCCGTGACCTCTGGCCACGGTGAGATTTTGTTAGGTAAATTGATATGCAGGTGAGAGAGGCCATAGAGTTGGGGCTATGGATCAGGGTGATTTACCTTTTGTGGCTCCGTGGCTCCTTGGTTCCTCTAAGGGGTGTGTGTGTGTGTGTGTGTGTGTGTGTTATTTGGGAACGTTCTCCAAGTGCTTACCTTGCGCTAGGGGCCTATTCAGAGCTGGCGGGGACCTAGCACCTGCTCTTTGTAACTTTTCTCGGACAGTGTTTCTCAGTGTGGTGCCCAGAAGGCCTCAGTTGAAACCTCCTGGGGTGGTGGTGTGCTGTGGGCTGACAAAATGCAGATTCCCAGGCACCCACAGATCCAGAGAATGTGAATGTCTGGGCTGGGGTTCAAGTCTCTGATTTTAACAAGCTCCCCGGGTGATTTTGATTGTACCAGGCTTGACAATGACTTAGATGGAGACACTTCTGTGATGTGGGGTAGACCGGGGTTCACCAACCTCAGCACTGTGCTCAGAGATGCTTGGGCTTTTGCAACACTAGCCTCTGGCGATCATCTGCAGCCTTGAAAGCAGGAGGCACTTGGGAGCCTGGGCTCGGGGCACGCATGCCTGATGTGGGCGCCTAGAGTAAGGTGTGGGCGCGCGTAAATGGGCACGGCTGAGCCGAGAGACTGAGGCTCTAAGGCAGCATCACAGAAGACGGTGCGGCACAGAGCAGTGGCAGGAGACAGCAGAACGGCCACAAGAGACCACAAGAGAATGCCAGGGGGAGCCCAACGAGAGAGTAAAGATTCGCTGGGGTTGGAGTCTGCAGCCCCCTGGCCCCCCGGCCCCTGCCTGCCCCACCTGGTGGCCTCTCTACAAATGGTCATTAAAAGCCTGAAAAAGCCACTGAGGGCCCCAGGACGCTCCTTTCCCTGTCTCAGGAACTGCTAGAGAACCTGCCCTGGGCCTTGCTGGTGCAACAGCGCCCCTGGCGTCTTGGCTGGTAACTCTCAGTTGGGGGGCTGCCCTCTGGGTGCTGTAGATGTGGCCACAGCTCCCTGGCCTCGACACTAGATGCCGGTGGCGGTGTGAGCACTGCAACTGCTTAGAGACAGGCTGAGTGTCCCCTGCAGGGCGCGATCACCCCTGTTAAGAACCCCCCATGGAGAGGACAGAGCAGACGAGCTGAACGTGGGCTGAAAGAGATTCAGATTGGAGTCTACCACGACCAGCTGAGAAGCTTGGGGCAAGGGGCTTTGCATCTCCAAACCTGGGTTTCCTCATCTGAGAGCTGAGGCCCCCCGAATGGCAGGGGTGGTGCAGAAGCAAGTGTCCAGCGGAGACAATTTTCTAGCTTCCCTCCTGGGGACAAGAGCAAGAGTGGATGATTTGGGGGTTGCAGCAGGGGACAGGAAACCCGCTGCCTTTTGGGGCCATGGAGGCATCGACTGGTGGAGAAATAGAGTTAATCAGCAAAGAGTGAGGGGAGCTATGGTGGAGGGTGGGGTGGAATGGGGGAGACAGCAGAGATCAGACGAGGAGACAAAGGCCGCAGCGGTCATGGGGTGTTCTCCTGGCCCGGGGAGAGCCTTCCCCGCTGGCTGGGACGGGCTGGGGTGCAGCAGTCTGCTCTGCAGCCTCTGGCTTCCATGACAGGCCCTGTGCCCTGCTGTGTGCTCCCAAGTTGGTGATGGGCCCGCAGGCCTGGTGTCTGCCATGCTTCTTACTCCCCCCGAGCTGGGGCCGTGCAGCTGTGGACCCCAGAGGTCCCCAGGCCGATGACAGTCTGGGGGGCACAGCAAGGCTGCATGGCATCAAGTGTATTTTCAGCTGTTCTGGCCCCCTGATGCCTATCTTTAGCACCCTGCAGAGGGCCAGATGGCTTGGCCGTGCTCAGTGGGGAAGTGATGGCACCCGCTGGGCCTCGGTTCTGCCAGCCCAGCCACACTGGCTCAGCCTGAGCCGGGGCATGGCCGTGGCCCGTTCCGTCGCGCAGAGTTCTTTGGAGGCGGGTGATGGTCACTCAGAGCTCATTTTCCCCGCCCGGGACTTGAAACCCTCTATCCCACAGAGCTCCAGTCTAAGGAATGGAAGCAGTAGGAAGTTTGCAGGAAATACTGAATAGCTGAGACAAAGGGAGAGGGGGAGGCCCAGAGAGCCCCAGAGGAGAGAGGGAACGAAAAGCAGAGACAAATTGACAAAAACCGAAGCAGAGGAACATTCTGGAGAAGGCTATGTGGGAATAAAGTCAGAGAATAAAAGAGAGAATAATAGAATGAGAGAGAGAGGAGCTCCAGCTATGTAGCCCGACAGTCTAGGTTTCTCGAAGGCTTCTGCCATGCTGGGGGCTGTTCAGAGCCCCTTACCTGCATTCTCGCCTTCGTTTACCGCATGCGCAGCACCTGGCTTGTCCTTCCTGATTCTTAGAGAGGGGAAGGGACGTGGCCAAATAATTTGTCCGAGGTTATGTGAGGAGCTGAGCCCTGTCAGGCCCCACTCAGCCTGTGTGTTCAGGAGATGCAGCGGGCACTGTAGAAAGCAAGTGGAGGGCTGGGGTGAGTCTGTATCCAGCTACACCCCCTGACCTCTGTCTGCCTCCCCGGGCGGAGGCTTTCTGCCATGGGCGCCATAGAGCCAGGTGTCAGGGCTGAATTACGGCAGCGCTTGGCCCAAACGTGCGTCACGCTGAGAGGGCCCCGTGCCACCGCCGACATTGCTTTGACAGGCCTCACATCAGCAGCCAGAGCGATCGCAGCTCAGCTGTTGCACTGTTTGGAAACACCCTCTCCCACCATGCCATTAAGCTAATTGAACAGGCCAAGTTTTCTGAGGAAGGCGGAGGGCGCCAAGGGCAGCAGGAGATGATGGCATTGAATTTGCCCCTTGTCATCCCATCCTGATCTAACACATCCACTGCTCTTCTCTGGAACCACCAGGTTCCCCTGCACCCCTCCCCCGCCCCCCAGCCTCTGCCAAGGGAGCAGATGATAAATGCTAGGCATGGAGAGGAATAATTCTTGCTAATGGTCTCAGCCCTGGAAAAATCCCAAAGCCTGATGGAGACCCCAGTTCATCTTTCTCCATTTGTTGAGCTGCAACCAACAGAAGGCACAAGAAAGCCATTTCTAACAACAAAGGCCTGCCTGTGTAGACAGCGACCTTAAGTCATTCTTCCAGCTCCTGGCCGCCGCCCCTCCCACCCCCATGGGCTGTTCATCTCCATCAATCTCGAGATGGTGAAGTGTGTCCAGGAGCTGTGGCCGCCCCGTCTCCCCTTCCCCTGCATCTTGCACACTCTTAGGACAAGAACTATGGTTCTGTTTGGTTCTGTTCTGTTCTGCTTTTCTCTATGCCTGAATCAGAATATATGAGTAATCAGGCTGGTGCTTCAAGGTGCGAGTCGGGGGAGAGAGTGGAGACCAGACCCTCCACTAGCCTGGAGATAAATTGGGGGAGGAAGAATGTGGGGATCAATTTTGAGAACTGAGGAACTGGCAAAACAACTATGTCATTTGCTGCCCTGTGGGGCCCTTCACGGATTAACTGTCTCTTTTGAAAGGCGCAGATCCCTTCTAGAACACTTTAGGGCCATGACAGGACATGTGGGGAGGCGGGACATGTGATGGATCGGGACAGTGAACTAGTGACTCGGTGGTAACCAGTATGAGAGGTGTGACCCTTTGCTGTTGCCTGGAGGCGGTCACTGTGGTGAGTGACAAGGGCTTGGGACACTGGGGAACAGACATCAGGGGCTCCCAGCAGCAGCTGAGCAAGCTGAGATGTGGAGGTGTACACAACCTTCACCCCCCTCCTCCAAAGTGGCCCAGTGTTGCTGGGATACTGGAACAAGTGCAGGGTTGCTGGTAGCATTGTTGGGGGACCTGGCGGGGGGCAGGCAGCACTGGCATCGGGTGCCCACCCAGCCCTGGTGTGGCTTCTGCACATAGCTCCCGACCCTGGGGACCTTCTAGCCAGCCCCGGAGATGAGGAAAGTCATGGGCAGAGCTGGATGAGGTCCCGTGTCTGATGATAATCAGAGAGGCCATCACTTCGCTGCTGACAGCTGCAGCAAACAAAAGATCACGCCAACATTTTTTTTTAAATCAAACGAATAGGATGTCATTGAAATGGTTTGATGAATGACTTGCAGTACACTTGCATCTCTTGGTAAGGCAGTTTTAGAGAACAGGAGGGGAGAGATTAAAAATGTGTTTATTTGTAGGTTGATTTAGGCATTGATTTATATGACCACGCTGATTATTATTTTGAATGTTACCCCTGCACAGACGCATACTCCCCAAGCCCAGAAATAGCTTTAAGGTCAGAATGGTTGGCACAAACAAGTCTCAGCAGGAAGCACGCGCAGGTAGGAAGCGTGGGCTCAGAGAAAGTGGGGGCGGGCTCAGCAGGCACAATCAAAGAAGGTTTTCTGGGAGACAGGAATTTTGCTGCAAGCTCGGAAGGTCAGGAAGAACATTCTGGGGCAGAACATTTTGTGTGTAGGGCAGGAGCGAGCAGGAGTTTGACACAGGACACCTCCCTGACTCTCAGAGGACCAAGCTCGGAACACGAGGAACCTTGGGGCCTGCCAGTGACTGTACCAGAGAGACACTTGACCCCACAAGGCCCTTGGAAATCTGAGAGAGAAAAGTCGTCTTTGAATCCTTGAAAGGCTGGGAACAATTACAGAGGTTACTGCCACAGTAAAGAAGGAAATGGGAAGAGGGAGATAAGTGAGAGTCTTAATTAATAGTTTCTTGCGGCTTATGCCTGCTTTGATCACGAGCCTGATATTTCTGCAGTCTATTACAAACTTCATTAAGTTTATTTGCTTGCCAGGCGCCTGCTCTTTCTCCCATCCCGTCCATCCTGGTAAATGTAGATTACTCCAGTGGCTCAGCTGACCCCTCCTAGCTGGGGGATGCTGGAGGACACCTGAAGGGCCATTGAGGTGTGACCAGGGGAAAGCAGCAAGCCAGTGGTCTCCCCAGTTTGTTTTACTGCCAAGATGGCGAGATGGTATTTGAGAGCAGGTTACCGATCAGAACTGGATTCCAAGTGCATCGCCCTCCCCCAGCCCTGCACTGTCAGTTTTTTCCTAAAGTCAAAAGTGAACTGGATGACGTGAGCTCAAGACAACTAATGTGGACTCAGCCTTCGGAAGGGTCTGAAAGGTCACCTCCTCCGCCCTAAGCTCCAGCCCCTTCCGTACGGATTGCTAAGACTGTGCTTGAATTCCTCCAGTGGCAGCGGGCTCGTTATCCCAGAGGCAGCTGGACTGATTGAGTCCAGATTCTATTCCCATTAACTTCAAACATATGGTCCAGGTATTCACCATTGAGTCAGTAAGTTAAAAAAGGTAACTCATTTATCTTCCACCAACCTCATCATATAGTTGAAGGGAGAGATTCTCTTGTCCCAGGAGTTTTCTCCTAAGTCTTACCAAACATCCTTAATTCTTCACCAATTCTTCACATGACACTTCTTTTTAAATATGTCATCCTCAGAATTGACAAAATACTCTCAGTGTCACCAGACTAGCACGCAAAAAAGACTGTCACCTCCCTTGTTTTAGACATTATGCTTCTAATAATCACATCAACATTTGTGTTAGACACATTACTCTGGTAATAAGCCTTCTGAGACTTATACATAGGCCAGTAATAATAGACTATAAGACATGCTAATTACCAGAGTCAGGAAATAGCTTAATGGCATTGGTAAGGATAATATTGTATGTTATGATGCTAACAGCAGACAAACCTCAGAAATCTCTGCCAATTGAACCAGGGTTTTGTGGCACAATAAACTAATGGTTATTTTTTCAATGGTTTTAAATTATATTAATTAGTCTATTAATTGATTATGTTTAAGAGAATGATTTTAGGGGTGTGTGTGCCGAGTCTGTTCAAACCAGAATTAACAGGTAACTTGCTTGCCATCAGGACAATCACCCAAATAATAAGCTATTAAATGCACATTAACACATAATAATTGTGTAAAGAATAACTAAGCAATTAATTAACATTTAATGCAATTCATAGTAAATTAGATAGCAAAACTTATTAAGTGTCAATTAGCCATATTAGCTACTGACACCTAAGTGATTCAACATGCTAATGCTAATTAATTTCTTATTTCTTACAAGCTAATGACTTAACAAAAATGCGTTCACATATTTAGATTCTTAGTCACCAGACAGGCCAGCGTTGAGTGGCTGTCTGCTCTGTGGTTTGGGAGAAGAGATTAGAGATTAGGGGAAATTGGTTAGTGTTTTATCTGGGGCTTCTTCTCAGTGCTCATTTTCTTTTTAAACTGTGTTTCTCTGGGGTATTTTTTTTAGAGGGAAGAATGTGCAGAGTTTATTGGGAGTTGATTCCAGCGAGCACTGTGAGGGATGGGAGAGGGAATCAGAGAAGGAGCAGCACCTGTGAAAAGAAGTGGGGCAGGTTTCTGCAGTGGGCAAAGCTCCCTTGCCACGGGACCCTGAACAGTAAGTGGCACTGTCTCTGCGAGAGACAAAGCTGAGGGCTCTTCATGCCAACTCTCATCTTAGGGATGGTTTGTCTGACCCACTGCTTTTGTGCTATCTGAATTCAAAGTGAGGGCCTCCCTGGTGGCGCAAGGGGTTACTCTCAGCACTATGAAGCTATCAGAGCCACTGCAGCAAGAGTTCCATCCCCGGCCAGGGAGCTTCCCACATGGCGCGGCAGACCTCTCCTGTCTCACCCACTGCTCCCCTCAGCAGTGGATTTCAGTAGATCTGCATGTTCTGCTCCCCACTCTGTCTCTGGTGAGTCCTCTCACCACCACCCCCACATCTCCAGCCTACACCCCCCCCCTTATATCCATAAATACATAAATCTTAAAAAAAATAAATTCAACATGACTATCCTTTAAGGGTAGTTGTTAATTTGGTCACTGACGTGTTGGTAGCTGTCAGAGGCAAGGAGGCCCGAGCTCCGGGAACATTTGGAACCAGGGGCTTTCACTCCGCCAGGACTCGTCACCTTGTTCCTCCTACTCACTACAGTCTGGTTCTCTCCAAACATTGGAAACCTGGCGCATAGACCCACGTGGCACATCTTTGAGCTCCAAGAGTAAAATGGCTTTGAAGTGGTCTCATTTTCTGGTCTGATGACCGGGGAAGGAAGCCATCTTGGGGCAGGTACCCACCATGGACTGGCAGGGCAGCAGCTCCACCGTGGCTTAGCTTGGCTGTGGGTGAGCAGGGTCTGCTCAGGGAGGTGGGCAGAGGATCTGTTCGCAGAGCTCACAGCCTGGGGGAAGCGAGACTGATGCTGAGGGACCAGCAGGCCTGGGGGATGAACGTTCAGGTCATCAGTGGGAGCTGTCAGGCATAGGAGAGGCTCCCAGCGAGTATGATAAGGGGTGAGGGGTGGCATGGGAGCAATCCACGAATCGTGGCCTTGCTGGCTGAGACAAAAGTAAGGGCAGGCCATCCAGGTGAGGGTATGGCCTTCAGGAAGTTTCAGGAAGTTCTGCATGACAGGCTGGTGGCTTCCTAGAGCAGTGTGCCTCCTCCATCTAATGCCTTAATCCAAGCAGGACTGTCATCATGAAACTGTCACACTGAGGTCAAGGTCATATTAAGGAGTGTCCACTTGGACTGTCTGTACAGAGACACAGACTCAATGCTTTAGTTAATATGATTTTGTTATTCTTGGCATTGGAAAAAATGACTTTCAAAATAAGAAAATCGTTTTGTGAGTAGATCAGTTTGGACTCTAAGAATATTCTGGGCCTTAACATTCTTAAATCTGCATAAGTTGTAAGGGCTGGTTTCTTATGTGTTGAATTCTCACAAATGACCCCTAGGATTTAGGTTTCGATAATTGATAAGGACACTGAAACTTTGATATTGAGTAAATTGCCTAAGGTTTTAACCCTATCTGTGAGCAGTGGGGCCTGTTTCAAACCCAGACTTGACTTCAGAGTCTACATTTGACATTCTGTGATGCAATAGGCTCTGTGCTATGCCCTAGAGCTACGAAAGACCCTGACACTGTCCTTCCTTCAAAGGGCTATGAAATAGCTCCATTAGAGAGGGGTGTGAGGACAGAGATGGACACAGGGTCAACAGGGCACAGGAAGCATCCTGAAGCCAACTGGGGTGGGGACCGCCCGGAGATGAGTGTTCATTCAGATGAAGAATGAGTAGGCAACAAGCCGACAAAAGGGCACAGCGGTGTATTTTAGGTAGAGGAAACCGTTTGTACCAAAGCTTGGATAAGAAAGAGCAGATTGTCTGTTGTTGGGCATTGCTGGAGCAAGGGATAAATACTAAGAGGAGAGAATGTGGGGTAAGTAGGGACGAGATCATGAAGGGTCCTGAAGCTCCTGGTGAGGCATTGGGTCAATGGTTGTGCCACCTTCACCCAAGAGCCCAACGCTCTCTGACTCATCTGGACTCTGGACTGAGGGCTGAGGGTTGGTGGGTGGGATGGGGGCGGTGAGCACATGAGTGATTTGTCTGAATCTGCGAGCGCATATGCCAGCCCATCTAGGAAAACGGTCTTCGGGATGCCCATCCATTGCAGGTGCCCAGCATGATCCAACAGATTCATTGGTGAAATATTGGAGAAGACAAGAGTATGCCATAAGGGCAACAACAAACTTGAGGGCATGTCATGACTCTCCTATTTAAAAATGGGGGGCAGGGAGAAGGAAAGGAGGGGAGAGCATAATGGGTGATGATGGAGGACAGGGGTGCTTTGGTGGTGGGAGAGCAGCAGTGGCCATCCCGAAAGGGAGAAATACTATGCTGTAAAAAAATCAACAAGGTACCTAATTATAACAAAACCAAACCAAACTGGAATATTAGTCAGATTTCTTAAACTCTTCCTTATCTGTAAAGATGAAGACTGGGCAGAGCTAGTATGAGAAGTAGATTAGATGGATGTAAGTGCCTGACTCCTGGCAGTAAATCCAGTAGGTGTTAGTTCTCCACCATTCTTCCCATATTCAGAAATCATGCTATATAAACACAAACATCTCTAATGTAAAAAGAAAACTAAATATTGGAAGATAGTAATTGTTTGGCTAGTAAGCCTTCTCTGCTCTAAAGAAGTATTATCTTCCCACCCCCCCATCTTCTAGCACACTTTCTAGGCCCTTTCGATGCTGAATGTCTTCTTCTGAATAAATTTCTGGTGGGCAATGGTTCCCTTCAAGTGTCTTAGCTGGAACTAGACCAGAGTCTGGATGTAGTCGAAGCAACACGAAGCAAAGATGGGATGTCACAGCCTTTGTCCCAGGTCCTGTAACCCGACCGCCCCTCTCGCAGCGGCTACATCTAACTGGAGGCTCCTCTGGAGCTTGCAACCTGCTCTGACCTGCTCCTCCACTCCCCCTCCTGTGCCCCAGGTCTTGCCCATTGACAGTACCAAACTGCCAGGTCATGAGGGGAGGCTCCGTCCTGTTCAGATCTGACTGCAGAAGTGTGCACAGGCTACCAGCATGTTACTGGGATGTGCACTGTGGTGTTAGTGTGGAGGAGTGGAGAGAGAATCAACCTTAGAACCAGTTGGACTTGGGTTCAAGTTTTGGCTTTGAAATCTGCTGGCAACAAAACCAAAGGCAATTTGGTTACCGTCTTTGAATCTTAACTTCACCTTCTGTGAAATAGAGGATTGTTGTAAAAATTAAACAGATTATGAATAGAAAAGGTCTGGCACGTGTAAAATTCTAGAAGCCTTTGTTTTTCTTTGTACTTTGCCCTAGGCTTTGGGCTACAAAGATGAGGCTTAGTTCCTCACCTAGAAGAGAAGCAGAACTGATTTTAATAAAAAGAACCAGATACAGTGGCAGAGGGAAGCACAACGCCCTGTAGGCTTGAAATATAGCAGTTTCTCTCTAACACTGGATGAACTGAATGAAATATTTCTGCCATCAAGGCAGCTTTTCCAAATCTTGTGTTTATATAATTAATTTTGAAGGAATCTAAAGACAGGACTTAGCCTTTATCTGGTTAAATTGATCTAATTGGCTTTTACCATTATTTGTCTATCGAAATAATTTTAGTCTTTATTCCGGCATACAATACATTATCTAGTATATTCAGCTTTACATCACCAGGATACACAGGGGAGAGACCTATACACCAGGATACACAGTCCAGTAAAGACTTCCCTCTAGGATGTTCCTTTGTCCTAGGATGTCCCTGGATAATTGGGCATGGGAAAGGTAAATGGAATAAAATTCTCAGCCTGGTGTGGCCCTGGCAGCTGTGAATTCTAAACAAAGACAGCTTTTAATTTGCATCCTGGTTAAACCATGAGTCAAAGGGGTTGGACACTCAGCTTTCCAGCCTCATCAACTTGCAGAGCAATTTGTTCTCGCACTTTCTGACCCACCTACCTCACTGCTGCCTGAGAGACCCGAAATTTATCTCTGCCCCTTACCTATTAAAAATCATTCTGGGGCATATTGCTTCTCCACATTGTACAAAGGGCTCTCCTGCACATTTCTCAGCTATATTTCCTGACACTCCATTCTTCATAATTTAAGCTTTAGACATCCTTAATTGGTCAGACTTACCCTCATATATCTCAATATTCTTCCAACATACTTTAGCTCATGTCATCCTTCTGCAGGGATGCCTCCCCATCCTCCTGGCCTCATCACCTTATTTATTCTCCCATCTTCCAAGTCATGGGCCAAGCCCTTTGGCTACTGCCTGCCTCTGAGACTGGTGACATGGCCCTTCTGAGCTCTCAGCTCCTGTGCAGTGTCTGTTACTGATGCACCTAGTACACTGATGTGAATTATTTGTCTTACTAGACTGAAAGCATCTTGCACAGAAGGACCAGGTTTCAAAGATCTGAGAATGCCCCGCTACTTCTTGGAACCTGTACCTGGTGAATGTGCACTAAATGATTATTGATGTGTGTATTCTCGGAGTATTTCTACTAAGTTCTAATGTTTTCCCTGGCAGTTAGAATAGAGAACATTTTAGGTGGGAACAGGTTTGGAGAAGGTGAGTGGCTTGCCCAAGCTCTCTCAGCTGAGATTAATGTCCAGCTTTACCTTCCAGTCTGCAGTTTCGCTCAGTAGCCACGCTGCTTTTCCATTCCTGTAATATCTGGAACGCTGGAGCTGCCTGTACGTACAGCCTTAACTTACCTGGGAATGCTCAGGCATGATTTTGGAGAGAGGAAGGAAATTTGCACTGGGATATAAGTGACACATTACAGAGTTGATCTCTGGCAAGACTGTTTCACCCTAATGCAATATTCCTGGGGACACTCCTCCTATATCCTATTGGAATGTTATTGGTAAGATTTTAAATACTGCAGCTGGCACAGGGTGTACCACCAAGAAATGGATATTTTGGTGACTGTGAAGCCACAGTCTAAGGAACTGTTTTTTTCTCGCTACCCGTAAGGTTAGTTTGACCCAAAAGAAGTTGTAGGCCATCCTGATGCACTGGCTACACACTAGGTCTAAATGTTGCAGAACTTGGCAGGAGACTCACAAGAAGGGGAAAAGAAGCATGCAAAGGGGAGGGAATAACCCTGGTATATGGTTTTTGAGAGATGCCAAAGGTTATATTCATTCCCCAACAGGTTTACAGATAAGATGGTTACAAGTGAAACCACACATCTGTTTAGACTAGGCAGTGACACAGATCTTGTGAGGATACCAGGCAGAAGTGGCTGCCCCTCTATGAAAGGACCATGGCAGAAATCTCCCACACAGACTGAATGCTTATGAGGTCGCCTCTTGGATCTTCAGATTAGACTTTGAACCCATGTTCTTTCCCAAGGTAGAACTTCTGACTACAGCCTGGGGCTGCTTCCAGCTCACCACCTGAGGCAGCTTTAGTCCTATTTGTCCCCTGGTTCCAATGTCATCAGAACAGGAGGCTGCCCTGAAGGCATTTGGCCATCACTTACCTGCAAGTAGGAAGCAGAGTTCAGAGCCCATGAACCCCAGGCCAAGATGATTCAAATGCTCATCCCTGTTTGAGGTGTGCCAGGGAGCAATGCAGTCTGCAGAGAAAGGTGAAAAGAGCAAAGGATGGAGCCTGTGTTGATAGCTCAACGCCAAGGGAATTTTATGGGACATTACCCTTGTGCCTTCAGGCTGGCAAAAGCACCTCAGGGACCGGCTATCCAATGAAGACATATTGTGGGAGAATAGCTTCCCCCCTCCTCCCCACCCTCCCTCCCACAAACCTCAGTGGTTGCCCAGTTCCCTTGTCTCCTGCGAGGTGACTCACTTTCATGTCATAATTCAAGTGTTAATCTCCACATCATGTATGCTGAATTTCTCCCAGCAGGAGTCATCACTGGTGACTTAAAAGCCCTGCTGGCAGTACACAGGGAGGCAGCTGGAGTGGGTGGGCTCGCTGTATTCAGCCTTCAGCCTTTTCTCTCTCAGGAACACCCTCTGTTGGCTTCACTTCCTATCCTTGTTACCGTCCTATTTCAACCTAGCCTCTCATGA
Organism: Scalopus aquaticus; assembly: GCA_004024925.1. Taxonomy (NCBI): domain Eukaryota; kingdom Metazoa; phylum Chordata; class Mammalia; order Eulipotyphla; family Talpidae; genus Scalopus; species Scalopus aquaticus. Next base: position 242,088 of record PVIJ01000589.1, on the reverse strand, counting down.
CAGCCTTACTTTTTGACCACACCTCTCACCACTCTCACTTCCCAAAGCCCTGGAAATTGATGGAGCTTCCTTGTCAGGACTTTGGAGAGCTCCAAGTCCACCCAGCCCCCTTGGAAATGTAACCACTTCTGTGTCTGGCATTACTGCTTGATGGTGCTGCTAGGTGGTAAGCAGATGTGTCCCCTGCTTACTGAAGGCAAAGGGCTGGAGTTTGCCTTGCCTTCCATTCTCAAGTCCTGTCTTTGGCCCGTGGAACCCATGAAGCAGTGTGATGCTATGATTAATGAAAGAATCTTCTATCTTGTTTGAGTTTATTGTCTCCCCCTGCCCACCCATTCACTCTTTACTATTGCACTGTGCTTCAGTTTCCCTGATAAATGTGGCCAATTGCCTCTCTCATGGGCCTAGATTCTTCAGCTTATAGGGTGGGTGTGAAATATACTCATTATCATTGGAAGCTGCAGTGATGGTTTGAGATGAGAAAACACTCCCCAGAGACCAGACAAATGAATGGTTGACCCAGGGTGGAGGAGAGATGAGAATAAAGAGGGAGGGGGAATACCATGGACTATATCGGTGAACTCTTACGGTAACTATACCTGAGGGGGAAGATCCTATATCCCCATAATACCAACAATAATGTGAGCCAACACTACCTCAACTAAAAAGTAAGACAGCGAACTAAACAAAAATAAAAAATAAAAGGCCTCTCCTACCCTGTTATGGACAGAATAGAGTTGACACTAAGTTGACAAGATATGTATGGAGATGGAAAGATGTTAAGGAGAAGGGAGGCAAGGTGATAGTGAGGAATGCATTTCTGGAGTCAGATCCAGGATGTCTGCAAAAGCCAGCAGGTTACAGGAGGGATTAAAAGGAGGTATCCTAGGGGACAGGGAGCACTGGGGATCTGGGCCCCTGGAGTGCAATTAGTGATTGTGCCTAATATTTATTGGTCAAGTGCTATGACCATGCTCTATTCACATACTCCCCTGTAATCCTCACAAAGAACCATTGCAGTTTTCACTACACTGATTTGCTGATGGCTTAGTAGACAGGAAGGAGAGGAAGGAAGAAGTGATTTAAAGAAGCATCGGTATGATGATAATAAGCCTTCATCTTTGTATCCAAGTTGCAGTTTACACAGCACTTTGGTGCCTGATTTCAAACTCATAACAGACCTATGAAATAGTCAGAAAAGGAATGATCATGTTCAGTTCACAGGTTTAACTGTGTTTGTTGAATGCCCAGTGCATTGAATGCAGAAGGATATCTTTCTGCCAGGGGTCTGTGGCTTTGGTGGTGCTCTCCACAGAGCAGACGGCAAATCCTACAGCAAAGATTCACTGCGCATGATGTGTCCAGAACCTCAGATCACTGCTGCAGCCCCATATCCTCAACAAAGCTTGGGAAATTGAAGTTAATGTGTTAAAATCAAGGCGCAGAAATAGACCCTCACGTTGCTCTAAGCAGTCTCAACAAGCGTTATGCAACACTTCCCACATCCGTCGGAAAGTGTGTGCAGGTATAGAAAGATGAAGGGCTTCATTGGAAGATGCATGGCTAGTAGTTGATGGATGGGGACATGAATGCGGGTCTTTTGGATTTGGGTGCAGGATTTTTCCACTCTGTCATGCTGTTCCCTAAACAGGTGGGGGTCGTTGTACTGGTCAAGATCCACTGTCCTGAGGATAGTGACCTTTCTCTTGTCAGAGTCGGCTTTAGTTGTTGTGCTTCTCCCTTTCACTCCCTTCCATGCTTACCCATTGCTGTTGCCTCCAGAGATGTCTAGGGACCACAAGATGCATCTCACTTTGCCCAGAATTCTTCTAAGCCACCTCAGCAGTCATCCCTCTTGGGTCCTGGCTCTCAGAGAACTCCCAGATGCTGGTGCTGTAATCCAGCACCGGACCGCCTGGCAGCCACAGTCAAAGTCTGAGTTTGGGCCTTAAAAAGGGTGAACTTCTGCCAAGCCTGCCTCTCCCTCCTCTGTGTAGTTAAGCCTCGGGACCGGAGCTTTCAGGTCCATGCAGAGGCACATCATCTATAAGCAGAGATTTCTAGAGGATTTATTGATCTGTGTTTGTTTCTGTTTATCATTATTGGGTTTTAAGACTCCAGATGTCTTTGGGGCTCAACCCTTGATTGCAAGGAGCAAAGTAGAAATGAGACAGGCTGCTTAGGGAGGGTGGGTGGGTGGCAATTAAAGATTAAGATGAGTAAATGGGGAAGACAGACTCTTGCCCTCTTGCCAGGACTAAATTAAGCATCTGCCCTGCCTGCTGACTCTTGTAGAATACTAGAGAAGAGTGAGAGGGGTGGGGAAGGATGTTGCATTATTACTACTACTTCTTGAATGGTTTCCAACTGAATCTTTGCCCTCTTAGGCAGGCAGTCATGCCATCTGTAAATTGTGATAATCATGTTCTTGCTTTTCAACATCTGCCAGTTTGAGTTACATTGGCACATTATTTAACCATCAGTGACTTGTTTTCTTATCTGAAGAGTGGGTATAATAATAGTACCACCTCAGAGGGCTATTTATGTGAATTATGTGAAAATTGAAAAGTACTTGAAGCAGTGCCTGAAATATAGTAAGCGTGCAATAAAATGTTGATTATTTTTATTATTTGCACATCTTATTTAATTAGCTACAATGTTCAAAACAGATAATTTAGAGGAATTCTTACTCTATTCCTGAAACTTAGAGAGGCTATATCTAAGCCATTATAATCCAGTATAATATTGGCTATTAGGATGAGGCAAATCTTATCAAGGAGGAATCTATCTCTTCATAGTTTCCTAAGGGTTTTTAAAAATATGATAAGATTTTCAATTTTTTTTGCCATTCAAAGATTATAGTTTTCTCCTCTGATCTATTGATGATTTGTTCATATTGTAAATTATATTAATACTTAGTATTAAACCATCCTTACATTTCTGACATAAGCTTTATTTGCTTTAAATATATATAGGGCTTTACATAGGATTTTTATCACTACGTTAGTAGATGATGTTGGGCAACACAGCCCTTTGTGCCCAGGTTTTTATTTATTTTGGGATATGTTGGATTCATAAAATGAATGGTCTCTTGCAAAGTGCTTCTCTGGGGGAGCAGGCATGTGCTTCCGTTGAACCCAAGAGCCTTTCTCTTTAGCTTTCTTTTTTTCCTGATCTTTCACACGTTTCAGGAAGCGATCTCAATTTAATATGCTCAATATGAACATTAATTCTCTTTGGCAAGACTCTTTCCCTGCTTGTTTACAACAATGCCCACTGCATGGTGGGTAATATGTCTGTAATGTTCTGTGTTGCCACGGTAACGCACGTGGGGTAGTCCTTTTTGAACACGGTCTTTCCCCTTGATGTCTGTAATCTCACCCTGTAGATTCACATGTCTGTGGCTAGAGGAACAAACTCCTGTTTTCTAAAAGGCCTAGAGAACACATAGCAGAGGCGCCTCTTTCCCTTTGTGTTGGTCATTTTGGAGACTGACTAGAAGATGAACATTTCAGACAAAAGGTACCATCTTGCTTTTCTGGGTCATAGCCACATATCCAGTTGATCCATTTGTGAAGCAAACGCAGCCTTTTCTTTTGTAACTGGCTACACAGTTCTCCCACAGTTCCCCTCTAGCCATAGACGAATGCTGAAGGGGTGCACAGCTGCACTTGGTGGGTTCATGGGGTTTGGAGCTATGTATCTCTCAAGTTACCGGTGCTTCTGCCCTGCTCAGGCTCCATCCTGGACACACTGTTTCCATGTTATAATGAACTGCTCCTTGGCCGACTTGACATTTGCTTGACGTGTTCTGCACATCACAGATTAGGACACTTAGCATTGAGTATCTGGTAGTCAAATGTTCTAAGTCTCCCAGAACTTAGATGTATTCCAGGAGCTTTTTTTTTTTCGTTTCAAATGCTGGCCTTTTGTGTATATACACAACAGAATATTACTCAGCAATCAAAAAAGATAAACTCATGCAATTCGCAGCAACATGGATGAAGCTAGAAGAGATTATGCTCAGGGAAATAAACCAGAAAGAAAAAGAAAAATATTGGATGGTTTCACTTAGAGGAGGAATGTAGAGGAACCAAATAAGGCATCGGAAAAAAAAATTATCGTAAATCAAAAAACAAAATTAGCAGGGAGCTATAAATCAGAGACACTCTGCAGGGGAGGGGGAGGGGGAGGGATCAAAACAGGGGAGGGAAGAGCACAAGGGACTGTGGTGATGGCTCATGGGTGAATTGGTGGGAATTATATGGGAACTACACCTGAGAGGAGAAAGCATACATTCTACAAAAAGGAAGAATGATATATATACATAAAAATAAATAAATACTGGCCTTGTTTCAAAATCCCAGGAGTCTGCATGGTGATTATCCTACTGGGATTTGTAATAAGCTCCACACTGCCTCTTTTCCCACTTTTGATATTTCCAACACCACAGAGGCTACCGATCATAGGCTGTCCTGCTGCAGGACCCATTGAGATCTGGAAGTTTCCAGAGTCGGCCAGCATGTGGGTCAACACAATATTCCCAGGTATAAAATATGTGGCTTCCAAATTTCACTGGAGGTGTTAAATGAAGCAGTTTGTCTTTGGATGGGGTATTCTAGCACCTTCTTAACTGCTAGTCCTCTGACAACTTTACTGGAACAGAAGCTTCTTGAATCTTCCTGGAGTGTATCTTCCATCGCCTGGCACACATATGACTAACAAACCCTCCCCCTTGGGTACTAGCCACCTCTTGCTCGAGCAAGCTGATGTCATCAGTGTATCACAATGGATCAGGGGGATGATGTCATCAGTGTAGCACAGCGGATCAGTGGGAGGCTCTGTGGAATGACTGGCTGTTCTTGATCTTAGGTTGTGTGACAGAACGTGGGAGAGCACTACAGCCTGGGGCGGGGGTCTGAAAGTGAGTGTGGTCTCTTCCATGTCAGTGTGAACTATTTCCAAGTCTCCATGTTGGTGAAATTTGCCTAAGCAATGGGAGCATCTATGACTCTGCTCTAGCAGGTGCTACATTATGTAGTGGGCTACCGCTTGGAGCCTGGCGGCATATACAGTCATTTCCTAGAGCCCACCCAGTTTCATTTGGAGACTGGAGAATTAAATAGATGAAAGGTTACTACCACCCCTGTGCCCTTTTAAAGACAGCATTCATCTTTGCCATCCCTCCAAGGGTGCTACCTGCTTTTTTATTTTCTATTTGACCCAAAAGGGGCAAGTTCAGAGGCTTCTACGTGGTCTTCTCAAAGACCCAATGTGGACTTTATTCCAGTTGTGTGAGCTCTGTCAATCCCAACGACACATTCAGTGGTCGGGAGATGATGAGCCCTTGGAAGCAGACATTATTAGGTTGTACCTCTCAACTTGCTTCGCTGTGCCCCCCTCTCTTCCCAGGGCTTGGTGAAAGTGTAGGTGAGTGTTCAGTTGGAACCAGTGTCTGGTAGTCCTCTAACTGCCTGGGCATTTATCTTTCCTCTGTGTGCAGACACTCAAGCAGATGTCCGTGGGTCTCTTTGGGGAAGTATTGGGGGTCTTTATGGCATCAACTTGTCATTTTGTCACTACTTCCTTCATTCCAGGGACCTGACCACCTTGTCAGATAATTTCCAGATCTGAAAATTGGCTCTTCAAGGAATCAGGACTTTTTACTGGAGCAACTGACCTCCTCCTCCTCCTGATAACACATTCTTACCTTCTTTTGATTGCATATATTAAACAGAGCCTTTCCCGATGCCCATATATTTTGCCTCTAGGAACACTGTGTTCTGTGTTCACCGTCTCCATCACTCTCTGCAGGTCAGGCTCCTCGGCTTCACTCTGACTTTGCCAGTCATTACAGTAATTGCAACTTTCTGGCTTCTGCTGGTTAAATGCTGTCACCTGACCTCTGTTGCCCGGAGTGAGGGTATTTGGAGGGCATCATCCTCATTGCCAATCAGCCAGGCTCTGTGAACTCTCCTACCATCAGTCCTGCCTGGCAGAGGCGAGCCACAGTTGAATTTAGAGTGATGCTCCCTTCACCTTTTATTCTTGCCTCCTGCATCTGCCACAGCAGTTTTTGCATGCCAACTTTGCCCAGCCGAGGCCTTCGCTTTTCCCCAAGCTTCTAAGAGCTACCCCAGTAGTGTCCCAGCCACTGGAGCGCTTCTCAGGGTGTTAAATTTCATCTGCCAAGAGCATGCCCCAAAGTCACTGAACCCTGTTTATCCATTCTGTGTCCCCTTGAGCATGCTTTCTAGAAATTCAGTCCTGTGAGTACTTCCTTGGCTCCTGCTTGAACTTGTTAGCTAATTCTCACCGCTCCTTCAGAGTATAATCTCTTTTCTCCTTTACCAGACCTAGCATTTCTCTAGCTGGTCGTGCTGAGACTTAGCCCTGTTACCAGAGCGGCAGCCGGGAGGAGGTAGGGACAGCTGCTGAAGGGGAGCTGTCCTCATGTGTGAGCCCCCGCAGTGTCGTCCTGTCAGGGGGTAGTCCCAGCGCTTATAGGGAAGGCAGGTCTTTCCCCAGGTCCCATGGCTTGAAGACAGTTTTTCGAGGTGCCCACCAAGATGTGCCATCCCATTTTTCACCGTCCCAGGCTTTCCCGATAAAGTCCCTGACCTTAGCATAGGAGAGCTGCCTGTGCTTAGCTGTTCGATCATCTTTGAAGTTCTGTGACCCTAACTATGGGATCCTGCCTTGTATCCACTTTCCCCTGGGGAGGAAAGAACCTCTACCCAAGAGGCCTCTCGTTTGCACGTGCAGGTTTTAAAGGTCACCCCCCCCCCTCCGTGGCTCAGTGTGCCTCTGTGCGACATCAGTGCGGCTTTGTGATGGCCAATCAGTGCCCTTGACCTTGTAGGTTCTCTCCAACCCTCCAAATGCCAGCATGTTCCCTTCCCCTGGGCCCTGGGGAACTTAGATTAGATGCTTAGGAGTGCTGTGTCAGTGTATTAGACGGTTAAACTCTGGCCGTAAAAGGAATCTTCCTAGGACTTAAACCCTGTTTTCCCAAGTTCCCACTGTGAAATGTTTAACAGTGGAGCCATTACCTGTGTCAGGGCCTCTCATGCCCCCACACACCGTCCTCCAGGGCCCTTGGGGGGGTGGCTCGGCTGTCGCTGACCCAGTCTCAAAGCCCCATCCCAGCTGCTGCTCTCTTGGAGCACGTTTGGAATCAACTGTGCTATTTGGATGCCAAAATGGGGTTAGAATCGCAAACGGCTAATTGGAGGTATGCCCATGAAGAAAATAAAGGGAGGGCAGATCTGGAGTGGGCAGGAAAAGCCTTTAAGCCACAATTCAGATGTGGCCCCAAGAGAGGAAGGGGGAGGCTAGGAAGAGTCCCCACTGCAGGGCGGTCCCAGGATGTCTCAGCCAGGGCGGTGGAGAGCCTGGAGCCCACTGCACACAGAGAAGCAGAGGGGCCCGCTGGGTGCAGGGTGCAGCTGCTGGCTGCTCAGGAAGGACATGACCTCGGCTGCAACACTGAAGGTGTTTAGAGGGGCTGTGGCGGCAGGATGTTGCCAGCTTCGGAGATGCACCTTCCCTGCCATCACTGTGCCTTACAAAAATTGCCCATGTCATGTGCCTGTGAAAAGGTGGGTCTGTTGCATGCAGAAGTGTCTAGAGCTGCACACACCAAATACTTCACAGAGATGGCCTCTCGGGAACCGGGTGATACTAGGATCGAGGGCAGTGCTGTCCCCTTGCATTCTGTGTGTTTCTGCACTGACGATCTTTATACGTATTCTCATGGTAATTTGTGTCATCAAAAATAAATAAATTATAAACTTAACCTCTGAGAGCCCTTGAATTCTTTTCCTCAAATTCAATTTTGACTGGTATTAAGATTGCAACTTTGCACCTTTTTATTTGCATTTACTGATATGCCTTCACCGATGCTTTTTCTTTTCATCTTTCTGAGCTAGGGTGTTTTAGGTGTCCCATGAAATAACATTATTAAAAATTTTTAAATCAACTTGAGATGTTTTTGCTCTTTTGAAAGGGATTTTTAAATCTATTTTTATTGTTATAACACCGTTGTGGGTTTACCGCTATCGTTTTGATTTATGCTATAGCAGTTGAGCTCTTGTTTGTACACAACAGAAACTGATCTGCTCACAGGGCAGGGATAGGGCGTGCTCCGGGATGGAGAGGAACACGGAGAACCAGGCGCAGAGACAGAGCAGAGCCAGTGGGAGGCAAGACAGAGCTGGACGCGCGAGCCTGCTCCAGGGACACGCACAGGCGCGGTGTCTGGTCCCGTGTTTCCACCCACTCTGGATGCCACCGCTTCTGGGTCTCCCCGCCCCTCGGCGTCATAGCAACCATCCTCAAACAATCTCTGAAGAACATGTGCTTTGGGTGCTTTCTTAGCCTTCATGGCCCTTGCATGGAGCATCTGATTAGCTGAGTCCAAGACTCTCACCAGATCCCAGAAAGATTGACCTGGCTCCCTTCAGCTGCTCTCACCAGAGTCGGCCCCAGCCAAAGGTGGAGCAACCAGAAAAGGCAAACATCCACATGTCTGCACTGCTCGTCATGACTTCTCTTTCTATCTTTTGGCATTTGTACTTTTTTTTTTTTAAAGATTTATTTACTTATACATACAAGCTGGGGTACAGGCCAGAGGCGTGGGGCGGTGAGAGAGTTCACCAGACACAGAGTGGGGAGCAGAACAGGCAGATCAGAAATACACTGCTGAGGGGAGCAGCGGGCAAGGCAGGAGAGGTCTGCCGCGCCATGTGGGATTCTCCCTGGCCAGGCTTCGAACTCGCATCGCTAGGGGCCGACAGCTCCAAGGGCAGCGCTCAACCGCTGCGCCACCAGGGAGGCCCGCATTTGTACTTTTTTTTTTTTTTTTAATCATCCCCTGTGTTTGAAAGCGTAGCTGCCACATTGCATACTCTTACATTTCCAAAAAGTGCTCTTTATTTTTATACTTTTTGTATTTTTTACTTTTATATTTTACTGAATGCTTTAGGTCAAAGCGAAATTATTTTTAGATGTCCTCTATTTAAGAACAAAATTCTAACAAGCTCTTACTCTTTCTCCTTCCCTATTCATTTCAACAGGCCTATGGTTTTCGATTCTCCTATCTCACTTTTATCTCTGTGCCCCTGGCCTCTACAGTCTGGGAGGTTTCTCAGATGTGTCCTTCGAATTACTGATCCCCTTTCTACAATAAATATCATTTTTTTTCCTACTGTCTCCAATGTAGACTCTAATTCTTCTAATACACATTTTTGCTTTCCCTCAAATTCTTCCTTAGGTTACCCATCTCTGTATCATATTATTTTTTTGAGTCATTTTTCATTTCATCGTGTCCTGAGTTTTGCTCTTATTTCGAGATACTATATTCTTGCATCTATTAAAAATGTCAAATCATTTCTGGAAATCTTCTGGGTCCAAGAGTATATCATTTTCAAAGACTGAGAAGCAGAATGGCTGAATTGGTTGGTTGTAGCAAAAGTGATTTGGATATGGCCATGGTTAGTATTAAAGTTGTCTTGATAAAGACATCCATATGATCAAAGACCAAATGGAGTAAGAAACCAGGAGTTTTCTTTTACAAATGATTTCATGGATGTCTGATAGTTTTATCAAATTTCTTACAGAAAAAAACCTGACCGCCCAGGATCTCCCCTTGCGTCCGCACCCAACCCTGGGTCCAGGTGCTCTGCATGGCTCACCTGTTGGCCTCTGTGAGCCTTCTGATGTGATTCCTTTCCCTTGTACCTTAGACTCCCTCTCACGCCTTGAGCGAGGTCTCTCAGACTGGATGCTCTCCCACGGGTGGGCGTGTGGACCCCTGGGCCTCCTGTGGACAGGGTCAGTGTGTCTGGTGTGCACTCATTCTCAGCATCAGCCTCCCCTGCACCCCCTCTGGTTGCGATGTGCTCTACTCAGAAACCCAGATCTCACTTCCTTACAGCCTGAGACCTCACCACCGCGCTATAACACCATCTCCTTTCATAATTCATTTGAGTCATTGTCGCGTGCTTGGTGCGTTCCATCGCCTGTCAGCTCCACAAGGGTAGGGTCCATGTTTATTTTGTTTACTGCCATTATCCTAATACTTATCACAGAGCCTGGCACACAGTATATAGCTACTAATTATTGAATGGATGGGTGGACGGAAAATCATAACTATCCGTAGGTACACTTGCATGGTTTTTCCTGTTACTGCTTCTAGATAGCAAAGAGTATCAGTTAGGAGTCAGAGAATGGCAAATATGTCCTCTAGGCTTTTTAGGTCATGTCTGATTTGTGAGCATCTCAAGACAGATTATATTCTACAACTCCAAAATCTGTTTGTTAACATAGTAAAAAATAATTTTTCACTCACACCCCAATATGCCGTGCATGGAGGCCCTGGGGTCTTCTACGCACGACCCAACTCTTCTGGCACTTGGGATGTGACTAGAGAGAGACATGGGGACTTGTGCCTGGGAGACTTTCACGGGCTGTCCTGGGGTGGCGCCCACCCCTCTGCTCATAACCCATGAGAAGATCTCAGGCTTTGGTGAACCCCCCTGGGGGTGGAGTGGTGTACCCCACTGGGAGGGAGGCTGTGGTGGACCCCACTGGAAGGAGGCTGTAAGTGTCATGACCGGTGGCCCAGGAAGGAGAGGGGCGCGCCAGCATGTTGTGCCACAAAGAGGCAGAACCTCCCTGGGATGTGAGGTTGAGCCTGGGGGGGGGCTTTCATGCCCATTCTGTCGCACTTTAGAAAGCAGAAATCCCGCCCAGACGCTGTCACTGTCATCCATCCATCTTCATTTTCACTGTGGTGAGCTCCATCCTTGTCTGTGTTTCTGTGGGTTAGTGGGGACACTGATAAAGCCGCCTCTGGGACTGTTATCCAGGCACAACGCTTCTTGGTAGCTATTTTATGTTGCTTTATTTTGGACCTAAATGAAGGATTTATTTCCATTGTGCTTCATTTTCTTCGAGTCAGACCATCGTTTCAGCCTGTCAAGATTTCTTTTTTTTTTTATTTTTATTTTTTATTTTTTTTTTAATTTTTTTTTCTTCCTTTTTTTTTTATAATATATATTTTTATTGTTATTTATGTCTTTTACATTTTGCATTCCCCTTGGGTAGCCCACCACCAATTCACCCGTGATCCATCTCCATGGTCCCTTGTGTTCTTTTCTATTCCATTTTGTGCCCTTTCCCTTCCCTCCCTCCGGCTCCTTCCTCCCCCCCCCCCCAACTGATTGCTACTGCCCATAGAACCCAGAGGATTCTTTTTTGAGCAGGTGGAGATGAACGAGCTAGGTGGAGAGGACTGGGGTCTCTTTTATAACTCAGGGACTGGTTGTCTACGGTAATTGTAGCGGCGCCTCCATCTTACAACTGAACTGCCCACTGTCCTCTCCTGCTCAATCTCTTTATTTGCTTGGTGCCAAGCTAAAGGAAGGCAAGAAAGATGAAGCCTCTGGCAGGGAATGAGCCTGGAAAATACCGGTAACCGTGTCATGAGGGTTCACCTGTGCCCTTCCTCCTCCTTTCTGCCTCTGGCTGCATTAAAGTCAAGTTACTGGTTGACTTAGTCATCTTTGTTTAGATGGGGAAGACTGTGGTCCTTGCCTTGGGGCCCTGGTTGGGCAATGAGTACTTTTAAGTGGGGAAGTCAGTGCTATGTGTAGGAATGCTATTGCCATTAATTTATATGAGAGTGTTTTGAGCATTCCCAGACCCCAAAAATGACCTGCTGAATCATATCAAATACAAATGTTCTACTTTTAATAATAAGGGAATAGTAGGGGAATCCTATATGATAGAAATCTTTGGTATTGTCTTTTTACAGCTAAGGAAATGATGATCCAGGGAGGAAAAATGGTTTGGCCAAGGTTATGTAGCTACTAAGTGAAAAATAATTTTCAAACCTGGCGTGTCTAACTCCAAAGCCCCAGTTGAATAACCATAATACTATGACATTAGAAACCCTATTGTTAATGATCTCCAGAAACTGAGAGTCCACCATGATCAGAATTTGGAGACCACCACACAGAAAGAAGTTAATGCAGCAAGGGAAAAGAGCTGTGTATGGGGTTGATGAGACCAAGGGTCAAGTTCATGTTCCATTACCCCTGCCATGAACTTGGACAAGTTTCTTAATCTCCATGTGTTCAGTTTATTCATCAGCAAAATGGCAATAACACACCTACCCTGTGGTTTGTTGAGAATTAATTAAGCAAGTATGTTAAAAAAACATGTTTTTATTAATCAGCTAAACATAGCCTCGCAATAAAAAAGAACAGTCTTTTTCTTTAAGAATCATTCAAAGGTTGGAAGGCAAAAGCTATTGATGGGGGGAGAAAAAAATCTCATTGGCCAGTACAACAATGTCCATGGGAACAGAAGCTGTTGAAGTTCAGGGTCAGTGACTCACACAATTATTTGCTGTGAGGAGATTTTCAAGAGTATCCAGTTGAGCACCAAGGCAGGAGAGAGGAGGCAGCTGTCAGACAAGTTTGTTCTGGCCCTTCAGGTGCTAACTTCTTGATTCTACATTGTTGTCACATTGCCTTGGGTGCTGGCTCTTAAGTCACACTCTAGATGTCTCTTTCCCTGCTTTCCAGAGCTTTATGGTTTTGACCCTCAATGAAAAGAGAAAAGGAAAACAACCCTGGAAATACAGCTTTTCCTCTGTTACTGCAAATCTTCAGGAAGATCTAAAAGGACAGCCAGGAGGATGAATGAATGACCCCTAAAGGGCTTGGTTGCCCTTCTTTTGGTCAGCTGAAGGGAGATAATATCTCGGGCACTGAGGGATTCTAAACATTTAACTTCATTAAAATGTTTCCTTCAGTTCTCTTCCATCCTGGGGCTGCTAATGAAAAGAAGGAGATATTTGTAAGGGTGGCCTTACAGAAAACCTAATCTCATAACCAAAGTCTCTGCAATTCAGTCCTAATTACCCCATGGTGTCCCACCGCACCAGCCAGCTGCAAAGATTGTCCTGTACTTGGTGAATTACCCATCTCCCTCCAAATGTCTTCACTAGAGAAATTTGACTCCATTTCCCATATGCTACCTCTTTTTTTCCTTTTCCTGAGAAATGACTTTGAAACTTTGAAATTGAAACCACTCCTTTCTGCTATGACCTTGAAGATCCAGCCAGAGCCCAGTGAGAGAAGCACTGGCAAAAACTCTCAAGTTTTAGCCATGAAGATCTTTGCACTTGACCAAGTGTCCCAGTTATCAGGATGGATGGGGTGGGTATAGCCACCTTCCTGACCTGTGAGCCGTCGATTCAGTATCTGAAGATTTTGAACTTAGCAGGTTTCCTTGGTGATTCTTCTGAAAGAATAGAACCATTATTTTAGCTTCAATAGACAAGGAGAGCAACATTGCTGTGACTTTGCTTATTTGTATTTGTTGTCCTCAAGGTGTTGGGTAGTACTAAAGATATGAACTAGGATCTTAGGAAAATCTTGGGAATTCCTTTTTTCTCTCAATCTGACTAGTTTCTGCAGAGTCATATCAGCAGCTGAATCCAGGAGGCAAACAAAAAGCCACAGGAAGGACCAGGCTGAGTTTTGCTTAGTAGATCTTAATGGGAAAATTAAGCATTCTGGATTAGGAAGTACTGAGTGAGTTCCAGATCAAATATTCTCATGCTGTGAGACCTCAGACCAGATGCCTAAGCTCTGTTAACCTCAGTTTCTTTATCCGTAAAATGGGGAAAACTATACACGCCTCACAGGGTTGTAAGGATAAAATGAGATGCACTTTGTAAAATGTACTTTGGAAATGTTAACATGCTTTACAAATATAAGTTATTTTTGGTTAAGATGAAATATTAGAGCAAAGCTTTGTTTGCTACATTCCGCTCACTTCTCCTGATCCCAGCTGCTTAGGGAAAATCTCTTGGCCCTAAAGTCAAATGTCAGAAAAGGTCCCTGTTGTACTCTGTGACTTGCAAAACAAATTATTTTTCAAGTAAAAGACGGTCATTCCTTTTTGGTCTCCAAAGTTGGCATGGAGAGCGGTGGTCATTCTGATTAACAGGTGCATGAAGGTTTTGCACTTAAAAGTCAGCTTTAAATATGTTTCCTATGTGTACTCACAATAATAGATGGGGGATTGGAAGCATCCCCATTTTATAGACAGAGATATGGGACTCAGAATCATACAGCATTTCAGTGGTAGATCCAGGACCTGGATTCAAACCTTCTTACCACAAGTCCCAATCTTTCACTACTGTCCCCATTCTATACTGACTCACTGTAATTGTGCATAGTTGTATGTCTGAGAGGAACACAGTCAGACTGTAGCAGGGTTCAGCTTCGCTGTGTTAAGGAAGCCTGTCATCCTGAGGAAGAATCAGCTATAGAGCCCAGTAGTTGATGTTTTAACCCCATGGGGCCACAATAGAGGATGAACTCACAAAAATAACATACAAGACTAAGTTCTAGTCAACAAGGGTCTCCAATAAATATGGTGTCAGATTGTGTTTGTTGTTAGTGGTGTTGATCATGTTTGGGTTGAAAAAAGATCAATGAAGGAGGCTTTCTGAAAGTGACCCTTGAAATGTAAGGAAAGTAGGTGGAATGACAAATACTCTATGACTGTATGCAAAGAAATGGACTGAGGATGGACAAGAGAGTATATACTTATCTGCTATACAGGCTATGGAGTTTTCTATTCCACTATGTGTGTGGCATACTCTTGAACTAGACTCAATAATAAGCTGATATTTACATAATGTGCTAGTACAAAATGTGCTTGCAAAGCATTTTATTTTTGTTATTTTTCAAAATTTAATCCTCACAGCAATTTTACTGAGTAGTGTTTTCATCTGGGTTTCCCAGAAAGAGAGCCTGAGATGGAGGCTTATGCAATACTAATTTACTGAGGCATGCAAGCCAGGGAACCAGGAGTAAGGGAAAGTGGGCACTAAGCAGGGAACAAGAGAACGCCAGCAAGTGGGTGCATTATTGAGCTAGCTGTTGCTACAAGTGACTGATTGCTTTATTTCTAGGTATAGATCTGTGAGAAGCTGCATAAATTACATCTCAGAATCTGGGAGGAAAGCGGGCAAAGAATTTATCCACTGATTCCTTTCTCCTACTAGTCAAAGACTTGCCCCTTGAAGTGTTGACTTTCCCACACTTTTGGGTTTCTAATGCGTGGGTGTCAGAGCAGCTCTGCAGCTTGTTAAGCCTTAGGGACAACAGGGCATGCTGTGACAAGAGGCAAACTGCTCCAAGCACAGGCATAAATTGAGATACTGTAAGACTATGTCTACTTGAAGTCAAAGCTCATACAGACGTAGTTAACACAATGATGACTGAAAGAAGAGACAGGAGACAAGCTCCAAGATGATATTAAATAGTACACTAGAGGTGTTGCTACAGTCCACCCCTTGTACTGCCAGATCTTCCTGTGCTCTTGGTTATATCTGGGTCCTGTTTTACAGTAATGAGCCTTCATTTTTTTGTGAGAACAAAATTACCTTGATTTTTCCCTGAGAAATGAGATACATGTCTAATTAAAGAGTCTTTTCCAAGAGGGTGACCAGGATCAACCTCTGAAAAGAGGGTTAGTGAAATGAGTTGTAGTCCCCATTGCTAGTTCTGGTTTCAAATCATAATCTCATGCTCATGATCTCCTTCCTCCATCATCTAGTCTATCTAGATTTCTCTCAAATGTGGCTGACACTTCAGTTAGTTGAGATTGCTTGTGAAGTGGGGTGGCTCAGACTTTTTATCTTCAAGAAGTCTGAGCTGTAAGAAGTAGAACTGGAGCTGCTATAGCCATTCACTTCCCATTGTCATTTGCACACTAGAGACTAGCAAAACCTCATGAGTTCCCAACATTTCTCACTATCCTATGCAATTAATATGTAGAACAAACTTTGGCTCTTCATGGTAAGCAAGTTTGAGTACCCTCACAGGTTCAGGAACTCCATTCTTTGACTGTTGGTCCAATGGCATGAAGACCCCAAAGTGAGCAGGTCTTAAGTTGAATGTAGTCCTTATGGTTTCCCTGAATGGAGACATACTCCACTGTCTCTTGAGAAATGGGACCTGCAACATAGGGGCTAAAGCTCCAGGATGGGTCACGGAATGAAGGTGAGTGGGCCAATCCTACTTCCATTCCTTGGTTCCTAAGGCCAGGTATCACTGCTGTTGGATCAGAGTACCATGCAGTAGCCTTTGGTTCAACACATACCATACCCTGAAAGAGAGTGCTCCAGATTTACAGTATAATCCCTAAGCTAGGACTTTAGATGGTCTTTTAATAGATTAATCCCTCAAATAACCAGCACTGTTAGTTGATAGGACCTATAGTAAGAACAGCAAATTAATGGTCACATACCCATTTCATATCTCTTTTGTTGTAAAATAGCTCCATTGGTGGTATGTAATGTCATAGGAGGTAGTGTGTTAGCATGTATAAACTCTGCACTGGCATTCAGAAGGCATTGACAAATAATAATGGATTTCTGCCTCCTCCAGCATGGAAAGGGTTCAGTGTAATTGACCTACCATCGAGAGCATGGCTAATCTCTTTGCCGTATAGTATCACACCCAGGGGTCAGCACAGAGACAACGAGACAGTGTATAGCTCAGCCTTGGTGAGGGGGAGCCCATGCTGTTGGTCCTACAGGTAATCTCTATCCCTGCCACCATGTTGATTCTGTTAATTGCTCATTGCGCCATCACTGGAGTAGCTGGAGAAGGCTTAATGGCAATCATGGGATGAGGCATCCATTCCCCTAATTGTTCAAAACCTTCATGATGGGCATTAACGCAAACGCAGATATCTGCATGCTTTGTCCCCAACCCTTAGGCATTTATCCCCTAATTTTCTAATCTTCCTCCTTATGAACCCTTGACTAACCAACCAAGTCATTTACCAATGCCAAGAACGCCATTTCTCACTACATGCAAATGAAGGAGCAAGTAGACTGCTGCCAGGTCTATCCTCTGAGATAATTTCTCTTTTCCATCACACCTAGGCCATCCCTGAATGGGGCTGGATTAGGCGACAGTTCACTTTCAGTTAGCACCAATAAATGGTGTTGAGTCATCTGTGAACCTGGCTGAGTTGTTTCCTCCTTCAAATGCAGAGTAGTTCTCTGCTGCAGAACTTACTGCCTTTTGTCATAGGGAAACCCACGTGGGATCATAGGGTTGAGTCGAAGAAGTGATATCAGGGCAGAGAGGGGGATAATACAGAACTCTGAGCTGCATATCTATGTGATATACTTAGGCCTTTTGATCTTACTTGGGCGTGATTCCAAAAATATGATTTCTGTTATACAGTTGATTGTTGCTGTGTTCACCCAACCTTATGACTTGGTAGTTATGGTAATTTTTAGTTCATGATGAGTAGCTCAGGTCACGTAATACTCAGCGTTCCATGGTCAGGCATTTGTTTCTGTTGGGGTCCGGTAGTAGCATACAGGGATTATTTTTCAAATGGAAAGTAGTTCTCTGCTGCAGAAGTTATTGCCTCTTTTTCAGAACTTTAGGTCTGTGCTTTGTTTCTCCAGTTGAAGCTTGCCAACAGGAGCGACCTTGTCCACCATGGTTATCTCAAACACCACTGGACCTGCTGAGTCATACTTCCCCAGTCTACAGAGCTCTCTAGGTTCTTGGGCTTATTTGAAACTGGGAACTTTGTGAGTCACCTAAAATTACTCTCTAGTGTGGTATATTCTACCTTAAATCCAAAAAAATGTACTGGCACTGTGTCTTTTTCTTCACAGTAGGGGGGAGCAAAGTATAGCAACTTGAACTTTGCCTTGGGGGGCATTTCTTGGTATCCTCCAAACCACTGGACTCCTAAAACTTTACCAACATGTCAGAGTTTTGAGTCTCCCTGTGGCTTATCCTTCACCCTTTAATATGCACATGTCTTATTGGGACTTCAAGATAAGTGTCTCTTCCTGCTCACAGTCAAGTTTGAATGATATTATTCATGATGGACCATAATAATGTTGCGTGGAATCTAACACTATCAAGATCCCTGTGGACTATATCGTGATGGACAGTTAACATAACCTTGGAGAAAGACAATGAATTCACACTACTGTCTCTTGTCATATGCAGATAACTGTCCTCTTATTGATAGAGATTGAGAACTAGGTATTTGTCGGTTCAATAGGTACATACCACGGACCAGGGGCTGTGTTAGTCTGCATCAATAAAGATGTCACATCCATCATAGCAACCATGATAGGGTCTACCACTTACTTATGAGAGTCCACCATCAAATGCCTATATTCATCTGGTTTTGGCAAGAACCATCCAGGTAAATAAAATAATGTTAAGACCACTACCCTTACATCTTTTAAACCTTTGGTGGTGGTACTAACCATTGCAATTTCTCCTGGAGAGTGCTTATGATTACTACTTTTGTCAGTTTTAGGGGGTGGGGAGTTGGTCAGTTTCAGGGACTTCCTCTTGGTCATTACTGGCATAATGACCCTAACTTCATAGATCAGTGTGAGCCCTCTGCCAGCTGCTAAGCATGTCTTTCCCAATTATACTCCCGGAGATGAGTGATAAAACCATAGAACGGATCCGCAGACCCAGTGAGCTCATTGTAAGATAGTCTAAGGCCAGGATTTTCTTTTAAAGATTTATTTATTTATGCATACGAGCTGGGGTGCAGGCCAGAGGTGTGGGATCATGAGAGGGTTCACCAGAGACAGATTGGGGAGCAGAACAGGCAGATGGACCGAAATACACTGCTGAGGAGAGCAGTGGGCGAGGCAAGAAAGGTCTGCTGTGCCATGTGGGAATCTCCCCAGCTGGGCATCGAACTTGCAGCGCTGTGCTTAACCCGTTGCACCACCAGGGAGCCCCTCTAAGGCCAGGATTTTATTCGTTACCTGATCTCCATGAACTCCTTCTCTAACTTTAGAACTGTGATGACATTTCAGGTCCTATGGGTCAGTATCAGAAACCATATAGAATAGTTCTTGAAAAATCAAGGTATTCTTCATAGAAACCCTGGCAATGGCCAGAAGTCTCTATTGGGAGGGATCAGGGGAATATTTACCATGAAAACTTAGAGTGGTTTATAGGGTCATTGCTCAAGAAGACCCAGTCTTAATTTCAAACAGTGGGTTGTGGATCAGTGCACTGCCCCAGATCAAGAAAGTAAACAGGGACCACATATTTCTATTTTTATGACTGAATATAGCCAGCTCTTGAACTTCATTTTTAAATACAAGTAGAGAGACACTCTACATGACGCTAGGAGCACCATGGTTTATTGGCCATTGCCCAGTGGTCAGTTCACATCAGTTGACAAGAACACATTGTGTATACCTCTTCCCAACTTGATGTTCAATAGAGTCAGACTGGTAGCTTGAAAATGATCATAGAAGTATTTACACCATGGTAATTGGCAAAAAATAATTGGCATAAATAAGATTTTGTTTTTCTTTCCTTCTGATTGCCTGTTGTTAAAAATTTATCAGCATGTCATATCATATGAAGTCCTATCACAGATATTACTAGATAAAGCATTCAAAGCACCCTGATTTCTACTCTGACCTAGCTGCTGACTACAGTGTTTATGTTTACCTTTTTAAAGTACAGTGATATAATCTTTGCCTTTCCTTTATTCTATCAAACCTATAGGTAATAGAAAACCCAGTCCATGGCAGCATCTCCCACCAGCAGTGTTAGAGTTCAGAGGAAAGCCCCACTGAGTTTCTCAAAGATGAAAGTGCCTCCCTCATTGAGTTTCTTAATGCAGTAGTGAAAGGGCTGTCCTCTAGGCCATTCTGGAGTGGCGGGTTCTCAGATCTTATAAAGTGCATTCTTCATAACTTTCCTGAGTCCTGAGATCCCTTCTTTAGTATTGTACCAAAGACATTCCAAACTCACCTAACTTACTGTAAGATATTATCATGTCCAAGTAAAGGAGCCCCCCCAATGGATTCTGAGGATGGTTCTAGGTCCCCCCCACACCCCGCAAATATAGGTGTGATCCCTCAAGTCAAGTATTTCCTATTTAGCCTTCTATTTACTGCCTCTCCCCAAAAGATCCATTTCTACTGCTGGTACATATTATCAAGCTCTATTCTTTTTTTTTTTAAGATTTATTTTTTATTTATACATACAAGTTGGGGTACAGGCCAGAGGCATGGGGCAGCGAGAGGGTTCACCAGAGACAGAGTGGGGAGCAGAACAGGCAGATCAGAAATACACTGCTGAGGGGAGCAGTGGGCGAGGCAGGAGAGGTCTGCCACGCCATATCAAGCTCTATTCTATAATTCCTTTATGATGTAAGCTGTTTCCTTCCAGACTAGAAACTATACTTCACTGCATGTGCTGCACTGAGAACTCACTGTTCCTGGTTATTTTCCTGGAGGCAGTGAGAAATGGCAGATGGATTTCAAAGGAGGAGTCATTATCTTGCAAAGCCCCTACCTCAAGTGAACTTTTTATGAGGTCTCCAAGCAAGGAGAGGCTGTTTTTCCCTGGCAAAGGAGAAGGAACTACTTTTGCAAATTTGCAGTGTTAAGGGGAATCTTGGGGTGGAAGTTTCTCAGACTTGTTCACTCAAACACCCCCAATCCAGGTTTCACAGCCTTTGTCTTCTGCCTGAGTGTTGACTCTAATGCCGAAGAGAAGAAGTCGTACATTAATTCACCACAATACAGCACCTTACAATTAGATCCTGGGCTTGATTCTCAGCATTGTGTGACCTGAAGCTTTAGAGTGGAGTCTCCTTAAAACTGCCACAGAGGACCTCCAGCCTTTGCACTGTGCTGTGAGTTGGCAGTGAGCTTCTCCAAGCCTATCATTTTCTGTAGGCAAGATTTCCAACGTTAACAAAAGCCAGCTTGCTCCACATAATTATAAATGCTCCCATACTTTGAAGCCTCCCTAGCTACTGCCTGTGGCAGAGTCTTCTGCATTTAATCCCAGTGAGTGTGATGCTTCGTTGTTGTTTAAGTTTTGTTTTTCATAGCAGTGTGTGCTACAGGGTATCATCACCCTCATCATCCTTAGCCCTGGGATTCTTATTGCTGTGAGACTCTAAGTAATTCATCTCCAAATCCCAACCATGGGTCTACTTTCTTGGGTCTACTCTTTACTCCTGATATCAACTGTCTTAGCCTGGGTTAGCAAAATGGAGGCTGAAAATAGAAACTGATTAAAAGGGTGCTATCACTTCACTAGAAAGTACAATTCCTGGGCCTCCCTGGTGACACAACGGGTTAAGTCTCAGCACTATGAGGCTGTCAGCAGCCACTGCAGCCCGAGTTCCAGCCCCAGCCAGGGAGCGTCGCACATGGCGCGGCAGACCTCTCCTGCCTCATCCGCTGCTCCCCTCAGCAGTGTATCTGTCACTCTGCCTGTTCTGCTCCCCACTCTGTCTCCGGAGAACCCTCTGGCCACTCCATGCCTCTGGCCTACACCCCAGTTCTTGTATGAATAAATAAAAATAAATCTTTAAAAAAAATGTACAATTCCAGGAAGCAAGGATGAGACCTAAGAGGTATAGCAGGGCAAAGGAACGCTACTATGGTGTGTGAAGATGTTCTGCTGATTGATTACTTGACATTCCAGGATACTCCTTTGAGAAGCCATGTCAACAGCAACTTAACAATATTCACTCAGAGAGAGAAGTAGGGAAGAATTTATCTCCAGACCCTATGACCCCTAGTGGTCCCGGCTTCACCCCATGGGGCACTAACTCACCTACATTTCTGGGCGGCATCTGTGTATGTACCAGCAGGGGCCTGAAATGTTCCGTGTTGCAGTGTCAGCAGGAAACGCCCAAGGAAGGAAGCAAGAAGTGTGCAGCAGAGGCGTAGGGCAGGGCGCTGTCAGGTTGTAAGGTGGGGGTGAGGCTCATAAGCCTGGAATCTCCAGTGACAGATAAGAGATGGTGACGCTAATGGACTCTTGGGGCAGCATAAAAGTTTCTGACAATGCAGGTTCAGTGGAATGTAAGCTCCTTGAAAGCAGATACCATGTCTCACCTTCTTCATCTCAGAATGCCTAACTTGACTCCTGGCACATAGTTTTATTGATTGATATTATATTTGTTAATGCCAATGAAAAGAGTGGCATTATTTTCTCCATTTTACAGATGCAAGAAACAAGGCACAGATGGAGTCACGGGCTTTTCCAAATCCAACACACTTGGTAAAGAGAGGAGACGTGAACCTGGTTCTCCTCTCAGCCGTGCTGAGGCTAACTCCCAATTAGCCCTCAGTGACGAGTCTTTGGAAGAGTTAAGATTCCTTTTAACATTCTCAAGGCAGTTCCTTCCCAAATGCAGTTTATACTAGTCAAATAAGCACTGCAAGGTAAATGCAACCAGCCAAGGTTTCTCTAGGTGTTTACCCAAACGCAGGTCTCTTCCAGTCAAAAGGCTTCATTACCCATGAAATGAACCTTTGCTCAATCTCTACCCACCAAAAATATCTCTGGCTAACTTTTTACGTGACCTCCCAATAGGGTGTGGCCTGCCAGGCTTTTCCTGCAGGCTGACTGTGCGCCTGCTGCCCTTCAGATGCCCAGTTGACCTCCTTTTCCTGTCTGAGGGGTGGCTGAGCCCCAGGTTCCTCCCTTCTTCCTGGCCTCATGAGCATTAATTAACTTCAACCTTCCCAAGACGTGGCAGGGGAGAGGCGGCACCTACTTAATAAACTCAGACTCATCGGAGATGAAAGATGAGTCTGCAGAATCTTGGAGCAACTCCCCAGCTTGCCAAGTGCTGGGAAGGACGCAGGATGAGGGGTCAGAGGGAAGCGCCCTTGAGGAGAGCTCCCGTGCCTGGGCAGGAGAGCCAGCTGCTTCCTGCCCCTCTGTGACATCACTGTGTCCGCAGCAGAGTGAGGCTGACTAGCTGTCTTTTTTCCAGCAAGACACATATGCAACATATTCCTCTTCTCAGCCAGTGGTAGGTGAGTGGTGTTTTCCAAGTACCCTAAGTCACAGTCCCCTAAGAAGAAGACACAGATTTTCCAAAGCCCCCAAACACTGTGCTTCTGACCTGGGTGGTTCCGTAGCTCCTGTGCAGATGAGCTGCTCAGCAGATTCCTTGGGAGAGCCTTGGGGCATTTGGCCTATTCACTGGCCCTCACTGTTCACAACTGAAGCTCAGACGGATGAGGGACTTTCGCTTTGTAATTGCTATGCTTGGTACAAGGTCAAAACTGTAGAAGAGTATAGACTGCAAGATCATCAAAATATTTGGAATCTGTACATGGAAGTATTTAAATGCCCAGGATGCTAAGAGTTTCCTATACCTTCCTACCCTCAACTCCAAAAGCCCTTTCACCAAGCAACTAGGACTAATAACTGCCATTTACAGAGTTTTTTTAAGAGCAGGCACTGTGCTAAGCATTTTATAGATAATATTTCATGTTCCCTTCACAATAAGCTACTTGGTAGATTGTTATTATCAGTCACAAGTAGGAGACTTTTAATGTCCAGAGAGACTGAATGATTTGTCCAGTTGCCATTTAGTTAAGTGGAAAAATCAAGCTCTAATTCAGGTCTGCAGATCCCACATTCCATTTTCTTCCCATAGCCACAATTCTACATTTTAGGCAAATTAATAAATGAGCACATATACTAGCTCTTACTATGTGCTAGGCTGGAGCTGGTGTTCCACTAGACATAGTACCCTCATCCAGCTGATGACAAACATGATTATAAGGGGGAAACTGCAGTTCTGCCTTATTAACGATGGGATTTGGCTTCTGTTTGACTACAAGACCTTCCTTTCATCCTTCCTTCCTTCCTCTCTCAATCTTTCTCTCCTCTCTTCTTTCTTTGCTTTTCATCTTTTCTCTGTCCCTTCTTTCTTTTCTTCCTTCCTCTCCTCCCCTTCTTTCCTCCCATCCTTCCCTCTTTACCATTTAATATCAATATGACCAAGGTTAGACTCTTACCAGAGCACTCGTAAGAGATAATTTATGTACTGTGCCTAGTTCTGTGTTTGGCACAAGGGAGGCACTTGGAATTATCCCACCCCACCGCACCATCGTATCACCTGAAGTTTTTATCACTACTTCTTCTCCATTCCTGCATGAGCAAAAAAGGGACAGGTATGTATGCATGTATGTATGTATGTATGTATTATTTTATTTCCCCCCCCTCACACATAGGAAGCAGGGACCCTGTCTCTCCATCTTGGCTGGTGTTTCTCCTGCCTGGGGAGCTGTACTTGGTAAATGGTCTAGCCCAGCACTTTCAGGGACACTTAGGAGAGTGGAGGCCTCCTGTTAGTACTGGGGCTCCTTCCTGCTGGTTTCTAAAGAATTAATGACAAGGGAAACTTTGCAGGATCTCAGCACACAGGCTTTGTTTTCCCCTTCTTTCTTGTTTTGCAAAGAAAAGCCCCAGCTGGCCTTTTAAGCCCAAGGAAAACTTAACAAACCCTCACTGCAAACCACCTTGCTTTTTACCCCGCATCAAATAACCTTCCCACTCCAGGGATTTGTGTCCAGATCCCTGCGAAGGAGCCGGATATTGGGTCTCGTTAAGTTTCTCTGCCGTGTCTGTCGTCGTCTCCAGAGGGGGATGTAACACTCTCTTCATAATTCTCAGCCCCTCTAACAGTTGGCAGCTCCTTTCTCTTAACTTATATTCTTGGCTAAGAATGTGTTCACAGGGATTTCAAAAAAGCCTCCCCAAATACCTGTTTACTGACTTTCTCTGAGCATTTCTGAGATGGCACAGGCAGGAGCGGCTCAGAAGTCTGCTTCCTCTTGCTAATGAGGCTCAGGCTCAGCACCTTCCTTGATGCAGGGCTGTGGGGGAGGCGCCCTACTTTGCCCCACTTCCCTTGCCCTGGACTGACCCTTATTCTGGCCTGCGTCTGTCCCTGGGGATCGGTGGTCCTGCCCAGTCCCCAACACAGAATGTCTGCTCAGGCCATGTCCCAGTGTGGTCTCCGCACTTGATTCTGGAATGGTTCAAGCTTTGTTCCAATCTGCAGGGCAGCTCGGGCCTGGCCCCTCTCCCAGGCTGGTGGCATTCTGTATCCCTTTGTTAAGAACGTGTAGAGATCTCATCTGGTGTAGGCCTCCTGACCGCTGAGACTGATGTTTTGTGATGACTGTTAGGATGCCTGGGATTGGACCCTGCTCTTGGATCTCCCCTGGTACAATATAACTAGTCAAAGTATACAGTTCAGGTGATTTGCATGTGCTTCAATCATTTAATCTATAATAACTCTATACAGTAGATACGACGATTCTACCTGTTTTAAAGATGAGGAAATGAGACACAGAGAGATGAAAATACTTTCCCGAGGCCACATAAATGAGAAAGTGGCAGAGTTAGGATTATAATCCAGTTACCCTCACACCCCTTAACCATGACATTCAACTTCTCTAAGCAAGAGGGTACTTGGGATTAGCTGAGCAGTAGACCCTGCTTTGCTTGTCTGGCCTTTAGGGCCCATCACTAATCCCCTGCATTGACATCTCAGCATCTTTTTTTTTTTTTCCTTTGGAGCTTTGTTTTTTTTTTTTTAATATAATAGATATTTATTTTTGTTATTCGTATCTTTTACATTATTATGTATTCCCCATAAGTTACCCACCACCTGTTCACCCGTGGAGCCATCACCATAGTCCTCCATGCTCCCCTCCTCCCGCCTCTTGAGCCCTCCCCCCTCCCCTCCTTCCCTGCTGAATGTTGCTTTCTTATTTGGCTCCCCTATATTCCTGTTATAAGTGAAACCATTCGATATTTTTCTCTTTCTTTCTGGCTTATTTCACTGATCATCTCAGCATCTTCATTTCTCCTCATTCCCACTGTGGAGACTCTGCTCCAGCCAAGATAAACTGTTCTCTGCCCACCACACACCTACCCATTCCCTCTGCCAATGTGTACTTGCTCATCTGCCCCCACCTTCCATGAAGAC
Organism: Scalopus aquaticus; assembly: GCA_004024925.1. Lineage (NCBI taxonomy): Eukaryota > Metazoa > Chordata > Mammalia > Eulipotyphla > Talpidae > Scalopus > Scalopus aquaticus. The sequence goes on along the minus strand of PVIJ01000589.1, from coordinate 216,207 downwards.
TTTCTTCTTCTACCCTGATTGAAACCCCACTTTGCTTTCCTGCTAAAATCATTATTAAATCTTATCTACCCCAGGAAGACATGTTTGACCCAATTCTTTCCATCAAAAAGCATCAAATTTATTTGTGCTTTCCTTGGGGGTGGAGGGAAGCCAACAATGTTTTCTAGGTGGGTATCATTGAAGACCTCACTAGAGAGAACTTGAGCCAAGGGGAGGCATCCTCCTTAGCTCCCCAGGATTCTGTTTTTCTATCACCTCATTCACTGCTTCATTCTTCTCTGAGTTTGGCAGTGGATTACGATTGTGGGAGATGCTAATATAATAAGTGAAATCTTTCCCTAGACATACTTGCAGACTACAGTGTGTTGATCACACATGCACATAATTAATTACAGTGCAAGAAAGTAATTTGTGTCTCAGTAGAGATATCAAGTGCTTGAGGGTTTGAGATGGGAGAGATCATGTAGGTTGGGGCAGAGAAGGAAGGTCATATGGCAGAGGTAGCATTTAAATTTGACTTTGAGGAATGTGTTTGTAGGAGTGGACAGGAAATTTTCCCTAATCCCTCTGGCTTCTTCTTGGGCTGGTCAAGCAATCTATTAACATCAGACAGATTAGCAGAGAAAAGGGATAAATTCAATTATATACATATGGAGAATTTACATAGATGAAAATTCTAAGGTAAATGGAGCAAAACAGGGTATATATCCTGAGCTACACAATGTAATAAGGGTCTGGGACTTTAAGGAGAGAGGAGGGTTCTCATTTGACATAACCAGTTGCTCTGTAATTAGATGTTTCTCTGATAGAAATATTTTTTTCTGGGAAAAATTCTGGGTAATATCCCCACTTTTCATTCTTCTAGGTAGTTAAGGGAGTGGTAAAACTGTCTTGTGAGCCTGTAGGGCCTTGATTGATGTCACCTGGTACTAATCCAAGTCAGAATGACATCCTTAGAAAAGTCTGTTCAAAAAAACTTGGAGAGGTCTATCCTTCAATTTAAGGTTTTCAAGGCTAAGAGAGAATATAAGAATGACAATGCAGAAGGAAAATTTGGGATTGGATAAAGGAATCTGTGTGATGTAAGCATGAGAAATAAGACTGGAATTATAAATTGTAGTCAAAATTGAAAGAACCTTTTATGTATAGGAGAACATACTTAAGAATCATAGCTATCAGGGTTTTATAGTGCATACAACCAGGGACCTTTGCAGGTTCTTAAGGTGGGGAAGGAAATAATCAGAAGCAACTGTGATGGCCACACAAAAGAGTTGAGATGTTATACAACCATTATAAATACCAAAGGCCCTTGTAGAAATTTAAGCAAAAGGACAATGGCCTAAGCAAAAGCAGTGGCAGTGAACTTGGACAGAAAAGGATGAATGTGAAGGACATTTCATTAAATGAGGTAAATTAAATGAGGTTTTACATTTATCTGGGTACAGAAAGGGAAGATGTAAAGGTGAGCCCAGGAAAATAACAAATAGGAAAATCCGAGGAGATGGAAACTTTGGTAGATGGGGATGTTAGTAGATTTAGTCATCAGTCATGAAGAATACTCAAGATGTTAGCTCTTTTTATCCTTAATTTGTGAAAAGAAAAGACTTTTCATCTAAATGCATCAGATAATTAAAAGCTCAGGAAACATGAAATCACATTAAACACACACTCCCCACCTTAAGAACCTGGTTGCATGCACTGTAAAATCCTGACTCCTCGTTCTCTGAAGCACATAAAGAGACCATACTTTCAATAGGAAAGATAGGTATGTAATAAAAGGGTAGGATCCCATAAGAGACCTAAAATAGTTCAATTACATACAAGATTTGAACCAGAACAAAGACTCACCTCTCTATTATAAGGCAGAGAACCCACTGCAGATGTTCTTCTAGTAGGATTTTGAAAAGAAAAAAGATAAATTAAAGGAAATTCCAGGTAGAGAATACACAGGTACAAAGGCATCTGACATTGTAGTGTATTCATGGTACTATGAGAAGGCTTGCCTAGCTGGAGGAAAAAGTGGGGAGATATTGCTTCAGGATGGGTAGGGGGTTAGTTTTTCTCCAGCAGAAGTGGGCAAGGACTGGCCAAAATTTGATGAAGTGTCTTGTAGGCCACACTAAAGAGGTTGGCTTTTATCCTGAAGGTCAAAGAAAGACAAGGTTCTAACAAATAGCTTCACTTCATATTTTCAAGTTCTGGGCAAAAGATGTAAGTTCATTTTTGGACATATTAAACTTAAAGTTCCTTTCTAAATTGATTAATCTTAGCTATGTAGCTAAATCAAAATACCCAATAGGTATATATGGGTTGAAACTCATAGGAAGGTTTGGAGAGGCCATTCAGATGAGGGGAATCATCACATAGGTGGTAACTGAATCCAGTGCAAAGGATGAGCTACCCCAAAAGGGGCATGCAGCACTAGACAGAACCCTGGGGTGAATACCAGCATGTAACCTGCACCCATTATGCTTACTGCAGCACTACTGTAGTAGCCAGGATATGGAAACAACTTAAATGCCCCCAAACAGATGAGTGGATCAGGAGGATGTGGTGTATATATACACCATGGAATACTACTCAGTGATCAAAAAGGATAAACTCATGCCATTTACAGCAACATGGATGGAGCTGGAAGAGATTATTCTCAGTGAAATAAGTCAGAAGGAAAAAGATGATGGTTTCACTTACATGCAGAACATAAAGAAACCAAAAAATGGGTCATTCAGCAGGGGAGGGAGAGAAGAGGGGCCAAAACAGGAGGGAAGAGCACAAGGGACTGTGGTGATGGGACAACTAAGGGGTTTACACCTGAAACGAGTGTCCAAAAATTAACAACAATGTAAGAATTGAAAAGGCACTTAAAATATACATTTTAAAAGTCTTTAACCAAATATTAACTAGTGCTTTGATATTCAGTCATCTTGCTAGTGGTAGGGTGCTGGTCATTAGATAAATTGTGGCTATGGAGTAAAATTTGATGTTTCAACTAAATTTTGAAGCGTTCAGTACCTCAAGAAACTGGAAGGCTTGGAAATTGTGTGTTTCCACTTAGTTCAGTTTTTATTAAATAAGAGTTTGTCTGATTTATAAAAATTCCAAGATATATTAGTTTCCTTATGAAATAAATTCACATTTTCTTTAAAAAAAAAAAAAAACTAGGTAGCGAATGAGAACTCAAGAAGAAATGCCCCAAGTAATGGAGGTTAAAGATGGAGCAGGGACAGATAAGTCAAGGCACACTTCATGAAAAGGTGTGGTCATCAGATATGACTGTAGAGAGTCCAAAAAAAGTATGGACGGACTGGGAAGAGTGCCCTGGGCTTAGCAATGAAAGACTGCACCCATGGGAACAGCACCTGTCTCAGTGGCGGACTGCTCAGTGGCAGGCAGGGTGAAAAGTAAGTGGGAGATAAGAAAGTGGAGGTAGCTTTTAGAGTCTACTCTTGGAATGGTGAAGAGAAGTGGAGATGGGGGAAAGACAGTAAAGGGAGCTTGGTTGTAAGGTAGGAGAGGCTTGAGTATGTGCATGTAGAAGGAGCTGGTCTTAAAAAAGAAGATGATGATGCGAGAGGAGATAATTGAAGGGAGAGGAGGGTTGGTTCTTGAGGAGGCAAGGGAGTGTGGGTTGGGATAAGACCCAGAGCACCGAAGAAAGTGTGGCCTTGGGCAGGGGAGGACAGCTTTCTTCCAAGAGAGGTGGGAAAGGGTGAAGGCCATTGACAAGATTATGAAAGTGGAGGAAGAAACAGAAAAGGAATGAAATCGATTGTTTTGAGTCTAACATGAGATAATTGCATGAAATCACGTTACAACTTTTTGACCCAGCGTCATTGTGATGGAAATCTCTGTAGCACAAAAGCTTTCTAAGTTCTGGCTAGTAGCCCGCATATGAGACAAGTGAAATTCTGTGGTCAAAGAATAATTCTTGGAGGTGGTGTCAAGGAGACATTGCCAATTTGTAATTATTGTGTTGGTGGATGCCCCAATACTATGCCCCCTGGCTCTTCCCCGACCTCCTGTAGAGCCCAGTTAAAATTTAACCTGGTTAAACATGCTACTCCAAAAGCCAACTGACATGGTCTGAGACTTCATAGATGAACAACTGAAACACACACACACACACACACACACACACACACACACACACACACACACACAGTCGCCATCCCCTGGCTTTAGTGGATTCTTTCCCAATGGAAGCTCTATAGAGAGATCAAGTCTGGTGACATACCAAGAAATTAATTAGGCACAATGAGAGGACATCTCAATTTATATTGGTTTCCCTCCTAAAGTGTTAGGGTGGTTCTGTAACCTCCTAGTAACTACACCGATTCCAAGCCTCAGGGTGAAGTTAGTTTGACTTTAAGACCTTGAGCCTCCTCCTTTCATCCTTTTTGTCTCTTGGCAAGCAGATCCTCCTCTTTCCCTATGCACACCACCTCCTGGTTTCCTCACCCGCCGTGCAAACGCGCTTTCTGCAAAGGATCTGGAATCATGTCACTCACATGCACCTTGATGTCGCGGCTAAGGAGCTCTGTTCACCCTCTGGGGGCATGGCTACGCAGACTTCCCTTTTAATTGTAATAAAGGCTTTGATCTCCTTTTGGGATTGAGCATTCCGAAGCTGCAGAGAGATGGTCTGGGGGACCAAAACCGTGTGCAGCACGTGAACACCTAAGGGGCCCCTACTGATGTTATATCTGATTTTGCCTGGACCTGCGCCTCCTTCCTGTGATGGGGCAAATGGAGATTTCTGGGTTCACCTCAACCCCAAGTATAAACCCTAGAGACTCAACATCTGTGACCACTGATCCTTCCTTCACCCTGTCTACATTCTGAGCTCCCAGAATCTTCCAGAAGAAGGGCAGGCATCCGGGCATTTTTCTTCCCAACACAGGTCAGTCTTTGAAGATTTCTCTTTGGCATCCTGCTGGCTCTCCTTCTTTCTCATTCTTTTCTGATGGGAAATGGATGTGATGTAGCATAAATGCTTGGAGACAAATACAGTTCTTTATTATCAAGAACACAGTCTTACTCTATTGCATTCTCCCCATTCCTGATGAACATTCTTTTCTCCTCTTTCCTTATTGAAACCAATGGTAGTTAGCTGGTCAGGCCTGGCCCTTTAACTGTACCCGAGCACCTCTGTGCGCCTGCAGTCCAGGCGTTGGAGCAGTGCTTTGTGTAGACTCTTTCACTCAAGCTTCATCTTCAGGCAAACAACTGTGTCTTGGAAAAACCCCGTTTCTCTAACCTTGTTCCATGCATACTTCTATGCCAAAGGATGAAAAATCGGAGCTGACACTATGTGGATTATTTATATGGATAAATTCCCACCAGGCTGCTCGTGAGGTACTATAAGCAATTGCTATTCTGCTGCTCTAGTCCTAGGAAAACCAATTGCACTTGACACAATAATCAGTTGTCCCTGAGAACATGGATCCTTAAATTTTTTTTCAGAGAATCCAATGGAGATGCTGATGCTTTGAGCTCTGGGTACCGCCCCTGGGATGTTGTGACTCAGCATTGCTAGGAGAAAGGTTTCACCGAATGCTAAAATCAACAACTGAAATACTGGCTAGATGGTTTTACTTCACTCCCGAATATCACTTGTGTCTGTCCTTGAAGGGGAGTCTGGCTTGAGGGTACGATAGGAGGTTGCATCCAGTGTAGCTCCTCAGCAGGCCACTCACACAGCAAAGTGAAGTCTCTAATTATTTTTTCCAGATTATATAAGTGGCATAAGTGATCTATGCTCATGGAGGAAATTTTGGAAATAAAGAAAAGCATAAAGGAGAAAATTAAAATTACTCATATTCCATCAGCCCATTCTCTTTTCTTTAAGCCCTTAGTATATTTTACAAAATGAAAACATACCACACAGTTTTATAGGCAGAGTTTTGCACTTTATGTTATATCCTGAGTGCAACCAGTTTGATTATAAAGTCTCAAGCTCATCACCATAGGATATTTTTGCTTTCCCAGTAATTGTTAGAACTGCTCTTTTCCCACTGGGGAGAAAACACCCTTGACAACAACTCAATCTGATTCCATAACTTTTCAGTCATATTCAGTTATTAAAACATTCTCACTTTAATTACTAAGCCTAGTCTTTCACATTAAAAAAATTTCAATCTTGAATTTGATTGATTCAAGACTCTCCTCTCCCCCAAGAGAATGTACTTGCAGCTTGTATGGGAAAGGGCACTGCCGAGGAGACAGAGGGCATAGTCTGTGCTTTTCCATACATCTCCTCCCTCGTCCCTGCCCTTAACCCTCCTGTAGAGGATACACAGGGGAGAAAAAAAAATTGCCTCTTTATGTGATTGCCTCTGGCAAGGTGCTGCTCCTTCCTGTCGGCCCTCACCACCATTCTGCCTCTTTGTGTAGACAGATGGGCAAACTGTCAGGGGGGCACTTGGTTTCCCCTCCCCATTCCACGGCTACTCCCCTGCTGCCCCAGGCTCCTCCTGCGCTCCAGCTTTCCCCAGCATGTCCCGCTCAGCTCCTGTGTGCGCTGCTTGAGGACAGGCATGATCACAGGTGCAGCAAAAGCGTTCACTTTGTGGAGCCCCGAGGTGTGTCCTGCCTATTTGTATGTTTTCATTTTTAATCCCCTCTCTTCAGATATATTTGCTACATAGATATAATTTATATTTTTAAATGTCAAGTGATTGATTTACATGTTTATTTAGTTTTTAATGAATGAAGTCCCGTTGTTTTATCTCTGTGTTAATATTCTGACAATATATAGGTGTAATTTTTTAAATGAGGAAAACGACGCTCAAAAGAGTTAAGAAACTTGCTCATCGGCGTAAGGCTAGTAAGTGGCCAGGGTGGGACTGAAATCCAGCCCTTCAGCCAAAGAGGCCGCAGTGTCCACTAGGGGATGTTTTATGGAAGCCAGTGCTAAGGGCTGGAGCTGTGAGGTGACTGGCCAAAGGTCACATGGGGATATTAGCTGGGCTAGAGCTGATTCCAGATTCTGCACAGCCCAATGGATACTTTCCTACCTGTAATCCTGCCATGCTCGGGGGAGCTCCACGGAGCTGCGGGTTGGGGACAGACGGGGGGTGAGGCTGCCTGCACCCTGAAACCGGCAGCCCCTGCGTGGTGGTTCTTGGGCTCAAGATTGAGAGTCTCTCCTGCTCCTCAGAGGGCTCGACCAGACCTTGCTTCAGCTTTCAGTGAGGATCTGTGGGGGGAGAAGGTGAAGAGAGAGGGGGATAGAAGAGAAATGAAAAGCAAGAGAAAGCAAAACAAGGCAAGGGAAAAAATCAATGCCTCATCGCAGGCAGGTGGGAGCTGCGGCGGTGATGAATATTTACCGTGCTGTGGTCTAATGATTTTAGAAATGTTTTTCCGACTGTACTGAGCGCTTGTGGGATTGTTTTTCAAGAAATAAAATACATTAAAGCTCAGTCATCAAGAGCTTAAAGGAGGAGGGAGTGCGGGCTCCGAGCCCATTAGCACACCCTGTAGTTAAGTAAGGGCCTCATTCCTAATGCATTTTTAATTTATTCTGTTTTGTAAAATACAACTTTAAACTGCGCCTTGTACCATCACAGTGGTAGGCATCTCCCAGCCTGTCCCCAGCCACGGAGCTCCACGAGCTGTGGGCAGCCACGGCCACGGATGGGCTGAGCTTCCAGGTGGGCCCACCCAGCGCCACCGTGGGCAGAAACTCCACTCACTTTTGGGGGTGCCGCCTGGTCTTGGGCTCACTGCCGGATGGGAGGGAAGGACTTCAGGCTGAACATAGACCTCGGTGCTCTAGCCCCTTTGCAAAAAATCTGTGGGTATAGAAGAAAGTGAGAACGTGGATAAGGGGCCTTTAAGGAAGAAATTCACTTTCACTGAGGACTTTGGATACTGGGGCGGGTGGGGGGGGAGAGAGAGAGAGAGAGAGAGAGAGAGGAAACAGAGAGAGAGAGGAAACAGAGAGAGAGAGGAAACAGAGAGAGAGAGGAAAGAGAGAGAGAGAGGAAAGAGAGAGAGAGAGAGGAAACAGAGAGAGGGGAAACAGAGAGAGAGGGGAAACAGAGAGAGAGGAAAGAGAGAGAGAGGAAAGAGAGAGAGAGAGGAAACAGAGAGAGGAAAGAAAGAGAGAGAGGAAAGAGAGAGAGAGGAAAGAGAGAGAGGAGAGAGAGAGAGGAGAGAGAGAGAGAGAGAGGAGAGAGAGAG